>JACEFZ010025067.1:0-138052 GCA_014155875.1 Cepaea nemoralis
AAGCCCATCCAGCCGTCCCAAATTTGTTAAGAAAAGAAATGCAGAACAAAAGAGTTTTCCCATTCTGGTCAAACGTTTGAGGACAAACGTTTGGGAGATGTAAAAAAGCTAAATTAACTGACGCTTTCTTTAAAAAATTTCAAGCTAACATCAAAAAGACACAGGGAAAATCTGGGGAAAGTGAGCAGGAAAGACGCGGGGGGAAATTCTTTTTGGTCTTTGCCCAAAACCCCGGGAAAGGGGAGTAATGGCATAATAAATCTTTCCATCGGATATCGAAACTTTTTAAGAGCGCGATGGGGCACATCGGGGGGAAAAGCACTTGATCATGTGATGATGATGATGATGATGATGATGATGATGGTGATGGTGATGATGATGATGATGATGATGATGATGATGATGATGATGATGACATCTGAAGATGTGCGAAAAAGAAGAAACTCCTTGCAATTCAGTTGTTTGGACACCGAGCAATGGTGGGGCTGGGTCAACTTCTACAAGTCTAGAATTACCAGAACATATTTGAGATAAGTATAAACAATTGCTGCCTTAATAGAGGTGTGATACAACACCAACAACTACAGGACTAGCAATGCTGAAATAACCATAAACATTTACAGGACTAGAATCATCATCATCATCATCATCATCATCATCAAATGCCCTGCCAGCTGGCGTTGGCGTTCATGGCTCTCCACAGATCTCGGTCTTTGGTGTTCTGGATTAACTCTGCTGATGATATTCCTCCATGCCACCGTCTCAATCCATCCAACATAATTTCTCCTGGTCTTCCTCTGCCTCTCTTCCCCTCAGTCTTCCCAGTGTTCACGTTGTTCTCCAATGCCTCTCTTCTCATCGCGTGACTGAAGAAAGCTGTTGTCTCTTTCTTATTGTTGTATATAATGTTCTAGCTTCATTGGCCTGTTTTAGGCATCGTAGAGCTGAAATAAACTGAAAGAACGAAATTAAACAAATGCATGCTTGAAAGAGCTGAAATAAGACTACCGAACTGGAAAACAAGAAGAACTTAAATAAACAGACATTTTTGAAATTAATACTCGCAATTGTTGTACTACTAAATCTGAAGTAAACATAAACTTTTTCTCATTTATGATTTGCTAATTAATAATACACACAATTGCATGTCTAGCGCTACATTGAAAACATGCGGGATCCACTCAAAGTACTGTAATTATGTGTGCAAACTGTCGAAGCGATACCACAACTCAGACCTGGCATAAATATCGTAACAATGAAAAAACAATACTGGACAGCACCGGCAAGCGAATAACACATAAGGAAAACAATGTATACAACAGCATTCTACAGCTTACACCGTGAATAAAACGCAATGTGGGTTACTAACTCACCGTTCTGCGCGTTCCATGTGAAGATATTTTGAAACAAATCGGCGGCCCACATAAGAGTAACCAACATTACCAGCCGGTGGGATACCATAACTATAGCGCAGCCATCTGCAACTACGTAAATATAAACACGCTGACCCAGATTTGGGTTTCCGCCATCGTCAGTCGGCTCGGCGAGATGGGATAACTGCTGTCACATTACAGATAATCATGCGTGTGCTATGGTCGGATTTTGGTCCAGTTTTTCAGCACTTATTACAACTATTGATTTCCCTAACTTTAAGACAAGTTTCGTGCAGTCCAAGAACAATATACGATTATACGTCAAGAAATGTTGTCTAATGCTTTTTGTGTTTACTGGATAATCGCGCCAAAAATGCATATATCGTATTTAGTGCATAGTTTGGGGTGTATGTTTCTTTTTATAGTGCGTTCACAAATGTTTGTCCTCATTCACGTTCAATTGTTTTGATAAGTATATGTTGCATCGTTATGATTTTTTTAATGCTGTCTTATATTTACTCCCTCCCAAGGAATATGTCTTCGATAGATCCAAAGGCAGCTGAAATCATGAAAAGCGGCGACATTTCTTTCATTGTTGGCGAACATGTATTGAATGCATGCAAACAAACTTGTTTTACAGTAATGCACGTCAATTCGAGTAATGACGCAAAGCATATCCGTTCCACTGTGTGACGTACTTCTCATAAGGAAATTCCCGTGCACCAGGAGAATATTCGTTATTGAACACTGAAGTTTCCGTGTGAAGATGTAATACATTTCGTAATATGTACTTCATCTCTGACCCATAAATTATACACCACAAATAAACAAACATTGAGATGTTGTACAATCTCCAGAACAAAACCATTTATCGGGTGCACATAATGATAAGATTATATGCTAAATCTCATCATCCCCCCCCCCCCAGTTCTTTGCTGAGATATTTGATTTGTATACACGGGAAAATATTTGTGAACGCACTAGACATCGTCTTCATCTTGCAGGCCCTTTTCATAACGTAGCTCTCATCACGAAACGCCTCTCGATCTCTTGCCCGCTCTCCCGCCTCGTGCACTCTCATGCCAAAGTTGTCTGCAATGTCCTGTGTCCATCATGGTGCTGATCGACCTCTGCCTCTGCTTGCAGGAACTAAGCCTTCCATCACAGTTCCTTCCATGCCACTGTGACGTGTAATGTGGACATTCTATTTCAGTTTTGGAGACATGATTCTAATATTGAGCACAACCCACTACTGGCAACGCCGATCGCATTCTGGTATGAACCCAAGGCCTATCCACGTCAATATGGAAGCACTATACTCGAGTTTCGCCCTCATTTGAGCTCGTCAGTAGTGCATATCCCTGACCGAATCCGGAAACAGTCCCGGATCACACGTGTGAAGCGGGTGTGTAACCACGCGGCACACACTGGACACACCAAATTATCACAACAGATAATCACAACGCTACCCATCGTAGGCTATGCTCAAGATTGCCCAATCGCCGCGACCGACGTCCGTCAAACGATCCGGGACTGTTTCCGGATCCGGTCAGGGATATGCACTACTGACGAGCTCAAACGAGAGCGAAACTCGAGTATAGTGCTTCCATATTGACGTGGATAGGCCTTAGGTTCATACCAGAATGTGATCAGCGTTGCCAGTAGTGGGTTGTGTTCAATATTTAAATTTCAAATCCCGAAACAACCAGACACGATTCTGTTTATTATATAGTTTTCTATGTTCAGATGTCGTAGAATTTCAGCATTCTTCTTCTTTTTAGCCTACAATATTCGAGGAAATTTTCTTTAGCTCACAACCCCCAATTTTCTTCTTTATAGTTTGTCAAAATGTCCATGATTCGCACCCACATGTTGCCACGGGAAAAATGCATGTCATCTATTACATTGCACATAAATTATGTTCGTTCAGTAAAAAGTTATTTGCATGTCCTTCTCGGGACTTCGCAGTCAGTCCAAGCATTTTGCCTGTTTGTGATTTACTGGACACGTTTACGTTCAGTAGTTTGGCATTGCTTTCTAAACGACCGACCCTCATACCTTTGTTTTTTAAAAAAAATCACCATAAAGCGGTCTACGTCCAAATGGCCACCAGCTGATGTCCAACGTTGTATGGTAAACCCAAATCTGGGTCAGTGTGTTTATATTTACGTAGTTGCAGATGGCTGCGCTGTAGTTACGGTATCACACCGGCTGGTAATGTTGGTTACCCTTTTGTAGGTTGAGAATTGCGTTCATTAGCCCTGGTAATTAACCAGAATAAATATATCACAATGCAAAGTCCAAGTAAATGGGGGAAATCTTAACAGGTGAATCATTTCAGCGTCTAGGAACAGAAGTGACCGATAAAAGAAATGGTGGTTGCAGCAGGATGTGACAATATAAAATGAAAACAGGTTTGTATGGCTCCTCCAGAGATTATAAACAATATAAAATGACACAAAGTAGTGCAGCTTTACTTAACAGAATTACGACACATGGAGGACGTTGCGGCAACTAGCCTTCATTGGCAAACAAACACATACACAAAACACAACATATAGTCACAGAGAAAATCTCCAGTGACTACATTAAGGCGTGACGACAGTATGAAAAGAATAAAAAGATGAAAAAATGAAAGCAATGAAGAGAAAATGAAAATTGGAAAAAAATGTTCAACTTACCTCAGATATCCAAGCAGCGTATAGTCCCGAATGAAACCGTTGTCTTCTTTTATACACAACCGAGGGTGTGGGATGTAGGATGATGACGGGGCGTGGTGGGTGTAACGATTTAGTGAGCATCCCAGGTACTTGAGTGGAAGTGGTACATTGAAAGAAAAAAGGGGGAGGGGGTGGGGGGGGGGCAGGAACGTAGGTCGGGAACCTGTGATAGTTGTCTGAGAATGGAATCTGAGGAATCCCTGTGGATGTACGTACAAAGCATGCGTGGGTGCAAGTGAATGGGTTGACAATAGTGGACTAATATTGAAGAGCAATGGAGTGTGCACCCAAGGAAAATAGCATTAGTCGATTGCATAGTCTCTAATGTATGTGTTCATTTGTATGCTTGTGTGTGTGTGTGTGTGTGTGTGTGTGTGTCTGTGTGTGTGTGTGTGTGTGTGTGTGTGTGTGTGTGTGTGTGTGCCGGTGAAGGGGTTAACGACGCTATCGTAATCCCGTATACTCACGTATGAAACACAGCTGCGCGAGATTCGGCAGCGGATCGCATCGCGTTGGTTTCTTACGGAGGGTATGTGAGCCGGTCGTTTAGAAAGCAATAGCAAACTACTGAACGTAAAACATGCCAAGACATCAACAGCAGCCGAAAAATGCTGGAGTTGACTGCAATGTCCTGTAAATAGAAAATGCAAAGAAAAATATAAATAAATAAATAAAATGTCTGTATGTAACTGTGTGTCATACCATGGACAGCCAGAAAGACCAATGAACAAGTCCTTCAAGAAACACATGAAGATCGTAAACTGATCAGAGACATTAGACGTAGACAGTCACAATATTTTGGGCATGTTATGAGAAGAAATAATTTGGAGAACTTGGTGACAACTGGTAAGATCGAGAGGAACAGACCAAGGGGAAGACCTAGAAGCAAGTACCTGGATGGCTTGGCCTTGTGGCATGGTCGAGACAGAAACACGGAGCTGATCCACAACTCTGGTGATCGGGTGAGATGGCAGAACATGACCGCCCACGCTTACCGGCATGGCACATGATGGATGGAACTGTGTGTCTGTGCATGTGTGTGTGTGTGTGTGTGTGTGTGTGTGTGTGTGTGTGTGTGTGTGTGTGTGCACGCGCGCCTGCCTGTCTTATAACGTTAAAATATGAATTGCTTATGTTTGGTTTATGTCTAGAGCACTCATTTTATAATGTTTTTTGTTCCCTCATTTTCCCTAGTGTAAATGCAGCGTGCATGATAGACAATTGATGTGCGAAAGATGGGCAGTTGGAAGAACCGAATGTATGACGGGTCTGCGTGCCCAATTTGTGAGCCTTTGAATATAAATTGCATACGTTCGTTCGTTCTCCCGCAGGAAACGAACATACCTAACAGTTTTGATCGGATATTACAGTATAAGTATCTGGGTCGTAACATCAGATGGAAGATGTTTTATAATTTTAGAACAGGAATGACGATTGCAGAAGGCGCTTGTTTGCGAGACAGAAAACGACTTCTTCTTATATATGGTCCATAAGTATGGTTTTGGTGAATGTCTGTTCACAGCTTCTGCCGCGTGTGCTGCTAATTATTTCTGAGACTGATGTTCCTCCATAGCATGATATCGAGCATCTTCTCTCTTGTTCTTCCCGTGCCTCTCTGCGTATCCAATTTCCCGTCGTGACGACATACTCCAGCATTCCACGGAAAACATATTCACAAATAATAAGCTGTCATTGGCAGTGAGAACGGAAAATACGGAGAGAGAGAAAGGGGAAGGGGTGGGCACTAAATGATGTCATTCCGTGTGATTGCTGTGGATTATTTCCCATTAAGCTATTTCTACGGGTGCTATGGCGAAGGGGTAAAGAACACGATTCGCAATCCCGTATACCTCGTTCGAAATCACCGGCAAGCGATTAGGAATGGCCAAAAATGCTTTCAACAGCTCGCAATCAGTATTAGCATCTAGAGAGATTAACATCGCATTAAAAATGAGAATTGTCAAATGTTTCGTATATTCAATACTATTGTATGGCGAGGAAGACTGGACATTGAACAAGCAAATAGAAAGTCGAATAGGTGCCCTGAAGATGTGGATATACAGAAGAATATGTAGTATTTCATGGAAACAGAAACAATCATAAACAGAGGTTCTAAAAAGACTGGGAAATAAAAGAGATTTGATGAAAAAAATAAAAACAAGAGGCAAGTGAAATATTTCGGCCACGTTAAAAGACATACCACTCTTATAATGACCACACTGGGGGGGGGGGGGGGCGCAAGGATTGAGGGCAAGCTAGCAAGAGGTAGACAACGATAGAAATGGGAAGATAACATCAAGAGGTGGACGAACATCAATCTGACAGAAAGTGCAGTCAAGGCGAGAGATAGACAATGTTGGAGATCCATTGCTGTTAACCTTCATTGTGGAGACGGCATATGATTGATTGATTGATTGATTGATTGATTGATTAGGGAGCAGACAGCATTGTGTTGATTTTAACAACAGTATGAGCATCGGTCGTTCAGACAGCAGTGAAAAGTAAACTAAAAGTAAATTTACTTTGTAAATCACAAAAAGCCAATAAAAAATGGGATTGATTGCGACATTTTGTAAAGAACACGAAAACTAACTTAAAGCTATATTTAGCGAATGCTGTTCGTTTTTGAACCTTGGCCCACATTTCCATTGTTTGCAGGCCGCAATGTTTTAAGACGTTTGGCTTCAAGAGTATCGTCTTTCGTGAGAGACTGGGTCATAACTGAACTGTGTTGTTATTTCTCTCAGGTGATGACGTCACTCAGAGATCATCTTCAAGTTCCTTGCCGACTGGCGTGGGCTATAATGCTGCTCCACACCTTGTGATCTCCAACGGCATGTATCAATCCATGTGTTGACTCCCAAGTCTGTCAAGAATTTGCTCTCGCTGTCTTCATCTATTATACCTTTTCCCATTTGTCGTCACATGTTCCAGTTTTTGTCTTCTTATAATGTGGCAAAAAGTTATTACTCGCTCTTTCTGATGTTTGTGAGAGTTTTTTTTGGCTTAACCTCCTTAAAAATTCCAGATTACTTATTTCGGCTGTCCAAGATATGTTCAGCAATCTTCTATAAAACCACATCTTCAAAACTTCCATGAATGTTTTTTACTATGTTTACAAACTGTCATGGATTCACAGCCATATGTTAAAACTGATTCTGTGTAACACGCAAGAATTCTCTGTTATTTTCCAGTGACACGACGTATTGCATTAAATAATAAATGTTCTTCTTGTGATATAATGCATATTTTGTTTGTCCTGTTCTGTTCTTTATCTCTGTAATGTATGTTCCATCTGATGTTATCCATGTACCTAGATATTTAAATTTTTTCACTTGCCCCAAAATAACATCATTTACTGTAGGCACGAACTGTTTTTTTGTTTTTTGTTTTGGTGTGGATATCGTCATGACTTACTGTCTTCCTATTATTATGTCGTTTTATTAGTATGTCTTCCTATTATTATGTCGTCTTATTAGTATGTCTTCCTATTATTATGTTTTCCTATTACTATGTCAATTGAAACGAGAAAAAGAGTGTTGAGGAGATACATAGAGCCTGTTCTTTTGTATGGATGTGAAACGTGGACAATGTGCAGTCAAGCTGAAAAATATCTAATGGCTGCAGAAATGTGGTTTCTGAGGAAAATGCAAAGAATACCATAGACAGACAGAAAAACTTATGACCAAGTACTACAAGAGACAAATGAAAATCGTAAATTGATTAGAGAAATTAGACGTAGACAGTCAAAATGTTTTGGACATGTTGCTATGAGAAGAAATGGATTGGAGAACTTAGTAACAACTGGCAAGCTCAAAGGGAACAGATGAAGATGAAGACCGAGAGGAAAAAAACCTGGATGGCTTGGCCACATGGCATGGACGAGACAGGAACACTGAGCTGATCCACGACGCTGATGATCGAGTGAAATGGCGAGTCATGACCGCCCACGCTTTCCGGCATGGCACATGATTGATTGATTGATGTCTTCCTATTATAATGTCTTCCTATTATTATATCTTCCCATTATTCTGTCTTTCTGTTATTCATTTACAGATAACTGGTTCTAATCCACTTGATGATGATGGCACTGTAACTGAGCGCCGCACTGAAAATATTCTTGAAAAGACATCTAACCACACAGCGCTGCGACTGATTGTGGCAGATAATCGAGTACAAGCAAACGTTTCCGTTACAGTTTAGAGTTATCTTTCTTGCTTTGTGCTTATGTTTCTCTGTTGTTTTTGTTCCCGCTATTTCTCTCTCTCTCTCTCTCTCTCTCTTTCTCTCTCTCTCTCTCTCTCTCTCTCTCTCTCTCTCTCTCTCTCTCTCTCTCTCTCTCTCTCTCTCTCTCTCTCTCTCTAAAACAAAACATTGTAAATATATCAAGCCGACTTTACTGATTGTTTAATTCCGGTAAGATGCGGGTATGTGGTTTCTCTGACACACATTTCGGTAAAATGCACTACAGTGTCTGGACGTTGCCATCAACGTCTAGTCAACTTAATGTTCAGCAACTTGCCATTGCATTTTGAACGAGAAGTTAACGTTGAAGTTCAACTGACCGGTATAGGAGTTGAGCTACACATCAGCACATCGTCGCAGTCAGCCCCGGTATTTGTTGGCTGTTTGCGATTCACTGGGCAATTTTTACTTGCAGTAGTTTCTGTTTGTGATTTACTAAATAATGTTTACGTTCAGTAGTTTATGTTTGTGATTTACTAATCAATATTTACGATCAGTAGTTTCTGTTTGCGATTTACTAAACAATTGTTACGTTCAGTAGTTTATGTTTGTGATTTACTAAACAATTTTTACGTTCAGTAGTTTCTGTTTGTGATTTACTAGGCAATGTTTACGTTCAGTAGTTTCTGTTGTGATTTACTAGGCTATTTTTACGTTCAGTAATTTCTGTTTGCGATTCAATTGACAATTTTTACGTTCAGTAGTTTGCCGTTGTCTCTTCTTGCGACGTGAAGAATTCTTTCTGTGAGGAGTTAGACTTGTGTGGGCAAGGACTCGAGTTTATGGCCCGTGTGATTTGGAAAATACAACATCGGTCGCATAAATGAGCATGGATAAAGGCTGCTGGAGCTTTGCACCAGAAAAGACCTATGTATCACATTAATAATAAAACAGCGACATAAGGTCTTATAGAAACACACACGATTCGGCCATTGGCATCAGCTGGACTTCATCCTTACACGGAGATAATATTTGAATCAAACATCATTAACTCGAAGTTACCACAGTGTTTATTGTGACACTGATCATTCTTTAGTTGTTGCAAGGGTTAGACTGAAACCAAAGATAATCTACACCACTAAACACAAATTTGTCACCACTACTAATATTATGAACACCAAAGATCATGATACGTGTTTTGAGTTCCAACAGCAGCTTGGCGACGCTCTCACGGATATATTAGAAAATTGCACGACTAGTGAAAATGAGTTATACAAAAAACAAAACTTTATAAAATTGTGGCATGAGTTTGTAGCACTGTGGATCATAAGAGGCAGGACTGGTTTGCTGCAAACAGTCAGACACTGCAGCCTATGGTTGATAGAAACAAAGAAATATCATAGCGAAGCACTCTTAGTGAGCTGAAACAAGCTAGGAAGGATGTGTTAAAGGCAGTGCGCAGCCAGGCAGTGTGCAAACGACTATTGGATCAAGTTATGCTAGTAACTCCAAATGCAAGTGATGGGGAAACATCAGAGGCATGTATGAAGGAATAACTAATGCCTGCGGTACAATAATTAAAAGAAGTGCACAACTAAAAACCTTAACTGGAGAAATCCTCACTGATAAGAAACAGCAGATGTTTAGATGGGTAGAAAACTATTTGGAGCTTTACTCAAGCGAGACCGAATTGGCGGATGATGTCCTCAACGCCTTAGTTGCTCTGCTAACTCTTTACCACTTGGAGACACTTCCCAACATAACAGAAGTTAAGTGTGTTATCAGTGAACTGGCTTCTGACAAGGCTCTGCGTAAGGATGGGATTCCAGTATACGTAATCAAGTATGTGCAAGATATACTCACTCTACGAATCCACCAGTTAATAGAGCTATGCTGGCGAGAAGGACAGAACCCACAGGATTTCAAGGATAGGTTGTAGTTATTATGTCTTTTTACTAACATTGTAACAAACTATCATCTGTCAAGACTGTTAGGTGGCAATCCATTTTGCCGTTGCTTTCTGAACGACCAATGCTCATACCATAGAAATCATCGCAAGGCGGTCCGCTTCTACATCGTCTGCGGCTGGTAACCTTCGACTCAGTATCTCTGGGAACTGTGATTAAACAAACAAAAAAACTTCACTACTCTTAATCTATAGCGCCGGCATATTACCGACATATTAGGGTGTAATTCGGCACGGTACATATGGACAGTACCAAAGTAATCCTGGGCTGACCATCTTTCCTCCACAGGTAATATGTAGGTCATTGTCAATGGACTCCAACTCGTGTGCTAGCTAGACAACTTGCTGTGTGCCTTCGGGAGAAACCACGGCCTTGAGAATCAACTAGAACACTTATTTAATGCTGTAGAAAGTGCCTAGAAAGCGTACTCTTCTGTTTCACGTCAACTGATTCAGTACCAAAGAATAATATATCGCTAAATGCAACCTCCCATTTGGACAAAAGGGCAATACATCGTTATATTTAGTTCATTGAGTTGTTTTGTTTCGTGGCAGCTTCCGTAATTTTAATGCTCAGTGAACGGAAATTACATTATAATACTTTTTCATTTGATTGTGCGCCATGTTTCTTCCAAACCTACTTTTTGTTTGACCAGGAATCTGTTAACAGACAAAGGCAATCCCATAATAGGTACTTCCCTTTGGTGGAAAGTGATAGGCCTGCACATATTCTAGGCTACCACAGTTAGGGTGGAGTGACCAATTCCCTTTATATAGCCTTACATTCTCACAAAGTTCTGAAAACAGATTGGGTACCCATTGTTATGAGGCCTGTCGACGCCCAGCCGTACTGATCCACACAAATAACCCTGCCCCTGCTGGGACTTAACCCAAACCGTTGTCTTGGCAGGCAGGCGTACTAACTAATATGCCACCGTGGCACCTCTGCTTTAAACAAATTAGTTAGTTGCACGTCCTTTACAGCACGTCGAAATCAACCTCAGTATGTTTTGACTGTGATTTCATAGTCAAGTTTACCTTCAGCAGTTTGGCATTGCTTTCTGAACGACCGGCGCTCGTGCCATTTTTAACAATCAACACAGGACCGTCTGTTTCCAAATCGCCTGCAGCTGATTTCGAACGAGGTATGCGAAATAGATAATCGCGTTTTCTATTCCTTCGCCACAGAAGACGACTCCTCGGCTGACGCTAGGTAAATTATTTTGTTTTTTAAAAAAAGAATTAATTAACCAGTTTTTACCCTACAAAAACAATCAAATACAACGGTTCTAGAAAAACTGGGAATAAAAAGAGAGTTGATGAAAGAAATAAACAAGAAGAAAGTGAAATGTTTCGGCCACGTTAAAAGACACAGTTCTCTTATAAAAACTATACTGGAGGGCAAGGTTGAGGGCAAGCGAGCAAGAGGTAGACAGCGATACAAGTGGCAAGGCAACATCAAGAGATAGACGAACAGCAATCTGACAGAATGTACAATCAGGGCGAGAGACAGACAGTGTTGGAGATCCATTGCAGCCAACCTTCCTTGTAGAGACGGCACCTGATTGATTGATTCTACCCTATGATACGATTTCCGTATATGACGCTCGTCCCATTTGTGATAGACCAATCAGCACTCTACGTGTAATATGGTCAGTATCGAGCCTTCCTCCTTTACTGTCCAGAATATTTCCTGGAGTCCATTTTATGTTTAATTGACATGGAAGCCCGGGTCAATTTTTTTTTTATTTACTGGAGGTGGCGAAGCAGTTACGCACGAGATTCGTAATCCCGCATACCCGGGTTCGAAACACAGCGGTACTGGTTTTTATTTCCGAAAAAGGTATAGGTGCCGGTCGTTCAGAAAGCAATGGCAAACTACTGAACGTAAAACTTGCCCAGGAATCACGAACATCCAAAATGCTAGGGTTGGCTGCTACGTCCTGTGAAGGACATGCAACTATTTTGTTTTCGAGAGAGAGACATTCGACCCCGTGATCATCAAGCCGGTAGGCAAGCGTGATAGCCACACTGCTATTGCGACTCCCCTCTCCTCATGGTGCTCAATCACACATCTGAAGGGGGCATGTAAAACAAGATAAGAGACATCCTTAGGCACCCACAGCAAGAGTAAACCGTGTTAGATCATCACTGTCATTCTCCAACAAACCGCACCACAACAATGGGTAATATATCTCACTATTTGACGACACCATGACCGAATGGGTAAGAGCGCTCGCTATTTAACATCCGGCGCGCTGATGCCGAGGCAACGGGTTCAACCCCTACACTGGTCAGTTGGACTTCTTCTTCTTCTTTCGTTCGCTTGAAATATGTCTATATCTGCAATGTCGTCTCTTGCATGAATTGAACTGTTTTTTTTTTTTTTTTTTCAGTTCACACAGTGGTCCATAGAGTTTATCTTCCACTGTCGTCTCTCTAGGCCAGAAGGTTTGCCTAGATATGTTATATTTTGGGCAGTCTTGGAGTATGTGCTCTGCTGTCTGCGACGCCAATCCACATGTGCACATGGCTGTTTCACCAATCTTGAATTTTGTATACATGTGGTTGCGTAATCTATTGTGTCCTGTTCTGAGGCGCAGAATAATGACTTGTTCTGGTCTGTCCATAACGTGGTAGTCATCTTGAGCAGGTTTTGGTGGCTTTCTGACTGATTTGATCATTCTTTTCTTTTGGTGGTATGTAACGGGCACATCAGGCTGTTCTTCTTTGGCTCCTTCCTTAGCCAATTGATCAGCTCTGTCGTTTCCGGGTACTCCACAGTGGGATGGTATCCACTGTATGGTGACTTTATGCTGACTGCTAAGTTCAGAAAGTAGTGTCCTTAGTACTGGCAATTTCCCAGAGAGGAGCGCCTCGAGTACTGATTTTGCATCTGTTAGTAGCACCACAGGTTGTGTACCATTGCTGTTATTTAGTAATTTCTCTGTGGCTATCTTGATTGCCTCAATTTCGGCATCATATTTATGGCAGTACTTTCCTGTCGGTACTCTGGCTGTGTCCCTAGTATTATTTGGGTATTCTATGTACACTCCCGCTCCTCCATTTCGAACAGCATTTTGTGCTGACCCATCTGTGTAGACTCGGATCCAGAGATCCTGTGGGTATTCTTCATCAAGGAAGCTGAGAGTGGCTGTTCTGCGCTGCACACTGTTCTGTTCTTCCTTGTCAAATATTCCTCTCACTTTTGTCTGGATTTGTAACGATAGTCTATGCTCATCTTTCCATGGAGTTCGCTCTGGAATAGTTGTTAGGGGGATACCAACAGTGAGCAGATCGGTGGTTTCTCTGCAGAGTCGTTTGGCCTGGTGGATAAAACTACTTCTTTTCAACCGCCCCATAGCTAGGTTTTCAAATCTGTTCTTCATAGGGTGGCCTGGCAAGCTGAGGAACTTTTCTGCTTGTATTAGCGTTTTCGTATCTCTGCGCTCACTCAGTGCCTGTGTCCTCCCCATCTTCTCCATTTCCACTATAGGGGTTGATCTCATCCCTCCTGTGGTGACTCTAAGTGCTTGATTTTGCACCTTGTCCAGCTCTTGTAGTGTGGTTTTTGATGTTGAACACCACGCAGTTGACCCATATTCCAGGTGTGGTCGTATGCTCTGTTGGTAAACTTTGCTAAGTATTTTCGTACTGGCTCCCCATGTGGTTCCACTTAGCTTTCTCAGGATGGCTATTTTCCTTCTGGCTTTTGCTACTGCTTTGTTGATGTGCTTTCTCCATGTCAGCTTGCCATCAAATGTTACTCCAAGGTATGTTGGTTCTTTATCTTCTCTTAGGGGTGTTCCATTTATCTGGATGATCCCTGCCTTTTGTTTTGGAGAGAGGGTAAATAGGGTGGTGCTGCACTTGTCAGTGTTTATGCTGACACACCATCTATTTGCCCATGCAGCAAATGTATCTACAGCTCTTTGTAGCAATCTGGTGGCCACTGATGCATATTCATTTGTGCTCCATAGAACCAGGTCATCGGCGTACATTGCCGCTTTAATTCCATGCGGTAGGTGAGCAACAAGATCATTGATGAAGATTAGAAAAAGTGTGGGGGACAAGACTCCGCCCTGGGGGACACCGTGACGCAGTAGTACTTTCTTGCTCTTGAGTCCGTCTATCTGTACTCGGGCTCTTCTGTTGTGCAAGTATGCTTTCACCCATTTGTACATTCTTCCATTGACTTTGCAGTTTCTCAGTTTCTTCATCAGACCTTCTTTCCAGACTTTGTCAAAGGCTTTCTTCAGATCTATCCATGCCGCAAGCACCAGCTTCTTCTCTTGGAATGCATCCTCAATTTCTTGAGAGAGGTAGGTTGTCTGATCTTCCGTAGAGTAGCACTGCCTAAAGGCAGCCTGCTGTGGCATAAGGATGTTTTTACTTTCAATGTACCACTGCAGTCTGTGATTGATGATGCGCTCCAGTGTTTTGCAGAGACAGCTGGTGAGGCTAATTGGTCTGTAGCTAGAGGCAATGGAACCATCTTTCCCTGATTTTAGGAGGGGTATCTATCATGGTTGCTTCTCTCCAGGCTTGTGGAACACTGCCTAAGGTCCAGCTGTTATTGAAGATCTGCAACAGCTTTGTTTTGGCCTCTGTTCCTAGGTTCCTGATCATTTCATTGGAGATACCATCAGCTCCTGGTGACTTTCTCATTTTCAGTTTTGATATGGCTAGCTCCAGTTCGCTGATTGTGATGGGTGCCTCCAGAACCTCATGTACTATTTCCTTCTGTCCTGTATGTTGTCGTTTCTCTCGAATCTCTTGTTGTTTCTCTGGACTAATTTTGATATTGCTATCTTGTGCGAACGAGTCCGCAAAATGGTCAGCTGCTTGCTTTCTTGTTAAGATTTTTCCATCTTTATGTAGCGCAATTTTTGAGTTTCTCCCTGTGCCCTCGTCATTAAGCTGTTTTATTAGCTTCCACAATTTCCTTGTGTCTCTTTCAAAGTTCAGAGACTCCGTTTTCTCCTGCCAGCTTTTCCGTCTAGCCTGCAGCTTGGCCCTTTGAAATTTGGCTTTTGCATGCTGGAATTTATTGTGGTGCTCTTGGCTGGGTGTGGCCTCTGCTTGCTTTCTACACACTTCAACATCATTATGCAACTGTTCCAGTTCACTACTCCAGTAGGGTTTATATTGTTTACGGGCTCCTCTTGGTACTGTTTCTCGCGCTGCCTGTAGTATGCATTTCCCAAACTCTTCAACTACTTTATTTATGTCTTTCTCAGTGTTCAGGTTTCTAACCAATATGCTGGTGCGATGCTTGTACATTGCCCAGTCTGCTTTCTTGTAGTTCCACCTCGAGAGGGTGCTGCTTTCACTTACAAGCTCATTTTCTACGGTTAGAAAGACTGGCCGATGGTCACTGCCACCAAGTTGTTTCCCAACAATTCGTGTAATGTTCCACTCCAGGTCTGGTGAATGAAAAGCCAGGTCAGGTGTAGTTGTAGAGTGCCATGATCTCGAGTAGAAAGTATGTGGGTCGGACGGCTTGTTAATCAACATGAATCTATTCTCATCCTGCCAGTCTTCCAGTCTCTCTCCTCTCTGGTCCATGTGATCATAGTCCCCAGCTCTGCGAGTGGCTGTTGAAATCGCCACACACAATCATTTTTTCTTTTAGTGGTAGTGTGTCCAGTGCCTGTGGGCGGTCACTTGGACAGTAGTAATTGATCAGATGTAGATCTGTATTACCTGTCTTAAGTTTAAGTGTCTGATACTCAGCCCCTTCCATGTAGACTTTGATTTGGGAAGCCATGATGTTATTTCTTACAAGGGTCAGTATCCCACCTTTTCGCCTGTCCTTTCGGTCAGATCGGTAACACTGGTAGCCTCTGATTTTGAAGGCTATATTTTCATTGAGGTGAGTTTCTTGCAAGCAACATATGCTTACTTTTTCTTGGTCCAAGATTTTTTCTAATTCTATTTTTTTTGTTGCTGACTCCCTCCGCATTCCAGTGCATTATTTTAAGTCTTCGTTTGGTAAGGCCAGTCATCCTATTCTCATGTCCCCTGGCTCCACAGGACATCTGAGAAGGACCTCCAGTAGTTGGGGTTGGACCCTTTCGAGACATAGGGCCCGGCACTGCACCTGCCTGGGGGTCCAAAGCAGGGCGAGCACCATAACGATTAGCAGTAGTCGACATATTCCATTTTGCGTGATTGCGTGGCATCCTGATTTCTGTGGTGCGCCTCTTGGCTGGTTACCCCCGACTTCAGCACCTTTCTTTGCTAGAGCAGACTGTGGTCTCACTCGGGTGTAGATGTGTACACGCGCACACACCTGTCTGCGCATGCATGTACGTGCATACACATCTAGAGCATACTGGTTATTTTCCGGCGCCAGAGATTCGCCGTCGCCCCTTCTCCTGTTAGTTTAAACAGGTCCGCCGCGTGAAGGCCAGGAGTTGGACTTTTGCTGCATAGGTTATGTATTCACGAGCCATTGAGGTATTTAAGCAATGTTGGGCGCTCACCCCAACACCGCGCCTCGGCTACATACAGCAACATTTGGAACCCTCAGTTGGACTTAAATGATGCCTTCTTGTCCTTGACATGGGGACGTAAATTACAAGTACGTCAAAAGTCGGAGTGGGTTTGCCTGATGGCGAGGGACACTGGTAATAGGGAAAGCTAATCCACACGCAAAAATCAGTCCAGTGCACTAGAAGTACAGGGTGTATTTTTAATGACCGTGCAATGTTTGAAAATATTGCGGTCCAAGTTTTGTATTTACCTATTATGTTGCATGAACTTTACAGAGGGGGAACACAAAACTTGGATCCGGAATATTTTCAAACACTGCAGTCATTAAAAATACACCCTATAGTAGGACTACGCTTGAATTCAAAGCGAGCGAACGCAAGAAAACAACAATCTCCTACTTGTTTCATTGTGTGTATACGTGCGATGCAGTATCACGTTATGGGTCTGTGAGGTGGTAGCGCCACATTCTGTAGCTCTGAATTCATGGAGAGTGCCAATTAATCCACTGACAGCCCTACGCGTGCTAGTCTTTCCAAGCAAGGATACAGAGTCAGATAAGTACCTGTAATTAGTTTAATATTGTCATAGTATGTTTCCTGTAGGTTTGTGTCGGTTTGTATTTGTTTGTCCTGTGCTGACGAAGGCTTTGGCCGCAACGTCCAATTTGTCTCTTGTAGTCGTGTTTTAGTAAAGCTCACAATCTACTTCTCGTTTTTTGGGTGAATTCATGGAGGAATAGGTGGCCAATGTATCCCTCACTTTCGCAGGCGACGATACCAGTCTCGAACTCGCTTGCGGCCGTGCTCATGACATTATCGGTGGTACGCCATCAACTTCCCTAATCCGCGTAGAGTACGGTTTCACAACAGGAGAAAGAAGAGTCATCGCCCAACCCCCTAGAGTGTAAAGAAGATGGCTGGCCGGGTGGCTAGAATGACAGATTATGCTTCGGGAGATCCGGGTTAGAATCCTCGGTAAGGTGTGGAGCTTTTTTCTGTAGGGAGTGAAAAGAAAACTCTTAACCTGCACAGTTCGCGACGACTGCACTAGCCAGGAGGCCTTAATTCCTCAGGCTCAAGACCCCCCTGCCACACACCACAAGGTTATATAATGGCATTAAATGACATTATCTATTCAGAACAAAAGAGGGGGTAGGGGGATGGGGAATCTGGTGATCAGAAGCCTCGTTGTCTCCCGTGCACCTATATCCTTTTACACAAATTCATTCATTCATTCAGTAGCATGTCCTTTGTAGAACCCCGCTTCCATAACAACCTCCCGGAAATCCTCTCGATCATAAGCAAGATGTCCCACGTCCGACACATCCATATACCCCTCCATTATTACGCAAATA
This sequence comes from Cepaea nemoralis, assembly GCA_014155875.1. Taxonomy (NCBI): domain Eukaryota; kingdom Metazoa; phylum Mollusca; class Gastropoda; order Stylommatophora; family Helicidae; genus Cepaea; species Cepaea nemoralis. Next base: position 18,097 of record JACEFZ010025067.1, read on the forward strand.
CAAAAACACATAAAAACAGTTTCCATGTCTTGGTGGGTGTTGGATATCTGGTGCTAAATACGTATAATACAGACCAATCTACACTCGGTGGATGTAGTCAATGTCCCTACTGTAGCCTTTACTTCCCACAACGTGTCCTGGTACCCATTTTAGACTGGGTCGACGACTTAAAAACTGCCCACCTACATGGACATGTAAACACGCGAGCACGAGGCCGGCAGGCAATTAAACCAGATACTGCCATGTTGCGGCACCCATCTTATCAAATTGCTAAAATTTACTTAATACATGTCATGTATAAAACACAATTGATATATTTTGGTCACTTGAAACGTCATAAAAGTTTGGAGAGAACAATAATGGAGGGGTATATGCCTGGGAAGAGGGGAAGAGAAAGGCCAAAGAGAAGATGGATGCAGGATGTAGCGGATGATCTCCAGATGTGTGTATCGGAAGCGGGACATCTTGCTTGTGATCGAGTTTTCCGGAATGTTGTTATGGGAGCGAGGTTCTGCAAAGGACATGCTACTGAATGAATGAATGAACGAACATGATGTGTGCCAGTTTCTCGTTCTCCTATCCGCTGTTCTGTTATGTATTTTAATATCAGGTGTACTACTATACTACTTTCGTTCACTTGAAATGTATCTATAACTGCAATGTTGTCTCTTGTATGGGCTCTTAACTGTCTCTTTAAGTTCACTCAGTGGCCCATAGAGTTTATTTTCCACTGTTGTTTCTCTATGCCATAAGGTTTGCCTAGATATGTCGTATTTTGAGCAGTCCTGGAGTTATGTGATCTGCTGTCTGCCACGCCAATCCACATGTGCACATGGCTGATTCACCAATCTTGAATTTTGTATACACGTAGTTGCATAATCTATTGTGTCCTGTTCTATCAGGTTCGTGAGTACTTACTTTTTTTTGTTTCTTTCCGCACAACGCACCGGACAACTTAGAAACACAGACAATAGTTTACAGGGTATGTCATGAGCTCATCAATCATTACAATGTATAAATGCCTAGTCGGCGAAATGGAGGAATGCCACCAGTGTCTGCCGAGTAGGCAAAACACCCATTTAGGAGGTAATGAATGATTTCATCAGGTAAGAATAGACTGTTGAATGATGTTCCGTGTTCGACTTCAAGATTAATGTAGTGTGTGTTGAAAGTGGGAGAGTATGCTGGACTTGGTTTGAGTGCCCGGAAAATTCTAATGAAAATAGAACATTATATACCATATAAGGAGGAGACAGTGCTCTGTGGTTTTGTAATGAGAACAGAGACATTTGAAAACATCATAACTGGAAAGATCAGTAGCAAAAGAGGCAAAGGCATGCGGACAGAAATGATACTAGATGGAATGCATTGGTGGCAAAGTGGTATATCATCAGCTGATCAAAGAACGCCAGAGACGGAGATTCATGGAGATGACTCAAAACAGAAAAAAACTACAACACTCAGCAGAAGGAAAGTTTAACTGTGTACACAATTGATCGTTTTTTTCACTCGTACACTTTATCTTCTTCCTATCGTCCATGCAAACGTTGGTAATCATGTCTGCCCACAGCCTTCTGTCTCGTGTGCTGACAGTCATATTTAATTCCGATGATGTTCCCATATGACATGATGTTAAACTACCCAGTGTGTTCTCATGGTCTATCCCAGACTCTTTCCCGTTGTCACGACACACTGCATGCAGCCTTCATCGTCTTATGACCTGCCCACAGAATTTGAACTATATTCTGATAGGAGCAATGCAGTTGTTTGAGTTACTTCTCGCAAGACATCTTCATTACACCTTTTATCCGTTGGTGATATCATTCCTCTATAAAACAGCACTACAGCAGCCTTCTACACAATTATCTCATTATTCTGCTAACTGTCCATGACTCACTTCCCTGCATATGTATTGGCTCAATATAGCTCTTAAGGACAACCAAAAGCGTTCTATCAGCTGCTCCCGGGTGTTATTAAATCCACAAACTAATACTTCTTTCATGTAGTCAAGTATGTAGCAGTTGACGAGGCCGGAAGGATAAGAGCACTTGCTCTTAAACTTACACTGCACCAATGCCAGCTTATGGGGTTCAATCTTTAGACCGACATTAAAATGGACTTTAAAGCATGGATAGTTTTAAGAACCTAGGGACATTTATAACATCAGATGGAAGATGCACAACAGAGATTAAGAGCAGAATAGGGCAAGCAAAGGCTGCATTTAAGAAAATAAAAAATATCTTATACCAAAGACTGAGATCTGTGGGGAGTCATGAATGCCTATGCCGTTGGCATGGCCATTGATAATGATGAGGTTGCCATTGCTTTCTGAATGACCAGCACCCATACCATTTCATAACAAACCAACGCAAGGTGGTCTGCTACCAAATCGCCTGCAGCTGTGTTCCGAATGTGCGTATACGGGATTACGGACTGCATCCGTAACCCCTTTGCCACGGTAATGACAAACTAGTGATAAAAAAATTTCCTAGAAAATTAACCTGGGGTTGATTGCAATGTCCTGCACAGGAGATACAACATGTATCCAAGTATCTAGGAGTGTTGATCTTGTCCCACATGAACACAACCACAACCCAGAGAGGTCGGCTAAAGCTAAACAACAATCTCATACAAATAAATTAGTCAATAACAGCCAATGTTCTGAGGTGTTTTATTCAATAACCTGTTGAAGAAACTGTAATCAAAACAAGCCCAAGCAGAATCATGGTAATAACATGTGAGAAAAGAATGTGTAGATTGATGCTGACACTTCCTACCAGTGGTCCATGGAACAGAAACGACTCTCAAAGGTATTCAAAAGCATATGACCTTGATACACACAATGAGAAAACTGTAGAAACTTGCACTTAATAAATTCATGAAAATATTTTGTTAGAATACAAAATGGTAATTTAAAGCTTCAGGATACTCCAGACCAAAGCTATGCTGTGATACTTATATTATGGTTCTGTTGTTGGGTGGATAAGCTCATGGGATCTTGCAAAAGCCACCTTCCAGAAGTTCAAAACAATGTCAACCCATCGTGAATTTAACCACACAAGCCACAAACAATTGGCTGAAAAATTTGTTGCCTGGCATATTTCGGTGCAACTGGTAACAAATGCTCCACATTCAAACAGCTGCAGTGACTATAGGTGTTATGTATTATAGTTAAAATATAATTTATCTATCACACTGAGCGTGCCAGATACAAGACAGTGCATGATGGTGGAAATGACCATGTGTTTACATGCATCCACTGTGAATGAACATTTACATTGTGAATTGGTCCATAAGTTGTAGTAGTTATACCTTTTTGAAGCACAATGTAACAAACTGTCAAATGCTTGACAAGACGGCAGGGCGCCAATGAATTGATCTATTCACTTCATATTATATGTAGCTCTGTAGTATGCACCTAACAAGCTACAGCGAGATATGCCAGGCACAAAATTGTTCAACCAAGTGTTTGTGGTTTTTATGTTTAAAATGGACACATTTCTTGTATGTGGTAACTTAAATATATTTGTGAAAATCTGTTATAAACAGGCATGCAGTTGAAATATTTTGTGCAACATCCTTTAATAAATGAGATAGCATACTGAATACAATAGTTGTAAGATAATGTGGTGAATAAAATATCTGCGTATATGGTTGTGTGTGTATTGAATAACACAGTTGTGTATATAGTTGTGATAGCATACTGAATAAAATAGTTGTGTATATAGATATAAGATACTAATGTGAGGAAACGTGTGTCTGGAGTAACCAGTAGTCACATCATCCATGCTAGCGTGTCTGATCCACTGCTCAATCAAACTAACCATGCCATTTTTAACCCAGATTTACATAACAGCAATGAATATGGAATTTGGAAACAGAACAAATCATATAAAACAAAGCTGCAGGGTGTTAAGTTAAAATATGATAAATAGGCAACAGTAACTCATCATACATATAATGTACACAACTAGGGGCATTATTTGTAAGAACAACCACGATCTACCAGATGACAGACATGTTCATCTCACATATGCCCAATGGACAGCTCAATATATGCATACTGCAAAAATGTGTCACAACCAAAAAGTCATGCTAGGTACAGTTTGTGCTGCTATTTATGCACACTGCAGGAATCCTGGATAAATGTTTGATAGGTAAGTTCAATAATTGGTGCTTGCGCAAACTAGAAGGATTAATAACAGAATAACAATTGTGGAGCTCATGAAGAGCACAACACAAATGCCAGTGAACCAAGAGGTGAAGAAAAGACACTGGTTCTGAATAAGATATACACTAAGATAACCTGAGCATAGTATAATTAGAGAGGTCTTTGAATCCACAAGGCAAATGAAACAGAAGAAGATATAAAAACACGAAGAAGAAATTTACAGACGGAGATGAATCATCTTGGGAGAACATGGAGGGAGCTGGAGATAGCAAAAGATAGGATGGTGTGGTATAGTTCCGTTGAGGGTTTATGCATCAATGGGGCATAGTGGACAGAAGAAAAGACAGATTTATATTCTATCAAGAAACAACATAAGATATTTCTCTGAGTAATTCCCACCCTTTTAAGATTAAGAAATGTTTAACACTTCAAAATGTCAAATGGTCTTAACTTCTGTAAAGGAATATGTCTGAGAATTTAAAGCATATCCAATATGATTACAGTGAAAGACATACTAAATCTGTACACATGTCTGCTTTCAATGCATGGGCGTAAGTTTTCATGAAAGCAAGTTTGATGAAAGAAGTTTAGTATCAGAACATCAGTCAAGCATAATAAACATGTCACATTCCCTGAAGGCTAAGATTTCAATTCACCGGAAGTAAAAACAGGCAACATATCAGAAAATGCAACAGCTTGATAATTAAATGATACTGATGGATGTTATTATTTTGTCAATTTTGTACCCAAATATCTATTTGAAATCATTTCATCTCAAAATACAAGCAAAATCACGAGCTGTGGCTCATGCATGCATCTATTTTAAACGACCAAATCTCTTCATCATTATCCACTTGCTTAGATTAACATTGAGCATCTCATCATGGCTCTCTACATTTTTTTTTTCTGAAATCAAATATCCTTCCTATTGATACACTTGGTGGTAACCTGTTTGGTTTCATTAGCTCTGGGACTACTTGTTCCTTCAACAGCTATATATACGGTTATTGTAAAACAACACACCTATCATCTTCAATCAAAACAACAATATTGTAAAAGTAAACTGACCCCATTGACAAGTATGGTCTCCTAGCTATGTCCCTCCCCCCTTCACAAGTATGGGCTCCTAGCTGTGTCCCCCCCTTCACAAATATGGGCTCCTAGCTGTGTCCCCCCTTCACAAGTATGGGCTCCTAGATGTATCCCCCCTTCACAAGTACGGGCTCCTAGATGTGTCCCCCCTTCACAAGTATGGGCTCCTAGCTGTGTCCCCCCCTTCACAAATATGGGCTCCTAGCTGTGTCCCCCCTTCACAAGTATGCCTTCTATGTTAATCCAGTTTTCTAAAACAAATACTAGACATGGGAGGTAAAAGTAGTTACTGTATGAAGACCACAAATATGGGCTGTTATTTAGTTACACATGTAACCTTATTCAGCATCATAAAGTAATATTCAAAAATGAAGGGCAGTGCCAAGAGACATAATATGCCTCAAATAAGGAAACAAATTTATGTTTTAAAAACTTTCGCACAACCACAAAATTGCTTACACGCAACTGATTTTGTCAGCGACTTCTGCTGATGTTACCAAACAGACAAACCAATTTCCAATTCATCTTTGTTACTCTGCAAAAATGTGTTTTAAGCATCTATGCAGACTTCAAGCCATTGTAACTGTGTGAAAGATAACTTCAGTGATAATCAAGGGATGAAGATTTTATAATCTTATGCACAATGAACAAGAAATAAAGAGCTGAAACTCGCATAGTCCAAATTAAGCAAAACATATTTCATTGCAGTATTTCTACTGGTTACTTCTGGTATTCTGTGTGTATATATGTGGTGAAATGTTCAGGCTATAAATTGACCTGAAGCAATACAATTTTTAATGATAATCATAATCAGAAACTGACTCCCAAAATCAAGCTTTTCAACAAACAGAAATACCTGACTGTTTGGGACTATACATTTAAAGAGTGTATGTGAAAGGCATATATAGGGATGAATTTGAAGTCTGTCCACCAGTGTTTCTGGATCAATCAGCTACATTTCTTACAGGATGGACCTGAATGCTGCGGTGATGATTCTGTATTAACGTTAACCCTATGTTGGTATGTAAGCTGTCCCTTAAATTGTGTACAATATACCTGTAACTTAAAAACAAACTAAGGCACTACTATCTGTCAAAATGCCAGTTACATAAATGGCTAACAAATCAACTGACAAAGTAAAAGGTATAAAAATAAATCAGTTAGTTACAAGTTGGGAGCTGTGGTAGTAGTGCTTGCCTGCCCGCCCGTCGGTCAAGTGTTCAAATCCCCAATTTTAGTTCAAAGCAAGGGTTATATTAAACACTGACATGGCCTCCCAAGTCGACCCAGTTTAAAATAAAAGGCTCCACGAAATGTTGCTGGAAATAAAGGCGGCTGCCATGATAGTGACATCACCTATCAAGTGCACTGTTCTGTAAATCTGGGTCTAGCACCACATACCCAATTAGGCCCAAGGTGTAGAAATGGGTCCCGTGCTACAAAATATAAAACAGTAAATAAGATATGAAGAGAAACTAATATAGCAGTGTAATGTGTATGTATCTATTTCTTCCGATATGTGACAATCACCATCACACTCCTGTGCTGTGCTACTAAATATACAGACAAGTGAAAGGTGTAGAGTCTGCAGTAACCTACCTCATAAGCAATGTGCTTAAAATGGGGGGAAACTCCACTTCCATCGTAACATATCTCCACACATAGGACAAAACAGACAGGACAAGACAATAGACATCACTTCACAAGCAATAATGTGCCTTAGGCCACATCGCCTGTTGGTGCCAACAGGCACAAACCAGCCAGTAGGAAAACCTGAACTAATTACCATAGCCTGTCTTTGATTTATTCAACAATAATATCACAGAATAATTTACTTACACCCCGAAAAAATACCACGCCATGTGGTTCAAATACTGTCACAATTAAGGTAGAATATACGATTAACAGCCAGTTTGAAACAATCTAAAATATGCTACTACTTCTAGTGCAATGGACTGAATTTTGCCTGTGGATTAGCTTCCCCTATTAGCAGTGTCACTCACCATCAGGCAAACTCACTCTGACTTCAGAGGTTCTTGTAACTTACGTGGTTAAACCCACTACCTGGACATCTGCACAACAAGAGCGATAGCTCTTATCCATCCTGAACTCATTCCTTTCACTGATAAGAATAAAAGCACATAATACCGGCCCAATTACTTGCACAATTAAGTTATAATAAACAGGTAATTCACAGCCAGCCTGATATATTCTAAAATAATTTGAACGTTTCTTTCCTAGTATTTTTGCTGCTACAAAATAAACTTCTTATGACATCAGAACAAAAACCAGCATCTAATGTTTAAACTAGGCAGAATTGATCAAACTATCTAACAATGACAGTGATTCCAAATAATGGTTCCAAGTTTAAAAGGGCTGTTCCCAATGTGGAGAGAAATAATAGTGCAGTTCTGGTGGTAATTATCAGGTTTTAACAACATACTGGCATCACAAATGTACATCATGGGAAGACCATTCCAGTGTGGCAAACATGGTTCTTTTTATTTTTGGTCAAGTTTATAACCCTCCGTAGATTAGATTCAAGCCAAGTTATGAAACGTACACACGGCAGGGATTAATCTGTATCAAATGGGCAATGAAGATATGGGTCTTCATGAAGCTGGCCGTTATTCTAATATTCAAACAATGCTGCCCTATTGTTAGAAACAGCAGAACTTGACAAAGACCATATACATTGAGGGTCATATATGGCGATTCAACCATATGACACAGAAATCTTTACTACCCAGAAACTGCAATGAATTCCCCAATTCTATCTAAGGAGGTTTAAATATGGCGAACTACTTTACTTTAAAGTACACTTACAACAATAAATCACTGATAGAACTTGCATTTGAAAGCACAATATTTCCTAAGAGGGTGGAACTACTGATGAATTATAACTGGTTAATATATAATTTCACTGCCAGACATGGCCAGAGTGCTAAGCTAAAGCAGAAGTAATGGCACTCCCATTTTGACAGGAGAAGATGGTAGACTCCAACCGGACAACAGTACTGTGCCTATAAGGTTAAAGGTGAGAGGATTAACTTCACTGTACCAGGTGAACCCCATCCTGGGGTAAGGACAACATACAGCATGATCAATGGACCTCATTTTAGGAAGAAGATATTCTCAGCTCTGATCTCTTGGCAGGGATTCAAATGCTTAGCCCACTTGTGAGAAGCGTCAAAATAAAATGAGAAACACTAAAGCATTATGTGCATGTTATGAAAACTGTGCATTCCTCAGCTGCTGGGAAAATCAGAGTAGGAGGTAAATGGCCCAGCCTTTGTTCAACATTTCTAAGTAGAAAAATGCACCCCAACAGGATATAGTATGTGTGATTCTGGCAGACACACACTGGTATCTTTGTTAGTATTTCTGGGTTCATGCAGAGCTGTTAAGAGCACTATTGGATCATTTTTAATGCAATAAAGATTTCCATGAAAACAATCACTCAACCTAACAATTCTAAGAGAATGATTAAAATCATCTCCTGGTTTAGAAGCTGCCATCAAAGAGACATTTCAGAGAAGTCATCAAGCCTCTATGTCCAAAACACTAGTGATCATATCTAATTCAATGAATATTTCCACAAATATAATTAATCAATGCAGCAAGAACTTCAAGGAATGATTAAGACCACTAGATAGTTTTGAGCCTGCCATTATAGAAGACTACTTCAAAGAAGACACCAAGTACCTGCTTATAACAAGCTGCAGCATTGTTAGAATTGTTTCACATCTGATACGGCCAACATTCAGACTTTCTGTAAGCCTTCTTGCTCTATTTGGCATCTCTTAATGCTGATATCATTAGCACTGATTTGTGTCGAAATTGGGTTTTTCGACAAGGAATTGAAATCACACCATTCAAATGGTCTATCCCATGAAATACTATTTTGGGCGGCGGACGATGTACCCCCTCCGGACATTCACCTTCTTTCTTCCTTTGCGAGAACGCCACACAAAAATCTGGCAATGGGAAGAAAACAGCATAAAAAGCACAAACATCTAGAGGTCATACAAGAACAACGGCAAAACTTGTTGAAAGGAGAAAAACGGTAACGACACTTAAGGTTGCTAACTAGCTTCACACTTGGTGTGCAGGCAGGCTTCAAGCGTGTCGGCAGTAAGGAGTGGGCAACGAACGGAATCTCATCATGCATGGATAAGATTCCCTGACTCTGGCCGCGTCTCCTACACTGTTGATTATGATGACACGCCCATGTGAAGCCCCTGCACATTGTCCCCTAAATAACTGGGCGGGAGTACTGGGTGTAGGTCAGATTGTAGCTCTTGAAGCTGCAGAACTGGTGGTCGTGACGCATGTAGCCTTCGATAGTGTCAACTCTCTCCAGGTGTTTGTGTGAATCACGGGCAATGGAAGCCTACAACAACATCAACAATTTTATCAATTACAAACATTCTTAAAGTGTAGTTTGGTCAAGACTATTTAAACAAACACAGGAAACGTCTTATAATAAAGATACAGATATTTTTTTTGGTAATGTTTGCGCTCGCTTTGAACTCAAGCGTAGTCCATACACACTATTTATAATAGTGATGGACTGGAATTTTTTGTGTGGATTAGCTTTCCCTATTAATAGTGTCCCTCGCCATCAGGCGAACTCACTCCGACTTCAGAGGTACTTGTGATTTACGTCCCGAGGTCAACGACAACAGGTCAACATTTTAGTCTAGCTGCCCGGTGTAAGGGTTGAACCACTAATCTCGGCATCAGCACACCGAATATTTAAGAACATGTGTCCTTATCAATTCGACTATGCTGACCGGCAAAGATTTAAAACGAAACTAATCAATGTTCTAAAATGATATGCCTGCATTTCTATACCCACCCTGGAAGAAGAGGCTATAGCCGACGGATACGGCTGTGAACACAAGATACCCTGGGCATGAAAATGCATGAGGTAGGGTAACCAGGGAAAGATCCAGATTTTCTGGCAGACCATGATAAAAGCAACATTCTACACCTGTCTGTAGATATAGAAGGCCTCCACTTCCTAACACCCATACACATGATCATCAAAGGTCCTGACCACATCTGCCCCACTCAGCAGTGCAGACACAGCCAATTTGTCCACCTAGTCGCTCCCCAACACTTTAAAAAATTGTTTGCATATCCTTTACTGATTGTTGATTTCTTGGCAAGATTACGTTCAGTAGTTTGCCATTGCTTTCTGGGCGGCCGGCTGACATACCCTGTAAGTTACCGACGTGATTCGAACCACTGCTGATTCTCATGAACTCACTGTCGTCACGTTACTTACGAGAGTATACGCGATTACAGAGAAAAGTCGCTAATCTCTTGCCAGGAAGCCGGCCCTCAACACATTAGCATGTCAAATATACAGTACATGGATCACAAATCACCATCAGGGTGCACTGTATGTCTCAAGATGAAATAAACTGTGTGGAGAAGTGGTTGAGAGGCATGATGTTGGCCTCTAATTCATGGAGACCGGGTACGATTCATGGTGTGGATAGTATGAACATTTACTAAAGAAACCCAAGACTGGGTATCTCCTCAAATGATCATGCGGTAGTGGACAATCAAACACTTAGCTTCCCGGGAAGGTTAACCAGGTCAACAAATGCCCGCAGAAGTCGGATGTGTCGGCCTAACGGCGCAAGAACGCAGCTCTGCTGTAAACAGGCACAACGCAATCACATCCGGAAAAAAAAAACTCCGGATGAACGAAGAAGAAGAAGAAGAAACACTTAGCTTTCTTGAATAAGGGCATAAAATAATGTTTGGGCAGCTGGAGATGGAAACTGCAGTCCAATCCGGCAGTTGCTAACTTTTTTAAATTTGAAAAATCCACCCATTAAAAAGAATTTACCACATGTGATTCTGGTATACACATTTGGATTCTTGATGTGCTAAGGAGTTCATGCACTCGGCAAAGATATGGCACTTAATATATTCAGTGGTTACAGGTAACAAAACATTATTCATGACTGCAATCATTTGGGATCATAAGCCATCAATAATTAATGTGCGGAGGGAGTCTCTGTGGCAAAGTGGTCAAGCAATCTGACTCGTGCTTCGAAGGTTGTGGGTTTGACTCCGGCTGCCGTCCTTTGGTTCACGAGTGCATTTTTTTTCAAAGAATTCTGGGGGTCGTTGTTGGAGCTACGGTGTTCAGGCTTGTGCGATGCCTCCCGTGCTGCGGAAAGAGACTAGGCGATACGGGATAAAAATCTTGTGCAATGAAGTCGACCCCGTCGGACTTTAAGTGACTTTAATTAATGTGCACCTTAATAATCTAAACCGCATCCACATTGTAGTGTTAAGAAACAAAGATTTACCTGATTTGCAAATACTGTCATGAGAAATTTTCCTGGGTTAAAGACTTGTAACACTTTCTTTATGAGGTCTTGGTATGATTCCTGGAAAGAATCATTTGTACACATGTAGAATAACCAACCACACTTGGTGTACTAACTGATACACATGCACAACTGCCAACCACACATGACATGCTGACTGGTACGCAAGTAGAACAACCAATCACATATGATATATTGATATGCATGCAGAACAGCCAATCACATATGATATAATGATATACATGTAGAACAGCCAATCACATATGATATATTGATATACATGTAGAACAGCCAATCACATATGATATACTAGCTGATACACATTTTGCATAGCCAATCACACATGATGTACTGATACACATGTAGAATAGCCAACCACACAAAATGTACTGATACACATGTAGAATAGCCAACCAGAAACTAACACAACTGAATAAACTGTGGCATGAGATGGACAGACCTACAAAGATTAAGATTTTCAAGAGCATGCATCTTTTCCTTTGCAACATACACCTGTGAGACCTGGACACTTACTAAACAAGCTGAAAAGTGCATCAATGCCTTTGAATATTTATGTTATCAGGCCGGTTCTAAGAATATCTTGGATACAGAAAAGAAATGTATCCATACAAGATCTGAATACTGAAGGTTGGCTACTAAAGACAATAAAACAAGAAAATGAAATATTTGATCACTTGAAACATCATGATAGTTGGAGAGAACAATAATAGAGGGGTATAAGAGAAGAAGAGGAAGGCCAAAGAGAAGATGGGTGCAGGATGTGGCAAATGATCTCCAGATGGGTGTATCGGATGTGGGACATCTTGGTTGTTATGGAAGCGTGGTTCTGCAAAGGACATGCTACTGAATGAATGAACCATAAATGGCATGTTGATTGATATACATGTAGAACAGCCAATTACATATGACAAACAAAGTGATACACATTTATAATATCCAACCATACACAACACACTAATTTCTAGACTTGAATAGCCAATCGTACTTGACAAGCTAATAGCTACAGGTGTCCAGTTGTCAATCACCACAGTGCATTGCCTGGTATACTTAAGTTGAAAGAGACTAAACTACATATCCAAACATTCTTTACGTATGAGGTAAAACCATTACTTCACACAGAATATTCAATCAACCAAGAGAGAAAATAAATGCCCACTAAATGTGCATATTTTACATCTGACAATAGAATATCAACAAGAGTTACAAACATCAACAAAAACATGCACTTTACCTGTGGAACATTGCTTTCAAAACTGACATAACTGCAATGCGGTTCAGGGGTCACATGGATTGTGATGTAATAACCCTGAAATGGAAATAAAGAGAAAAGAATAAAGAAAATGAACATTTATAGCAAAATAAAGTTTACATGTTTAGGACGATAAAATAACATATTAAAAAGAAACAATAGCACTATTTTAGACTACCAGTCAAAAGTAATAAATTAGAAGAAACCAATGCAGGGAAGGGCAAATGAATTACAGAAAAAGGAAATGACATACATTTTTTTATTTAATACAGAGACATCGACTTCTGGTATGCCGATGGCAGGGTAGGGGTTCAACACCAACATTAGGACAAACTTAAAATGCTGCAACATTAGGACAAACTTAAAATGCTGACTTTTCATTCAGAATGGCCAAATACTGAATTAAAAATTCTCTAGAAAATCAATCTGGGCTTAATCGCAACATCCTGCAAAGGATGGACCACCCCCCCCCCCCCCCCCCCCCAACACCAAAAAGAGGTCAGCGTGGCTCAGAGGTTTAACATGCTTATTCAACTGATTTTTTAAAAAGTGCATACCCCAGGCAACAGTCCATTCATGGAGTATCCACATGGCTCAAATAAGTAGTCGTCTATCTTGATACCAGGAATGATATCACAGATACCAGATTTCTGAAAATTAAACAAGATATTAAAATATATATTGCTAGATGTAAGTAATCTATAATGGCTAATACACACAATATTACTAGATTTAAACATTCTATGATTAATATAATATGCAAATACTAAACAAACAAAATAATTAGAGCTAGCATACCATCATCATCATGTGCCTCGTCAAGTTGACATTTATATTTCTCCACAGATCTCGGTTTCTGGATCAATTCTATTGATCACATTCCTCCATCTTAGACCATAATTGCCCCCCCCCCCCCTCCCCATATTGTCCCGCTGTTGTTTTCCCGTTCCTCTCTTCTCATCACATGAACAAAGAATATTGTTGATCTCTTTCGTATGGGTAGAACATGCATAATGTTCTACTTTTATTAGCCTCTTTCAGGGAATCATTGTTAGCTACTCTTGGCAGTCCAAGGTATTCACAACATTGATCTCAGTAACCCTATTCTCCATTGATTCCGTGTTCTTTATAATATCTTTGTTCACATTTCAAGATTCACCAACATACCGACAGCTTTCACAAACTATATGCAAAATACAATCAACTTTGTATCAGACAATGATTGATAATAATGCATTTATACTTATATAATACCTTCTCTAGGCAAAGGGATTACGGGCCAATTCGTAATTCCACACACATTGTTCGAAACACAACTGTGGACAATTTGGCAGCAACTGCTTTACGTTGGTTTTTAATAAAATGGTACGAGTGCTGTTCGTTCAGAAAGCAATGGCAAACTACAGAACGTATATTTGACAAGAAAACACAAACAGCCCAAATATGCTGAGGTTGGCTGTGACGTCCTGTAAAGGATATGCAAATAATTTTACTTATATAATGCTAGGTGAAATAAAAAGTACCTGTGTAGCTTCTTTTCCATCAGCACAGATTTCTCTTGTGAATATTTTCATTTTATTAGGGCACAGTTCCCACATCAGAAGCTAGTAAAAGTTAAGGAGGTTTATTCTGTACACTTTTTTATGGAATAAATTCATCAGCTATAACTAGAAACACATACTGTATGCTCTCCCGTGTGTTGCCGGGGCCCATAAGGGAAGCAAAGAATAGCAACACTGTAGCCTACCACGCATGTCGTAAGAGGCGATTAAGGAGGCTTGATGGTTCCGTCGCCCTGCTACTGAGTAAGTGCGTGGCGCGACACTGTGAGCTGTGAGTTTCGTGTGAAATTCTTTTGAATCTGCTCGAGGTTTTTTGGAACGTGACTGCATGTTCGGAGCGATGGCAGCTGGCTATGTCCCAGAGTTGACCGGTTTTTGCCTTATGCAGAAATGCGTGGTTGCTGGGCTTCTGGTTGACTGCCACTGCCATCGACGATGAACTGTATTTTCGTGGACTGTGTGGGTGAACATCTAGGAAACATCCAGATGGGAAAATGACTGCCGATTCCATCAGAGATAAACTTGATGTTTCGTGGGGGACTATTGTGTTGACATTCTGGCGGCGGCATTATGCACAGTGTATCTGTGCGGGCTGTTGTTTGTCGAGACTCCTGTCTTTTCCACTTTTCACATTTGGCAGTGGGGAGCGTTTTATGTGATATTCACTGGCACAGGAACGGAGCATAATGGGGACGACCCGTTGCTGTGAAGTTGGAACCGTGACTAACTAACTAACTAACTAACATACTGTATGCTACCATATTATCAAGCGTTACTTCCACCCCATCACAGAACCTCTCCTTCCACTGAAAAGCCCATTTTAAAAATCTTAGTTGGCAAAATTATTTGTTCTTTCCTGAAGGTCTGTTCACAATTAGTTGAATTTTCAGATACAAGTTTCATATTCAATGTCATTAAACACTACTCAATGGATCACATCGCCAGTACCACACTGGTTGCCACTGAAGTCGGGCTCACCAGACAAGCAACTTGATCACACAATCATTCAGAGTGATGCACCCATCCAACAATTTACCTCTAAAAGTCCAATTTATCATCATCATCATCCATTGCATTGCCGGCTGGTGTGGACAATAATGCCTTTCCACAAATTAGGGTCTCCGACGTCATGGATCAATGCGTGTATTGACTCCCTTCTGCAGCATGACATAAGACTGTCAATCTTTTCACGCTTTCTTCCTCTATCTCTCTTTCTGCAAATCTGTCTGGCTGTCAATGTACTAATTTTTGTTTTCTCATAATGCAGCCAATGATGTTTGTAATAAGTTGTCTTTGCAACTCAGCTTCCCTTAAAACATCCCAATTGCTCTTTTTGGCTGTCCAACTAATTTAGGCATTTTTCTATAAAACCACATCTCTAAGGCTTCCAGGGATTTTTTTTCACCTGGTTACTAATTGTCCAGGATGCGCAGCCGTATGTTAAAACTTATTCTATGTAACATGCAAGAACTCTTTTCCTGACTTGCAAGGACAGTGACTTATTGCACAAAACCTTCATTTGACAGAATGCAGTTTTTGCTTGTCCTATTCTACTATCTAAGTGACGCATCTTTCATCTGATGTTATCCATGTGCCTAGATACCTGAATTTCTGCACTTCCCCCAAAATAATGTCCTGTACTTAATTGCACATTTAGGTACACTATGTGTCTTTGATATGACCATAACTTTTGTCATTCTATTATTCAAACTAAGGCACCTTCTTTCATTTTCAACGACCACTGTATCTATCAAAATAAAATACCAGACATGTTCACAGTTTGTGTATATTTAATGTAAAAGGATACTTCGAATGTCTGATCTGGTTGCTCGACGCCACCGCTGTCTAAAGTATAAAGGTACCTGAAAGTAAATAAATATATAAAATAAATATAGACACATATATACCCACTCATGAACATGCCAAAGTTGGCCTACTGAAAGCTAATCTACCTCATTGCAACATTGTTAATGGATAGTATTATGCAGAACTTTCCAAACTATTTTTTAAAAAAGGCAGTGACCAGAGAACGCAATATACACTTTGATTTATAGTTTCCATAGCCCATATTTTTATCTACCTTGCATATATAAACACACATACTTCTTCTTCTTCTGCACTCATCCGGATTTTTTTTTCTCGGATGTGACTGCGTTGTGCTTGTTTACAGCAAAGCTGCGTTCTTGCGCCATTAGGCCGACACATCCGACTTCTGCGGGCATTTGTTGACCGGGTTAACCTTCCCGGAAACACATACAAAAACATACACACATGCATACATACATACATTCACTCATTCAGTAGCATGTCCTTTGCAGATGTCCTGCGCCCGATACACCCATCTGGAGATCGTTTGCCACATCCTGCACCCATACGTACATACACAAGCACTTTAATTCACAAAACTACAGCGTGGCTCTTTCTAATGAGCAAACATGTAATCAGAATAAAACCAATGTTAATGCTGGTTGCTACAAGGAGAAAAAAAGGGGTCGATCCGAAGAGAATGGTTGCTCCCTCTGAAGCGGTCTCGGCTGGAAAAGATTAGTTTCATCTTTGTGCCAGGTCATGCGGGAGTACAAGGAAATGAGCGGGCTGACAAGCTCGCAGGTGAGGCTACTGTGGAGGGCGGACGCGCCATGGACCAGGCTGACATTCTGAATGCTCTACGAGAAGTAAGACTCTTGCGTGAGCCAAGTGATGACTGTGAATCTACAACAATGGCCAGACTGCGGGAGCAGCAAATTAAAAGAGGGGTGGCCAAACAAGAACACTACGCAGGAAGCCAAAGAAGATTGATAAACCAACACAGAACTGGCGTCGTTAGCCGCTACACGCTGCGGGATTTGCTGAGGAGGGGATCCGAGCACTTATGGACTGAATGGTTCGATATGCAACGAGGATGATCTGTCGACTAACTAACTAACTAACAAGGAGAAAATCTAGATTAAGTATCCAAAAGAATACATTTAAACACCAAATGCAACTCTTCCCTTCATATGTTGTTACACGAATGCTGTCCTGTAAGGGGCCAAAATATTGAACTTGCCTCTGATTTATTTAATTAACTATCGTTTCCCAGCCCCTCTAGAACATCTGCATTTGACATTTTGTTTCCACAAAACAGAACCAATTCTTTATAGCCATGGCTCCAATATTTCAATTCACATTTCCTTTCCAATTATTTGCTCACTGTCCTAGTTTCTGGACAATATAAAGCAGTAGTGTTTAACAGACAAAGCCCCTCCCCCCTAGATGTTAAGGTGTCTACTTCTATGTTTATTGTTCTTGATTAAAATGTTTGGCCATTTCTATTTTCCTCCTTATCTCTATTTAACTTCCACCACCATATCCTACTGCATGTCCAAGACAGGCGGTATTCTTATATTTCTTCCCCATTTACTAAGACATTAATTTATAAAGATGAAAATTTTCAAACAATAAATCAATAACACACAAACAAACCAAGTCATACACATGCTGTCCCATACAACATGTTCCCATCAATAGCTACGTTTTAAATGCTGAAAAATCAACAGCCTCTTATCGACCAGGAATGAACCCAGTTTGCAACATTACAGATCAATCAATCTCTTCAAGCATCTTGCCGCAACTCAGCATTTCCCATTATATCCATCAAAAAATCAATAACAATACCCGTTGCCACAGTGAATAATATTTATTCAGTTTCTATTCTGGAAAAAAAAAGCTCTTTGGAAATACATTAACTTGCATATTTCTGCAACTATTCACTAACTGAGGCTTTTTTTTTTATAATGCAAATATTGTAAATTAAAACATTCAAATTGAAGTAAAATTGTAAACATCTGATTAAAAAAACATTCCAAATAATATACTGTGCATTTAATGTAATATACCCTTTTAAGGGATTGGGTATATGGTGCTAACCTCACATTTGTATAGATCAATCAGCACTTGATAGTGCTGTGGTCAGTATCACAATGACCGCCTGTACTTTCCAGGACATTATGGTACCCATGTTAGGCTGGCATGATATGAGAAACCTGGTTACATATTTTTTAAACAAATCTGCCTCGATGGGGATTTTAACACGTGACGACCATACAGGCAGGCAAGCTAGCCACCACATTAGCACATCCCCCCCCCCCCCCACATATTTAAAATAATGGTGTTCAATAGGGATGCTCTGGTTTACCAAGACTGGAAGCTGGGTCAAATCCCTAATAGAAAAAGGCTTATTTTTTACCCAACTTGTACAGCTCTAAGGTGCCTCACCAAATGAGTGCAGGATCATGGTCAGAATTGTGTAAAAAAAAGTAGCAAGAGAGGGGACTGGTCACCCGTCGGCCTAGACCATATGACTAACACACCACACTGCAAACGCAGTATCAACCACGGAAATACTGTTTCTAAACTATCTGGAAACTTCCTAGACACATACACACATACCAGTCATAACCGTTCACATACAAAGAGTATGACTGAAATGACTACAATCTACACAATATAAGAATATGCAGTAACTCACCAGCAATCCTTGTTCATACGTCCCATCACATATGCAGCACCATCTATAGATTACAACAAAAACCAACTTCCATGACATAACACAAACATAACAACATTATCACATATGCATGTCTAAAAACTGTCTAAAAGATAAGGCACCCAAAGTGTAACAACTCTTTTGCTGGCACAGACTGCTGTTAGACAAAGAATGTTGCTGATTACCTAGTCATTCACTGATTAATATAAGTACGTTATAAAGACATTTGTTTTTAATGGCTAGCTATGCCAGTCCTAAAGAAAAGATTCAGTATGCAATGTCACAACACATTTTCTTATGTTACTTGAATGCAAAAGTAAACACCACAACATGACTGCAGCAGCACACTAATGGTGGGTATGATGACAATTCGCTTCGCTTTATTAATACACGACTACAATAGCACATTGTCTGTGAATGTGGTGACCTGGGAATACTCTGCACTACCACTATTATAGTGCCTACATCCTGTTTGTCACAATCATATCCCATTTCTGCTACTCACTTGAATTTGTATTTTAGATGACAAATAATGATTTCCTCAACCTAGTCTAAGATTTCATTTCATGCGATTTCTATTTTTAGGTCAAGTCCAAATAGGGCATTTTAGCAGGCGCATTTTTCTATTACTGGTATTATTGCTGTGGTATATGATCATCAGCTCCATTCAATTAAATTATGTTCATTTTCTTAGACTGTCACATGGAATACAACAACTTATTTATAACCCTTCAAACATTACATTAATAATGTCCATAGAAAGCAGCGAACAACTTGAAGTTGTTGACATCAAGTTTGTTTTCAAATGGAGTGGGTGTAGGCCAAAAGTTTTCTTTGTTCTGCATAGGTTGGACACTTTTTTGCATATCCTCTTTACAGAACATCGCTGTCAACACCAGCACTGCTGCTGTTGTCTTGGCAAGTACACGCTCAGTAGTTTGCCATTGCTTTCTGAACAACCGGCTCCAATACCATCACGTTAAAACTCAGCACGACACGGTCTATATTGGACACTCCTGCAACAAACGTTAAGCTGTCATTTTACAGCCTCCACAATTACTCTTCAGTATCCCTGAGCAGTCATGCGCTAAAGATGTAATGAGCCACAGGTTTGACAAAACAGTGCAACGTCACTGGAATACAATAATATATGCTAACAATAGTTCTACTCTTAATGATGAATGCAAGTATTCAATGGTATTTTGTATCTTGTTACAACCGACAGCTCTATAAAGATACATGTAATTAATATTGCAAACATTCAGGTGTTTCGCTGTTATTAAAATACGTAGATGGCTGGCTTTTGGCATAAGAGCAAGATTTTATCCTGAAACTTAGGTGATTGTGTGAGAAAGCAAACCATGACCACCCCGACACTGGCATGGTCCATGATGATGAAAGAAATACAGATCCCGTAAAACTAATTGTGATTACAATAAAGTATAAAGAATGAAATTAAATGAGTAGCTTACGTGCAAACATTTGATCAAGATGATCAACTTCCTTGTCAAATGATTGGTGCAGGAAGTGTTGCAGTTCAGGCCGAGCAAAATTCTTGCGTGAGTAGAATATGTCCTGGTTGCGAACAAACGTAATTAAATAAGCAAACATGTAGATTTATCAAACTCAACACAAATCATCCGCCTATGTGCTTAAACCAACCACTATCTTGACAGTTAATAGCAATTACATATAACATAATGCAACTGTAAGAATACAGGTTTTGGCAACTGCCCAGATGTATCAAATATTATTTACATGTAAGATTAAGTGACTAGCTCCGTTCCTCGCCAAACTGCTGGTGAGTGCACCATCCAGCATAACTCCTGACACTACCACAATGATGTGCAACACTACAGATGTCGCAAATAATATGTCCCAAGTAACGGTAGACAGACTATCACATGCCACCATTCTTGAATATAGTTTTCAATATTCATTGTCATACACAAATTAAATGCCAATATTCATTGAACATTCAGGATTCAAATTTACTAGAAAGATGCCAGCACTAATAAAAAGGCAAGCAAAAAAGGTGTTTGTGAATCCCATGGTAGTCATTTTGCTTGAATGCCCCCAAAAGGGCTTTCACCTATCAGCGTAGGGATGGTTTAGACTTTTCTCCTGAAATCTGCAGAGAGATATAATTCCAGAGACACATGCAGAGAGGTATATTAGGTTGTAAGTAGGTCATGATTCAGAACAGTATGTATGGGTTGGCTGCCATTAGGCATTTTTCACCTGAGTATTAGGCAAATCAGTGTCAACTGCAACCGAATGCCCAGACAGAATGCAAACAGAATATGTCAGAGAATTGTAAAATCCAGTTAAACCATTTACAGTGGTATTAAAGATATGAACGAAAACAACAAGCACATCTGTGCAGTATTAAAATATAGATAATCTTTGCTGCCAAGCTGCTCCAACATCCAAGGATCAATAGAGATTTTGATTTTATCAAATTATACTGATTTTAAATTGCATGTCCTTTGCAATCACATCAAACCACTATTAGTATTTAGTTTTTTTACGTTCAATAGTTTGCCATAGCTTTCTGAATGATAAGAGACCATTTAAGTCCAACCGATCAAGGTGTGGAACTCAACCCACTACACTACCATCAGACAAGTTTAAACTTGACAAACCTCTCAGCAACACCAACCTCCTTTAGTTTAGAATTGCATATATACAGCCAGGATGGTTAACCTGATCAACAAATGCCTGAACAGGTTGGATGTGTCGCCGAAAGGTGTAAATATCACATCTCTGCTGTAAACAGGTGCAGCACAATTACGTCTAAAATAATATTCCAGACGAACACAAAAGAAGTATATATACAGGAAAGTGGGCTACTGTAAATATTCAAGCTCACTGTTTCTACCTCATGCAACACAAACTGGAAATGTATCACCTGAATCACAACATGGACATTACATTTATATATCTAAAAGTCACCAGGGTCGACTTCATTGCACCGGGTTTTATCCCACATGGCTCGGCCTCTTTCTGCAGAACCGAAAGCGCCGCACAAAGCACGAACTCCGTAGCTCTAGCAATGAGCCACAGAAGTCTCCGAAAAATTTCACCCGTGAGCCGAAGGGTGCGGCCTTGAATCGAACCCACAACTTTCAGATCCCGGGTCAAACGGCTTAACCACTTCGCCACAGAGACCCCCGACATTTATATATATGGTTGCTTGTAATGAAAACAAACAATACAGACATAAGAATGTGGAAATAACACTAAACATAGTGAACAAACAAAAATTACAATCAAGACAGATATATGAATGTACAAGCTCTAAACAAAACAAACTTACAGCCACTGTATCAAATCCACATTCTCTTTTAACAAGTTGAATCAAGCTCTTGACAGCAAAAAGCAAAGTGGTAGTCCCACACGTCTTCAGAATGAATCTGTTCTTGGTCACAAACATGCTGCTCTCACTGTGAACAAGAGAATGAGTTATTAAGTGTTAGGCGGTCACACGAGTGCAACATCTAGCAATTTACATACAACTTCCTGACACATGAAAAACTGCTGCTGGGACAGGAAATAATCTCAATAACTAGAGAATTTGGTCAGGCTATTCGTACTGTGTCAGGCCTCATACTGCACAAGTGTGATCCAGGGGTAGATTTCAAACTGGGTCAGGCCTCTCATACTGCACATGTGGAATTCGGAGGCAGTTTTTTTTTTTTAAATCGCTCGCTCGCTTAGAACTCAAGCGTAGTCCATAGACATCAATTCTAGTAGGGCTGGACTGAATTTTCATGTGGATTAGTTTCACCTATTAAAAGTGCCCCTCGCCATCAGGACAAACCCACTCAAGACTTCAGAGATACTTGTAATTAACGTTCCCAAGTCAAGGACGATTGGTCAAAATTTTAGTCAAGCTGTCTGGTGTAGGGATTGAACCCCTTACCTTGGCATCAGCACACCAGATGTTTAAGAACATGTGTTCTTATCCATTCGGCCATGCTGACCTGTACACTGTTATGTGACGGATGGGTCTCATACTGGTCATGTCTCTCACACTGCACACGGGCGGTGCAGAAGTACTGTTGTGCCAGGGTCCTGTACCAAGCTGATCAAAATCTTCACAGCCATATGAGGCATCCTGGGTAGACACTGGCTATTGAAGGAAGGACGGGGCATGGTCTTAACTGAATACTGCTATCTTGTCATGCTACAAAGAATCACAGCAGTCCCCATGATGAAGGTAGGCGAATCAGCACCCAACTGTATTGCTCAGAATGAGTGGTACAATTAAGAGTGAGCAGCTTGAATCAACAGGGTTCTACAACAAATACACACAAGTTCTATCAAGAACTTAGTCATGATCACAGGTGTCAGTCCGTGAACTTATATGGTGACAGTATTGCTGATTTTGTGCCAACAATTTCAGCTTTCTCATCTTAAATATTTCAAATGATATGTTTCTTCCTCCCATGCATTCAGAGCTTCTCTATTAAAAACACATGTTTATGAAACTTCGCTGTTCCCCAAAATCATCATCATGTGTCCTGCCAACAAGCGTGGGCGGTCAGGTTTCGCAATCTCACATCATCACCATAGTTGTGGATCAGCTCTGTGTTCCTGTCTCTGCCATACCACGTGGCCAAGCAATCCAGGTATTTAATGCTCTGCCTACCCCTTGTTCTTGTCCTCTCAATTTTGCCAGTTGTCATCAAGTTATCCAATTTATCTCTTCTCATAAAATTTAGTTGCATGTCCTTCACAGGACGTAGCAGTCAACCCCAGCATATTCGCTGTTCGTGATTTCTGGGCAAATTTTACGTTCAGTAGTTCTCTTCTCATAAGATATCCAAAAAGATTGTGACTGTCTAATCACTCACACTAATAACTGTCTAATTTCTCTAATCAGTTTACTGTTTTCATGTTTCTTGAAGGCTTGGTCATTAGTTTTTCTAACTATCTATGGTATTCTTTTTATTTTCCTTAGAAACCACATTTCCACAGCCATCAGATGTTTTTCAGCTTGACTGCTCATTGTCCACGCTTCACATCCATACAAAAGTACAGGTTCTATGTAGCACTTCAACATTCTTTTACTCGTTACAAATGGCATCTTTTTATTGGTAAGTATGTTTTACATCTTGCAAAAGACTACCTTCACCATAGCTATTCTTGTTCTAATCTCTTCAAGGCATATCACATGACGGTTCCGAGATAATTTACTGATTCACTTCCCCAAATTAGTTAATTACCAATATGCACTTGAATACTTAGAAAATATTCAAGATAAAGTTAAGAACTACAGCAAAGCAGGTGTTATAAGAAATTAATTAAATAAATAATGTATGCGCAACAATTGATTACAATCTTACCTAAGTACGTAAGAGTCCATGCTTTCATCTTTCAATGAGCTGATGATTTCACATTTCACCAGCTTCAGCAACTTTTCCCAGTCTTTCCTGCAATCACCCAAAGAATTAAATTTAGGAATGCAAGAATGAAAATAACCCCAAAGAAAGTTAAAATATATGTACAAACAAGCAGCCAAATAAGTAATTATGTATTAGTGCTTCACAATATGAGGATATTCATCACAAACAAGGATACATTTTGTTCAATTTATAACACAAATTTCAAATACAATGTCAGGATTATTGAGGAAAGGGCAAAAGAAAGATGGCCTAGCATGAAAAGATATTAACAAATGAAGTAACACCACCAGAAAATTAATGCGGCGAGACATGCTAACCTCTAATAGTTAGCAAACAACTTTGGGTTTTTAAAAAAATATAGAAATGTAAGTTAACTCAATCAGGTGTTATGTTTTCCACAATGAAGGTTGACTGCAATGGATTCCAACATTCTTGTCTCTTGCCCTTGTACACAATGGCAGACATATTAGTCCATCTCTAGATGTTATTTTCACACCCGTATTGCTGTCTACTTCTAGTATGCCCACCTTCACCTCTACTCTCCAGTACAGTTTCCTCAATGGTACTTAGAGTTTAGCTTTCACTTTTGTTTATGCCAAAAGGTTTGCCTTGATTTGTTGCATTTCGGGCAAGTACACATCACTGCATAGTGATCCACTGCATAGTGAAATTAGGAAGGTGAAGGGCAGCAGGTTAAAAAGGACGGTCGTGGATGGGTCAAGCCGAAGACATTCTTCAACAGGTGTGTTCACTTGAGGACTTAGAACCTGGCGAGGAGTGGGTGCAAGTGCCAACAGATTTCTGCACATCCTATTCAGTTTGCATCCAACTAGATAGAAAATGCAGACAAGAAAATCCGGCTGCTGTTGAGGCTGAAGTACAAGCGTTGATTTTCGAGAATTCGCTAGACGGTGACGCGGTCATCTACACAGATGGGTCGGTCGTCCGACATGTGAGAAGCTCATGGGCCTTTACAGCTTGGGCCGGAGGGAGAATTGTGAAGGAGGACTCGGGTGCTTTCACTGAAACCACAAGTAGCCTGACCATGGAAGTCATGGCAGTAAGTAAAGCAATAACATGGCTCGAGACACAGACATTCACTAGGGCGTGTTTCCTTAGCGACAATGAACATGATCAAGAGGATAGAGGAGGGGTCGATCCGAAGAGAATGGTTGCTGCCTCTGGAGCGGCCTCGGCTGGCAAAGATTAGTTTCATCTTCGTGCCAGGGCATGCAGGAGTACAAGGAAATGAGCGGGCTGACAAGCTCGCAGGTGAGGCTACTGTGGAGGGCGGACGCGCCATGGACCAGGCTGACATTCTGAATGCTCTACGAGAAGTAAGACTTTTGCGAGAACCAAGTGATAACTGTGAATCTACAACAATGGCCAGACTGCGAGAGCAGCAAATTAAAAGAGGGGTGGCCAAACAAGAACACTACGCAGGAAGCCAAAGAAGATTGATAAACCAACACAGAACTGGCGTCGTTAGCCGCTACACGTTGCGGGATTTGCAGAGGAGGGGATCCGAGCACTTATGGACTGAATGGTTCGATGTGCAATGAGGATGATCTGTCGACTAACTAACTAACTAACACATCACTGATTTGCTATCTTAAAATGTGTATGCATGTAGCTGAAAAACTTACTGTTTCCTGCTCCGATATGCCATAAGATGGTTATCATCTTAGGCTGGTGTTGGTGACTTTCTAAAATACTGTTCATATTATTGTTATATAGGCTCACCCTACTTGAATGAGATATATTTGACTAAAATATTTTTCTCAACATTTCCCATATGCACTTAATGCTGAAGTTCTTCTGTCACCATGTTTCTTTTATGGATATTTTTTGGTTGTATTTGCATCACTCACCAGTGCAATAAAGGCATCTTAAATAGTAAAATATTTACCGTATTATTATGGTTACAATTGTATGAATCATGACTGTAACTTTTTAAAGCTATATTAAACAAGGCGGTGACAAGGAACCACTCAGCTTTCTGTTATTGCTGCACTGAAGATGGATAAAGGGAATCCATGTGGGCAATACATGAGTTTGGCGCATGAGGGAAGTGATCACAGCTGTTGGAGTGGAGAATCATGTATGAAACTGGTTGGAATGAACACTGACAAGGATGCTTCTGAAATGTAGCTATCCAGCTCGCAACAATGATGATCATTATGTAACCCCATTGTCTTCATCTGGAAGAGACCATGACTTTATGAACTGCCAAGTGTACAGGCATTAAACAAGCTGCATAATGCCTCAGAGATTTGAAAAGCTGTTCTAGTGTGCTGTGGTGTTATCCACATCAGTATTATAGCCATCAAGGATTTCCTCTGAAAAAGGATGTAACTTTTTCAATATTGAGGTTCTTAAATTTTTATTTAAAAAACCTTTTCAGTCATACTGCCTAATGAAAGCAAACTGTTAAAATTTAATTCCAGCTATTGGCATTATGACAGCAGCTATTTTAGCATAGCAATGGGAGTAGTAAGAAAATAAACCTTTCTAAAAACATTATGGTGCATTTGGCATATGATTAAAAGTTAGTTGCATATCCTTTACAGGATGTTGCAGGCAACACCAGCATTTTTTTGCTGTTGTGATCTCTTGGTAAGTTTATGTTCAGTAGTTTACCACTGCTTTCTGAACAACCGGTGTCCTTACCATTTACAAAAAAAAAAAAAAAAACGCAACGCAGTCTGCTGCCAAATCGTACGCAGCTGTGTTTTGAACGTGGGTATGCGGGATCACAAACCACGTCCGCAACCTCTTTTCCACAGAGCCGGTGGGCATATGGTGCTACACCTACATCTGTATAGACCAATCAGCACTTGGCGAGTGATGTGGTTCAAACCACGCCAGCTGCCATTACTTCCCTAGACATTTCCTGGCACCAGTTTTAGGCGGGGTGGACCTAAGAATCTTGTTTATACTTCCCGATGTGGATTCGAACTCTTGACTATCAGACTGGAGATAAGCATCTAGCCACTATACTATATAGGCTTCCAAAGGAGGGAGAGGATATTTAAAACACACGGGCAGGCAGTGGTACTGTAAATGTTGCCCACGGGAAGATGGTTTAATATTCCTTGGGAAAATGTTTAGAACACGAGCATCGATATTTGCGTGGCAGCAAAACCAACAGAATAAACTAAAAGATGGACATAAGCATTCATAAATTATCAAACTATCTGTCAGTAAGTATCAAACTGTATTACATTGCCAAAACAAAACATAAAACCAAATAAGCATGAAATTCAAGTAGTGATGTAAGCTCTCTTGAAACTACAAAATAAGAGATGAGGGTTTGGTACAGCAAGACCTCACACACCCTAGACTATGGATTTAGGTGGCTAGCTGCCATCCTTTCTTTCCTTAACAATTCGCAACAGATTGTGAAGCTATCCAGCATCCTTGTTATAAGCCGGATTACACCCACAGCTGCATTAGAAGAATAATGCTGTCAATGATGGGAATCACCTAGGATCACTATTGTGGTAAAGAAAGTAAGTCCACAAGGGTTTAAAAGCCATTAAGAATGACTACATTGCACTCAGGTATGATCCCATATAACAATATTTGTAGAGTGGTTATCCGCCTGCTGAAAGCATCACACAGAGCACGACCTCTGCAGCTCCGACGACAAAACCCCCATGGGTCCCTGAAAAGACGGCATTTGACAACTGAATGCTGCAGTCTGAAAACGACGAACCCACAACATTCTGAGCACAGGGCACAAAGCATAAACACTTTACCATGAAACCCCCTTAAGAAGCTCCAGATCGGTTAACTACTGCTAAATGTGTCGCACAGAGCACAAACTTCTTAGCCCCGGCAATGACCTCCATCATCATCAAGTGCCCTGCCAGCTGAAATAGGCATTCATGTCTCTTCACAGATCTCGGTCTTTGGTGTTCTGGATCAACTCTGATGCTGATATTCCTCCATGTCAGTCTAAATCCATCCAGCAGCATTTATCTTGGTCAGCCTGTCTCCCTTCCCCTCGATTTTTCCAGTCATCACCAAGTTCTCCAATGCCTCTCTTCTTATTGTATGAGCAAAGAAAGTTGTCCATCTTTCTTATTGTTGATTCTATTTTCTAATTTTCTAATTGTAAATATCAGCCTTCAATCATTGATTTCTATCCAAACAAGGTTGAATATAATGTTCTAGTTTTAATAGCCTCTTTCAAGCAATCGTTATTAGTTACTCTGACAGTCTAAGGAATTTGTAACATGCGTGGACCTCCAGGAACCTAAAAAACTGCACTTCTGAACCATATTAAGTCCCAAAACAAACCTACAACCTCTTGAGCTTGAGACAGACTGACCACCTGCTATGGAGACTCAGTAAATGCTAACGAATAAGCTACCAGGGTTTCTAAACATTTTTTTTCCATCTGGTTATTTTTGGGAAGCAGAATGTGAACACCAACATTCTCTACACAAAATGAAGTGAACATTATAATTGCACCGCTGAAAAATGTATTCCTAAATAGATCTCATCACACCATGATTAATTTTCTGAAGAGCTTTCCTCTCTTCAAGTGTTCATATACTGGCAAATGTCATGGTCAAATACTTCACATTTTTACTAGACTATAACCAAGAGAAACAAAAGCAATTTGGTCAGTTAAATGATCACAAATACAATCACACTATCGTTGATAATTGTAAATATCAGCCTTCAATCATTGATTTCTATCCAACTATAATAGTTAAAATTATACTAAAGTGTTGGTCCATCAACAAATAAGTAAATATAGAGGCAAAAGTAAATAGGCAGCTTAAATGCAAACAAGGACAGATAGCTGATTGCAGCAAGCCTACAATGCAAGTTACATGAAACTAGGATTCCAGGGAGCAAAACCAATGGAAAAATAGTTTCATAATTATAAATAGGAGATTTCATAATTCTCTCTTAACAAGAATAATATATAGCCACATGTCACCTTCCGGCACTCTTCCGATTGACGGGTCTAAATAGTTCCGCAGTGAATAAGTCAGGGGTTAAGGGTTAGGGTTAGTGTTAAACTATTTAGACCCGTAAATCGGAAGAGTGCCCACCTTCCATTTGGGCAGAAGGATGGTATATCACCAGACTAAGGCCATCATGTTATTTGTTTTCTTTCATGGTATATTCCACAATTTCAACGGACGCTTAGTTCGTGAACAAAACTTTACATTACATTATTACAATAATTGTTTTGATATTATATTACAATACTTGTTTTTTGTACCATGTCAATGTCTGTCCAAACCTACTTTTTGTTTGGTAATTGAATCAGTTATTTCATAATTCTTTCTATTTTCTTTTCAACTGTCATTAAAATGTTCATTCATGCTGCAGCGAGGACAATTTTCTACACTTTAGACATTTCTGATCGAAGGGTAATATTAAATTAAGAAATGAGCATGCTTGGGTCTATCTCAAACTAATTTTCTGAAACCTTCCATGTTCACAAAACCAAGTATTTACAGCCAGAATTTCGACTTGACTTGCTACCACACTAGTTTTAACCATTTAAATATAATTAATATACTCCCATAACCACACTATAATATACTCCTAAAACCACAGATAATATACTTTCAAGGAGCTAATAGCTAAGAAAGATTTAATTATTACATAAATTGCACTCTACCCACTACGGGTAAAACCCACACACCCAACACGTGACGACACTCGACACCTCAAAGACATTTCACCTGATATTATTATTAAAGTATAGAAGTTAGAAAGGACTGGCTCTAATGGTGGAACTCCTGTTGCCGGCACATGGGTAATTGTTTTTCTTAAATAAACAAAGTTTAACGGGTAAGGCACATGAGTCATCTTACAGTTTTTACTAATAACATCTTGAAAACAGAAAACAATTTGGTTACAAGTCAAGACGAGACGTCATTCATAATTCACCTTCGAAATAATAAACGATGCTTCAGTTAAAAGTGCGTAATTAAGAAACAAACCGACTTCACCGGTGTCCACTGTTTATATGAAAGGCGGTTTCATGTTTTAAGTGAAAATTGTAAAGATGTGAACACTAACAAAACAACATATGTATTTTATTCGTATATGAAGTCGCAATTGTTTCAGGAATTTAAACTCAGCTGTCCATTCCCGGCTGAACATTTCGCTACTTTCCCCGTCTGCTGTCTGTGACACGTGATCCGTTATATATAATTAGGCGATTTCTAGCAAGTACAGAACAGATACAAACACCTTTCCATGTCACTCACCTGTCAATTGTCCTCAAATCACAACTTGAATCATTGCTTGACGAAGTGAACCACACTTCAAGTAATTTTTCCGTCCCCTCAAAGAAATGCTGACCAGCGGCAGCAGCCATGGCAATTGGTCGTGTAAGATCAATGACAGTGTCTGCAGGAATCTGTTTTATAAGCTCGCCATAAATTGGCCAGGTTTCTGCCACATCTCCAACGCAATCTCTAATCTGTTCTGCTTAACGCTACCAGTCCAGTTAAATTACATTTATAAAAATTAAATTTTTTTACATTTAATTAATTATATGATAATAAGTGTTTATTAATCATTAAAAAAATGTTAACAGAACGTTTTAAGTAACAAAATCTTACAAATTTTTAATGACACAATAAAGCCCAAACCGGCATATAATCCAGCTGACAAAAAATTGCTGCCTTGAAAAATATCATATGGACAAGCTCTCATTGACTGCGATAAGAGCATGGGACAATAGGGCAATAGTCTGATAGTGGAAGCAATTGTCCTTGACAGCATATGGCAGCATAGTACGTATTGTTTTAGTGGTTGGGTGAATAATCTGCTGCTTTTTTTTATGTTTCGTGATTAATAAAAATACAGCCAAGTATTATTTCTATATTACCCAATCTTAGATTGTTTTAAATAACAAACATGCTTTGGTACTACCCCACGAGAAAATGTAAGTGAAATTGGAACTACGCCATTTGATGATTCTGGAAGGAGTAATTTATACGGTCTTGATTGTTTTCCCCCGTTTCTCTTTGTACCATAAACATGCAACGAGACGGGAAGTCTTTTAGGTCCTTTATTTGTTGTCAGCAATTTAAAACAAAATGCAGCCCAATGACATCTCAAGCAAATTGTCTCTCTCTCTCTCTCTCTTCTCTCTCTCTCTCTCTCTCTCTCTCTCTCTCTCTCTCTCTCTCTCTCTCTCTCTCTCTCTCACTCACTCTGTCTCTGTGTGTCCTTCTGTCCCCTGTTTCTTTGTGTGTTTGTCTGTCTCGCTGTGTCCCTCTGTCTGTTCTTGTTTCTGTTTCTCTCTCTCTCTTTCTCTCTCTCTTCTCTCTCTCTCTCTCTCTCTCTCTCTCTCTCTCTCTCAGTGTGTGTGCCTTTAAAGCTCTGCCCCATCTGTCCCTAGCTCTCACTGGCTATCTCACTCTGTTCCTGCATCTCTCTTAATCCCTCAATCTATGCCCCTCTGTGGTTCACTCTCATTATCACTCTCTCTCTCTCTCCATTCTCCTCCCTTCCCCTCTCTCTCTCTCTCTCTCTCTCTCTCTCTCTCTCTCTCTCTTCTTCTCTCATATACACATAAGTATATATGTTTAGTGCATGTGCGTATCTGTA
The DNA here is from genome assembly GCA_014155875.1 of Cepaea nemoralis. NCBI lineage: Eukaryota > Metazoa > Mollusca > Gastropoda > Stylommatophora > Helicidae > Cepaea > Cepaea nemoralis. The sequence goes on from JACEFZ010025067.1 coordinate 50,083, forward strand.
TGTTATGTAGAAATCATGTCACAGATCTGAATACATGAATGATCGCTAAAGCATTCTAGATTCTAGCGGGTTTCATGAAAATGACAAACTGGTTACACCCATTTCTATTTTCTGCAAATAAAACATTGAAGAATTTCACACTACAACAAAATGTGGAACTAAAGCGCAAATATTTGTCTAGTCATCCGATAGCATTGTTAAGCCTTGACCTTTTCAATAAAAGGTCAAATGGCAAATAGAAAAGTATGGTTACAGGAAATGATGTGTGTGTGTGTCTACGCGCGTATGTGCGTGTGTGTGTAGCGTGAGGCGACTGTCTGTGTGTGTGTGTGTGTGTGTGTGTGTGTGTGTGTGTGCGTGCGTGCGTGCGTGTGTGTGTGTTTTTTTTTCTCCAACTAACAGGAACGCACAAAATAAGTCCTAACTGTTAGCGGAGGAGCTAACAAATAATATTTACTTTAGTCATCTTGCTGCCAGCCGGGTGAATATGGGTTTGACTTGGTTCGACTTGCATCGGGATAGATTCGTTTCTAAAATTGTCCTGGGTTCTCAGCTCGACCCAGTCTAAAACGGGTTCCAGGAAATATCTTGGCAAGTAAAGGCAATACTGGTATCACTATGGAGTGCCGATTGGTCTATACAAATATTATTCTAGCACCATATGCCTAAATGACCTTAAAGGCGCGTACAAGGGTACTGTATTTATATTTTTGTACTGCTTTTAGTACACTGATTACCAACAACGGTGATACAATGAAATAAATTAAACGACGACTATCAATTGCTCTTCAAAGATTAAAACAACTGAATAAATTATGGAATGATACAGACAGAACTACAAAAATTTTATTTTTTAAGAGCATGCATCTTTCCCATTGCAACATACGCCTGTGAGACCTGGACACTTACTAAACAAGCTGAACAGCGCATAAATGCTTTTGAATATAAATGTTATAGACGAGTTCTAAGAATATCTTGGGTAAAGAAAAGAACAAATTCATGCATACTTCAAGAGCTGAATATTTGAAGAAGGTTGGCTAATAAAGACGTTAAAACAAAGAAAATTGAAATATTTTGGTCACTTGAAACGTCACGAAAGTTTGGAGAGAACAATAACGGAGGGGTATATGCCTGGGAAGAGAGGAAGAGGAAGGCCAAAGAGAAGATGGGTGCAGGATGTGGTGGATGATCTCCAGATGGGTGTCTTGGACGCGGGACATCTTGCTTATGATCGAGAGGTTTTCCAGAAGGTTGTTATGGGAGCGAGGTTCTGCAAAGGACATGCTACTGAATGAATGAATGAATGAATGAATGAATGCATGAATGAATGAATGAATGAATGAATGAATGAATGAATGAATGAATGAATGAATGAATGAACTGCTTTTAGTTAAGACCCACCCTGGCAGAGTGGTTAGTGAGCTTGGTTAGCAAGTATTGGTCCTAGTTCTTGTGTGTTAATTTTTAAAAAAAACTTTGCATATCCTTTACAAGACGTAGCAGTCAAATCCGGTATTCGTTGGACTGTACGTGATTCCTGGGCAAGTTTACGCTTAGTAGTTTGCCATTGCTTTCTGAACAATCAGCACTCATACAATTACATAGAAACTAACGCAAGGCAGTATGCTTCCAAATCGCCCGAAGTTGTGTTTAGAACGCGGTATGCGGGAATTCGAATTGAGCCAGTAATCCCTTCCCCACACAGTCGTTCTTTTATGAGCTATGCGCTTATGCCGTACCGACAAGTCCTTAAATTATCGTGGACCAAGAAGAATAGAAATATTTTGCAAGATTTGAACATCAAAGAGAACTGGCTTACATAATTAATGTCTTGTCTCTAAATTGAATCCACCCATCCATCCATCATGAGCCATGCCGATAACTGAATCACTTAGGCCATATTAAACGACACTATTTTTATAGTTATATTTTCATGTAGTGTTTTTCGTGTACAGTGCATTTACAAATGTTTTCCCTCGTTCAATTATTTTTGTTTTTGTTTTTGTGTGAAAAGTATCTGTTGCATGCATTGTTATAAAAAAAAAGTTTCCTGCCGTCTTATATTTACTCCCAACCAAGAAATATGTCTTTAATAGGTCCAAATGCAACTGAAATCATGGAAAACGGTGAAATGTCTTGGATGCTGTGGCGAAAATGTTTTGAATTTACGCTAACAAACTGGTTTTACAGTAATGCACATCAATATGGGGAACGACGCAAGGCACCTCTGAACACTTCAGTTCCACTAGGTGACGTGCTTCTCATAAGGAAATTCCCGTGCACCACGGAGAATATTCATGATTGAACACGGACGCTTCCATGTGAAGATGTAATATATGTCTTAATATGCACTTCCTCTCTGACCCGTAAATTATATGCCGCATAAAAACAAAAATAAAGATCTGCTGTACAATCCCCAGCACGTCACCTAGTGGAACGGAAGTGTTCAGAGGTGCTTTGCATGGAGAGAATTGGAGGGAAAAGAATGGCGCCTGGAAGAAGATGCATCGATAGATCAGCTTGAAGACGGACACACGACATTTCAGAACCCGTCGACATGAGGGTGTATGAGACAAGAGAAATGGCCAGAGGTCTAGAAACTTCTCGGTGCCGTGATGAGATCGATGTTCTGCCAAAGACCTGCTGCATACTGATAACGGTGCCGATTCAATTTTAAGTAGCTGGGAAATATGATTCCTTACTGCTGACTATCCGTCTGCTCTGTCAAAAAAAAACTGTCATTTACTGCCAATATAGTACCTTGCGGTGTATGGCAGAGGGGTCTTTGAGCCTGCTCAAACCGTCTGCTCAAACTCATAAAATGGCTGTCAGGTATGTTCCGGAATTGTCTGGGGACCAAAAACGGGGATTTAAGGAAAAGGCTCGCCTTATCTCATTAAATGTTACCCAGAATAGGTATAGGCCTGACACGTCACACACCTGTGGCAGTAAATTCCAAGAGACTACCCTCACTTGTTACTATTCATGAGTAAATGAGGATTATTTCCTAGTGTTTTTATTTGGTTAACAGTTCATTCTTATTGTATATCGAACTACCAGTTCATAAGTGCTCAGATTCCCTCCTCAACATCTCCCTCAGTGTTTAGCGACTGACGACACTAGATCTGTGCTATGTTGACTATTTGTATTTGTCCCTCGAATGCTCTCTTATCTAGCTTCACTCCACATGACTTATCTTCTTCCAATCTGGTCAAACTTTACAGAATTGCATCCATTCCTTAAGTCATTTATTAGTCATGCCTCTCTGACGGCCTTCGGGGTGTAAACCTGGTCAATAACTCACCCACTTTCAGAGCTGTTCGACTGTAAGCATTCCAATTGAAAATGAACAAGGAATCACAACAAAACAAGGACTGAGGCCAACTGAATCAAAGCACTCGTTCTTACTCATTCGGTGTGCTGGTGCTTAGATAGGGGGTTCAACCCCCATACCGGTCAGTTGGACTAAAATATTGACTTTTCGTCCTACATTTTGGGACGTAAATAACAAGTAAATCTGAAGTCAAAGGTTCGTCTAATGACGACTGAAACTGGTAATAGGGAAAGCAAATCCACACGCAGAATGCAGTCCAGTGCTACTAGAAGTAGTGTGTAATGGCTACGCTTGAGTTCAACGCACACCAACACACACACACACACACACACACACAAACACGCACACACAAACCAAGGACAATCAATCACTGGAGCAAGATCTACACAAACAATGTCGGGTTCACCGTGGTGGTAAAGCTACGAAAATGCAAATATACAACAGCGAAAAAAAAAAAAAAAAAAATTTATACAAGAACAGGATCACAAATATCCAATTACGTAAAAGGGCTGATAATACTAGACTTAAGATTTCAGAATAGAATAAAGATAAGCTGACAAGTGTGGTAAGGGTTATATGCCAAACAACAAAAGCTGGACTAATCCGACTTCCTGGCAACACTTCCTTTTTTTCCTGCAGTCTCACAAACAAGAAGGGAAAGCCTATGGTATTGCAACCAGCTCGAAAGCTGAAAGAGGATCTCCGTGAACAGAGATGGCACGATAAATCAGCCTACCGAATGAATAAGAGCGCTCGTTCTTAAACATCCGGTGTTCTGATGCCGAGGTAGCGGGTTCAACCCTTACATCGGTCTGTTGGGCAAACAGGTTGATTTCTCGCTCTTGACTTGGGACGTAAATTACAAGTACCTCTGAAGTTGGAGTAAGTTAGCCTGATTGCGAGTGACACTGGTAGTAGGGAAAGCTAATCTAGTCCAGTGCACTAGAAGTAGCTTGCATGGACTACACTACTATATATATATATAAGCCAGTCTCTCTGGCCGAGGGGTTACAACACCTTCTCCGTAATCCCGTTTATCACGCAAAGTCTCGTAACGGGCGAGAGCTGGGAGCGGTTCGACACCCCACCCCCCCCCCCCCCCCCCCCCTGGTGATTTGTGGGATAACTGAGCCGGCCGCTCAGAAAGCAATGGCAAACCACTGAGCGTAATCTTGCCAAGAGATCAACAGACAGCTGAAAGATGCTGCTGTTGACAGCGATGTCCTGGAAAGGATATGCGAATATATATATATATATATATATATATATATATATATATATATATATATATATATATATATATATATATATATATATATATATATATATATATATATATATATATATATATATATATATATATATATATATATATATATATATAACCCAAGAAAGCTCACTTTTGAACCAGGTGGAAGGCCAAACCATTCCAAGGATCCTCTGATGCCAAAGGCATTGTTTTGGAATCAATTGGTGTTGAAGCCAAGCAGCGTAACTCTGCTATCAGAAAGTGTGTCAGAGACCATCTCATCAAGAACGGCAAGAAGATTACGGCCGTCGTACCCAACGATTTTTGTCTGAACTTCATTGAGCGATGAATTGTTAGTAGCTGGCTTTAGTAGTCAAGAACACGTCGTTGGTGACACACCTGGTGTCAAAGCTGCACGTGTCTTTCTTCTTTCTCTATTGCAGGGACAGAAAGAGCGACCTAGGTCTTAATCTGCTAAAATAAATTTGGGTACTTCAATTTTAATTCACCGCAACAAAGAAGAATCCCTTCGAGCCTCATTTGCATCGGTCCTGCAATCATTTTCCGGTTTAGTGTTCGGTGGACTGCTAGACCGATCGATGGATGTTTTTTTTAGTTTTGGGCCCGTAGGGCCCTCACTGTCGTCGACAGTGAGGGCCCTACGGGCCCAAAAACTTAAAAACATTCATCGATCGGTCTAGCAGTCCACCGAACACTAAACCGCAAAATGATTGCAGGACCGATGCAAATGAGGCTCGAAGGGATTTTCTTTGTTTGCGGTTGTTTGCGGTGAATTAAATTGAAGTACCTAAATTTGTTTGCTTGATAAATCAGAAGGATTGTTATTTCGTTTTTTTATTTCCTCTATCCTTGATCCGCTTTTAGAACATAGACCCTCGACGAACTCATGTTAAGCCGCTCCATCTTTCAGCTATCTTCATGCCCTCACCACATTCTTCTGTTACCTGTGGTATCTGTCCAAATTCATTCATTGTTCTAACATTCAATGAGCCAATAATGGAGGCGAAGAGAAATAAGTCGCGAACCCAGACTCTTTGCGGCTTTCTTTACGCCGCTTCATTTAGAAGATCCCCCAGTCATGTTGAGTTATTCCTCTTTTATTTTTAGAATTATTCTTGATTGTGTAAATTTTGCAGCTAAAATGTTCGACGGGTTGGGGTTGTTAGTTCTACGCTAACCCTCCGCAGTTGAGTCTTGCGACATACAGGGACGTTACGGCGCTGCTATTCTTTGCTTCCCTTTCAAGGCTACTCTGGCGTAAAGGAGCGGCTTCCTAGAAGATAGAAAAGGAATGCAAGTGATTCAGAAGAGATTTAATTTTCCTGAAGGCACAGCTGTGTTGTATGCTGAGAAGGTTGCCACTCGTTGTCTGTGTGCTGTTGCACAATGCGAATCTCCAAGCTACAAACAGTCAGACATGTCTTGCTCAGACAAGGCGTACTCGGTAGCAAAGTGACAATTTTGCTCCCATGGATGGGATCCATCAGGCAGGATTCGACCACGTAGTCCACTGCTATATGAGAGCATTGTGGAGCATAAAGATGAGGCCCCCGCCCTTCCCTCTCCAGTACAGCCCTACAGTGAGGACACGAGTGGCAAGCCATGGGGACCTGCCACACAAGTGCTTCGACCTATGCCCTCTTACAGGTCTAAGTTTCAGCTTGAGAAGTAATGTAATTCTGCCAATTTTACTCATCATCATCATGTGCCATGCCGATAAGCGTGGGCGGTCATGCTTCGCAATCTCACTCGATCACCAGAGCCGTGGATCAGCTCAGTGTTCTTGTCTCGACCATGGCAAGTGGCCAAAACCAACCGGGTATTTACTTCTATGCCTTCCCCTTGTTCTCTTCCCCTCAATCTTGCCTTTTTGTCACCAAGTTCTCCAATTTATTTCTTCTCAAATTTCTATATTTATTCAAAACAACGCGACTGTCTACGTCTAATTTCTCTAATCAGTTTAAGATATTCATTTCTTTCTTGTAGGATTGATCATTGGTTTTTCTGTCTGTCCATTGTATTCTTTGCAGTTTCCTCAGAAACCAAATTTTCACAGCTATCAGATGTCTTTCAGCCTGATTGCTCATTATCCACGCTTAACACCCATACATAATCACAGGTTCTATGTATCACCTCAACACTCTTTTTCTCGTTGCAAATGACATCTTTTTATTGCTCAATATGTTTTCCATCTTGCGAAAGACTACCTTCGCCAAGGCGATTCTTGTTCTAATCTCTTCAAGGCATCTCCCATCATTATTTATGATAGTTTCGAGATACTCGTTTTACTACTGTGAAATAAATAAGACCATTGAAAACAAACGGTTTTTATGTGCCTGGATGGGACCTAATTTCTAACATCCAAGTGTGGCATTCAGGGCAGACATTATACTGCATAAGGAAGAAAGGTAGGATCATGGTCTTCACCGTCGTGGAGATCACCGATCAGTGTAAACCGTACGCCATACAATACTACAAACAACAACAAAAAAAGCCCTGTAGCAAGAGGCTGTTGTGAGTACGTGAATTAATAGGACCATCACATCCTTAAAGGCCCGACTTTATGTATTGCTTGCTTGCTTGCTTGTGTTCGCTGACAGTGGACTCCAACTTGAAGTCCTGTATGTCGGATGAACACATCCTGTTGTCCAGCATCAATGTGATGTCATACCGGACTGAGGTTTGCGTGAGTATCCGTTGTCCCATGTCTGGCTTATTGGTGTGCAGACTGGTGGTTCCTCGCCATGCAGGCAGATACTCTCCGGCTTCGGAGGAATCATCGATCCTACTGATGTTAGCCAGGTCCCCGAAGGGACCTGTTGCCCAGGACGCACGACGTGGACGTGTCAGCAGGTCTTGGCCAGTATAGATCCCGGCCCTGGTGCCTTGGAAACACCTCTGCGTCTGCGTATTAATAGGCAGCCAGTCTCTCCCTCCTGTAACGAACAGCTCCATCTGGCAAATTAATATATTACCTGTCTCGTGCATTGTCAGCGTAAGACCCTAACCGTTACATCACAACGCTACAGCATACGGCTGACAGTAATTTCTATAGGAAGATGGTGGGCATTCAGCACTCCAGTCTCGCAGTCAGCGCTTGGAGAGATCGACTCCATGCTCCGAATGAATGTGTTGCTCGTCTGCCTGGATGAAGCCGAGTCATTGTCAGGCTTCAGTCAGTCTAGTCAACCACCAGTGATCAAATCGAATCAGTGGGGTTCTACAACAACATCAACAACACCACCAACAACAACACCAACAACAACACCAACAACAGATGATAGCAAATAAACACAGAAATGTACACAGAGATCCACATTAAAAAAAAAAAATAATAATAATAATAAACGTCCACTAAATATCATCATCTTGTGCTATAACGATGCGCTTGTGGAGGGGAGGTCATGGCTCGCCATCTCACGGAATCACCAGTCTAGGCATGTGTACTTGTCCTGATTATGCCATATGGCTAAACGTCCAAGCATGTATCGCTTTGTCTTCCGTTTGCTCATCTCCATCCATGTAGCATATTATCACCAAGTTTACAAGTATATTTCTTGTATCGTGACCAATAAATCGGGACCGTTTGCGTCTAATTACTATACATTTACGGGTTTCATTTGATATTTGAAGAAATGTCTCATTCGTGTTTTCTCCTCCCATGGTATTCTTTGCCATTTGCCCCAGAAAACACGTTTAAACTGAAGATACAGAATTGATATATTAACTAATTGTGGCAAAACTTGTTAACTGTTCCTATATGTACAGCTTATATGATGATTCCTCCTATGAACATACATCTCCCCCCCCCCCCCACCACCCCCTCCTCATCATGTCTACTCTAATCCGGAGTTCTTGTATATGGACACAATTGCACCGTGCACTCTTGTGACTAAACATAAGAACAAACGTGGTTAGTTAAGCACAGTTAAGTCAGGGCTGGTGCACTTTCCGACCTGTTTCATGTGCAAATTGTATGAATGTGTGTAGCTGTGAAAAGCTTTCAACTGGAAGTCATTATAAAGACGTCAATAGTACACGAGGGGATTTATACGAGTGTTTAAGTGTGACTACACTGAGAGGGATAGGAAGCAGTCGACGTGGTCGACATGATAATATTATTCTAGCTGTTATACTTCCGGTACGCTGTTATACTGACGTCAGCGTAAGACCCGGGACGGGGAGTCTCTGTGGCGAAGCGGTCAAGCCGTTTGACTTAATACATTTTTTGTATTAATAGGCAGCCAGTCTCTCCCTCCTGTAACGAACAGCTCCATCTGGCAAATTAATATATTACCTGTCTCGTGCATTGTCAGCGTAAGACCCTAACCGTTACATCACAACGCTACACCATACGACTGACAGTAATTTCTATAGGAAGATGGTGGGCATTCAGCACTCCAGTCTCGCAGTCAGCGCTTGGAGAGATCGACTCCATGCTCCGAATGAATGTGTTGCTCGTCTGCCTGGATGAAGCCGAGTCATTGTCAGGCTTCGGTCAGTCTAGTCAACCACCAGTGATCAAATCGAATCAGTGGGGTTCTACAACAACATCAACAACACCACCAACAACAACACCAACAACAACACCAACAACAGATGATAGCAAATAAACACAGAAATGTACACAGAGATCCACATTAAAAAAAAAAAAATAATAATAATAATAATAAACGTCCACTAAATATCATCATCTTGTGCTATAACGATGCGCTTGTGGAGGGGAGGTCATGGCTCGCCATCTCACGGAATCACCAGTCTAGGCATGTGTACTTGTCCTGATTATGCCATATGGCTAAACGTCCAAGCATGTATCGCTTTGTCTTCCGTTTGCTCATCTCCATCCATGTAGCATATTATCACCAAGTTTACAAGTATATTTCTTGTATCGTGACCAATAAATCGGGACCGTTTGCGTCTAATTACTATACATTTACGGGTTTCATTTGATATTTGAAGAAATGTCTCATTCGTGTTTTTCTCCTCCCATGGTATTCTTTGCCATTTGCCCCAGAAAACACGTTTAAACTGAAGATACAGAATTGATATATTAACTAATTGTGGCAAAACTTGTTAACTGTTCCTATATGTACAGCTTATATGATGATTCCTCCTATGAACATACATCTCCCCCCACCCCCTCCTCATCATGTCTACTCTAAACCGGAGTTCTTGTATATGGACACAATTGCACCGTGCACTCTTGTGACTAAACATAAGAACAAACGTGGTTAGTTAAGCACAGTTAAGTCAGGGCTGGTGCACTTTCCGACCTGTTTCATGTGCAAATTGTATGAATGTGTGTAGCTGTGAAAAGCTTTCAACTGGAAGTCATTATAAAGACGTCAATAGTACACGAGGGGATTTATACGAGTGTTTAAGTGTGACTACACTGAGAGGGATAGGAAGCAGTCGACGTGGTCGACATGATAATATTATTCTAGCTGTTATACTTCCGGTACGCTGTTATACTGACGTCAGCGTAAGACCCGGGACGGGGAGTCTCTGTGGCGAAGTGGTCAAGCCGTTTGACTCGTGCTCCGAAGGTTGTGGGTTCGATTCCGGGCCGGGTACTTCGGTTTACGAGTTAAATGTTTCGGAGACTCCTGTGAGTTGTCGCTAAAAGCTACAGAGTTCGTGCTTTGTGCGACGCTTTCCGTGCTGCGGAAAGAGACCGAGCCATATGGGATAAAACCCGGTGCAATGAAGTCGATCCTGTCGACTTCTAAGCGACTTTTTATTATACTGACGGCCAGTTAGCACGATCAACATTATACTTGTCAGTTTGTTCTAGCTGTTACACTGACGGCCAGTTAGCACGATCATCATTATACCCGTCAGTTTTTTCTAGCAGTTATACTGACGGCGAGTTAGCACGATCAACATTATACCCGTCAGTTTATTCTAGCTGTTACACTGACGACGAGTTAGCACGATCAACACTATACCCGTCAGTTTGTTCTAGCTGTTACACTGACGGCGAGATAGCACGATCAACAATATACCCGTCAGTTTGTTCTAGCTGTTACACTGACGGCGAGATAGCACGATCAACATTATACCCGTCAGTTTTTTCTAGCTGTTATACTGACGACGAGTTAGCACGATCAACATTATACCCGTCAGTTTGTTCTAGCTGTTACACTGACGGCGAGATAGCACGATCAACAATATACCCGTCAGTTTGTTCTAGCTGTTACACTGACGGCGAGATAGCACGATCAACATTATACCCGCCAGTTTGCTCTAGCTGTTACACTGACGGCGAGTTAGCACGATCAATATTATACCCGTCAGTTTGTTCTAGCTGTTATACTGACGGCCAGTTAGCACGATCAATATTATACCCGTCAGTTTATTCTAGCTGTTACACTGACGACGAGTTAGCACGATCAACATTATACCCGTCAGTTTTTTCTAGCTGTTATACTGACGGCAAGTTAGCACGATCAACATTATACCCGTCAGTTTGTTCTAGCTGTTACACTGACGGCGAGATAGCACGATCAACATTATACCCGTCAGTTTGTTCTAGCTGTTACACTGACGGCGAGATAGCACGATCAACATTATACCCGTCAGTTTGTTCTAGCTGTTACACTGACGGCGAGTTAGCACGATCAACATTATACCCGTCAGTTTGTTCTAGCTGTTACACTGACGGCGAGTTAACACGATCAACATTATACTCGTCAGTTTGTTCTAGCTGTTACACTGACGGCGAGTTAGCACGATCATCATTATACCCGTCAGTTTGTTCTAGCTGTTACACTGACGGCGAGTTAGCAAGATTAACAATACACCCGTCAGTTTATTCTAGCTGTTATACGGACGGTGCCCTGTTATATTGACGGTGCCCTGTTATACTGACGGTGCCCTGTTATACTGACGGCGAGTGAGCACGATCAACATTATACCCGTCAGTTTAGCTTCAACGTTGACTTCTCGTTCAGAAACCAATGTCAAACTCATTCATTCATTCAGTAGCATGTTCTTTGCAGAACCTCGCTCCCATGATAATCTTCCAGAAAACTCTCGGTTATAAGTAAGAAGTCCCGCGAATATAAAATTTCCCAGAAAATTAATATAGAGTTGGGGTTGTTCGCACGACCTGCAAAGAACATGCCATTTTAAATGCCGAGGGAAGAACTGCGGTGGCGCAGTGGCAAGCACGTTTGCCTGACAACCTGGTGGTGGTATCCCCATGGAAGCAGGTGTTTTCTTTATGTTGACCTGGGTCCCGGGTGGTCTACCCAGTCTAGCATGGGTGCTAGGAAATGTCTTGGGAAGTAAAGGCGACTTGAGTGATACTGACCACGTGACCCACCGGGTGTCGATTGGTCTATAAGAAAGGGATAGAGGCAACACAGCTTATAGCAGCACCAAATAATACTTAAACATGACATTGCGTCTTGGAAACTAATGTCATCATCATGTCGCTCCACATATCGCAGTCTTTGGTGTTCTGGATCAACTCTGCTGATGATATTCCATCACGCCACTGTCTCAGTCTTTCCAGCATAATTTTTCTTGGTCTTCCTCTGCTCCTGTTCCCCTCGATCTTTCCAGTTGTCAAGTTGGTCTTCAATGCCTCTCTTCTCATCCCATGACCAAAGAAAGGCGTTTGTTTCTTTATTATTGTTGCATATAATGTTCCAGTTTGATTAGCCTCTGTCAGATAACCGTTGTTAGTTACTCTGAAAGTCCAAGGAATTCGCAACATTCGATTCAGGAACTACATCTCTGTTGCTTCCAAATTCTTTCCTAATTTATTAATTTACACCCCAAGATTCATTGCCTTATAGCAAAACAGGCTCTAAATAGCATTCAGCACCCCACCCCCACGCCCCCCACCTTCTAACATACAATGATAGTGACTTATTGCATAAGATACTTTTCATTTTCTGAAATGCAGCGTTTACTTGCCATATTCTGTTCTTAATCTCTGTTGTGCATCTTCTATCTGATGTTATAATTGTCCGTAGGTGTTTAAAATTATCCACTTGTTTAAGCATTTTCCCTTCTATTGTCATTTCACATTTTGGAGTCATCTTTTTCTTTGATATAACAATTGTTGCAGTTCTCGTGATATTCAAGGAGAGTTCTTTCTTTGCACTCCCTGTAACAACAATGTAAATCTTTGGCTAAATTAATCGATTACATTACCAAAACTAGCACATTTGGAATAGACGCTTGGAATGTCATATGGCGCGCTAGCGAAGTTGGTATGGAGCTACGCTGATAATGTTATGAGTGTGATCGGTCGAGGGTTCGTCGTCTCCCTAAGTGAGAGGAAAGACTGGACACTTATTCCCCCGTGCATTCAGACCTACAACATGTTTAAACGAAATAAAAAACGGGAAAATTAATATCCAAGGGATCAGCAAGATTATGATGAAGAGGCTGGTAAACTAAAAACAGATAAATACATACACATATTTTCAAGAAGTGATTAATACGTAAACGGAGTATGAATACTATTCGACGGACAAACCACTAATTGATAAAACAGTTAAATCAGTGGCTAGTGAAGTATTTCAGATGGGGATATCATGGTTGAAATGAAACGCACATCAATATACTCACATACATATTACACAAGCATATGCCCCCGACGAGAAGCATTAAGTAAAGAACCTTGAAGATTGCTGGGTGTACTGTGTTAGTCTAATATATTTATAGACCAATCGCATTCGATGTGTGATGTGGTGAATATCACCCGGCCGGCTTTACTTCCTAGGGCATCCCCTGATATCCAGTTTAACTGATTGAGTGCCATGGGATGATTAATCGTCTTAAGCGACTTCCTGTATCTGCCGTGGGCTTATATTGTCGAAATGCTGTCATTGCGTTACAATACAACATAGCTACTACTATATTAACAACTTTTATGTCATAACTGTGACACATCCTTGACCTTATTTCCCATTTTCTGCCATTCATTTTTGACTGCTCCAAACCTTCTTTTTTTGGGGGGGGGGGGGGGGGGAAAGGGGGGGGGGGTGGCATTGCATCTGTTGAGCTGGATCCGCCTGGGAACAATGTCAATAAATTGGGGGGAAAAACTCCACCTCAATAAGGATACGAACCAATGACCACGGGGCTGTCGGGCAAGCATCAAGCAGCTGTGAAGAAGAAATACACAGACTGTATAATGAGATACCAATAGTGATCTCTCAAACCAGACCACAAGGAGTAGAAATAATACTTGGAGATTTCAATGAAAAAATAGAAAAGGAGAGATCTATTTATGCGGCTGTGACCTATGGTGTAGGAATAAGAGATGACAGAAGAGAAAACCCTATGGAATTTGCAGATATAAATGTTAGGTAGAATGGAAATACTTTGTTTAGAGTTTAGACAATACATCAGACAACTGTACACTCGGAAGGCTCCGAGAAGAAAAGCATTCAATCAATTTGAGTACATAACAAATAATTAATCATTAGAAATGTGTTGATAAATGTGAAGACAATGCCTGGTGCTGACTGATAGAGATATTGTCTAACTATATGGACACATACCTCGTAAAAGAAAGATTGACAAAAGAAGAAAACAAGTTGGTAATATAATTAGGCAGAGCAAAAATATTCAAAGAGCAGATAAAAAATGTTATCAATAGAAGATAAAGCTACAATTAAAAAATAAAGCAAGAACTAACACAAGGATGTGTTTTTTCATCGGATCTCTTCTCTCTTTTTTTTAAATAGCGAAGCAGTAATGATAGAGATCAACGATAGACCAGGAACACAAAAGCAGTCTGCGTTTTGCAGATGGCATAGTATCGATATGGTATAGCAAAAGATCGACAACAGCTAATAGCAAAATATGAATAGCAAAAGACTTCTGTTCTGACTATGAGAATTATTAGGTATATTACGCTACCTCCTTATTTGTAGACCAATCGGGAATCTCCGTGTCGAAGTGGTTACCCCGCCTAACTCGCGATTCGAAGGTTGTGGGTTCGATTCCGACGTACGTCGTTCGGTTCACGAGTGCAATTTTCTCGGAGACTCTTGGGGGTCGTCGTTGGAGCTATGGAGTCCGTTCTTTATGCTTTAGGCAGGCCACCCCGCGGAAAGAAACCGAGAACTATTGAGATAAAACCCGGTGCCATGAAGCCAACCCGCTTGCCTTTTAAACCAGTCGGTACAAGATGGGAGAAATGGTCACTATCTCACCGGCCACCTTAACTTCCCAGCACATATTATGGTACTATGTTAGGCGGAGTCTAAATATATTATCAAGAAAACAGAAGCATCAAAGAGAAAGATAACCCCCTCCTAACTCCCCCTCCCCCTCCCCTCCCCCACCCAGTGAGTTATTACGATAGAAGACAAAAATGCGCAGTCATGTCAATAAATTAAAATATCTGAAGACTATTATAACATCGGACAACGTGTTACAGAGATTAAGAGCAGAGTTGGCCTAGCAAAAGCTGCATTTCTGAATATAAAATGCATTTAATGTAATAATTCAGTTAAATTAAACGCGAGAAAGAGAGTGCTAAAATGTAACGTCAAATCTATTTAACTGTGTGGCAATGAAACTTAGAACATTAACGAACAGATAGGAAGAGCTTGGAAGCAACAGAGCTGTGGTTTCTTAGACGAAAGTTTTGAATACTTTAAGCTGCCATAATATGTATAGTATGTCCACATTTGTTTGCCTTCATTCACGATCAATTATTTTGAAAACTGTCTGTTGCATCGTTATGAAATTTTTCCAGCCGTCTTATATTTACCCCCACCCAAGGAATATGTCTTTGATAGGTCCAAAAACAACTTAAATCATTGAAAGCGGCGACATTCCTTTGATGTTTTGCTTAACAACTACTGATTTCTCGCTGAAAAAGTTATGTTTACGGTAATGGGGACCTGCAAATTCAGATGACAAACAAAGGCGTATCCGGATTCGTATGGGAGTGGGTGCAATGAAAGAAGTAGCTTACAATGGACAGGGTCGGCTGCATTGCACAGGGTTTTTATCCCATATGGCTCAGTTTCTTTCCGCAGCGCGGAAAGCGTTGCACAAAGCACGAACTCCGTAGCTCCAGCGACGACCCTCGGGAGTGTCCGAAAAAAATGCACTCTTGAAATGAAGGACGCGGCCCGGAATCGAACATACACCCTTCAATCCATCCTTTCTCCAATAGTCCTCTTCCTATTTCAACACATGGTCCTGACGTTTTTCCCAGTAACTTTTATCAAAATTTAGGGTTCCAAATGTTGCTGTATGTAGCCGAGGCGCGGTGTTGGGGTGAGCGCCCAACATTGCTTACATACCTCAATGGCTCGTGAATACATAACCTATGCAGCAAAAGTCCAACTCCTGGCCTTCACGCGGCGGACCTGTTTAAACTAACAGGAGAAGGGGCGACGGCGAATCTCTGGCGCCGGAAAATAACCAGTATGCTCTAGATGTGTATGCACGTACATGCATGCGCAGACAGGTGTGTGCGCGTGTACACATCTACACTCGAGTGAGACCACAGTCTGCTCTAGCAAAGAAAGGTGCTGAAGTCGGAGGCAACCAGCCAAGAGGCGCACCACAGAAACCAGGATGCCACGCAATCACGCAAAATGAAATATGTCGACTACTGCTAATCGTTATGGTGCTCGCCCTGCTTTGGACCCCCAGGCAGGTGCAGTGCCGGGCCCTATGTCTCGAAAGGGTCCAACCCCAACTACTGGAGGTCCTTCTCAGATGTCCTGTGGAGCCAGGGGACATGAGAATAGGATGACTGGCCTTACCAAACGAAGACTTAAAATAATGCACTGGAATGCGGAGGGAGTCAGCAACAAAAAAATAGAATTAGAAAACATCTTGGACCAAGAAAAAGTAAGCATATGTTGCTTGCAAGAAACTCACCTCAATGAAAATATAGCCTTCAAAATCAGAGGCTACCAGTGTTACCGATCTGACCGAAAGGACAGGCGAAAAGGTGGGATACTGACCCTTGTAAGAAATAACATCATGGCTTCCCAAATCAAAGTCTACATGGAAGGGGCTGAGTATCAGACACTTAAACTTAAGACAGGTAATACAGATCTACATCTGATCAATTACTACTGTCCAAGTGACCGCCCACAGGCACTGGACACACTACCACTGAAAGAAAAAATGATTGTGTGTGGCGATTTCAACAGCCACTCGCAGAGCTGGGGCTATGATCACATGGACCAGAGAGGAGAGAGACTGGAAGACTGGCAGGATGAGAATAGATTCATGTTGATTAACAAGCCGTCCGACCCACATACTTTCTACTCGAGATCATGGCACTCTACAACTACACCTGACCTGGCTTTTCATTCACCAGACCTGGAGTGGAACATTACACGAATTGTTGGGAAACAACTTGGTGGCAGTGACCATCGGCCAGTCTTTCTAACCGTAGAAAATGAGCTTGTAAGTGAAAGCAGCACCCTCTCAAGGTGGAACTACAAGAAAGCAGACTGGGCAATGTACAAGCATCGCACCAGCATATTGGTTAGAAACCTGAACACTGAGAAAGACATAAATAAAGTAGTTGAAGAGTTTGGGAAATGCATACTACAGGCAGCGCGAGAAACAGTACCAAGAGGAGCCCGTAAACAATATAAACCCCACTGGAGTAGTGAACTGGAACAGTTGCATAATGATGTTGAAGTGTGTAGAAAGCAAGCAGAGGCCACACCCAGCCAAGAGCACCACAATAAATTCCAGCATGCAAAAGCCAAATTTCAAAGGGCCAAGCTGCAGGCTAGACGGAAAAGCTGGCAGGAGAAAACGGAGTCTCTGAACTTTGAAAGAGACACAAGGAAATTGTGGAAGCTAATAAAACAGCTTAATGACGAGGGCACAGGGAGAAACTCAAAAATTGCGCTACATAAAGATGGAAAAATCTTAACAAGAAAGCAAGCAGCTGACCATTTTGCGGACTCATTCGCACAAGATAGCAATATCAAAATTAGTCCAGAGAAACAACAAGAGATTCGAGAGAAACGACAACATACAGGACAGAAGGAAATAGTACATGAGGTTCTGGAGGCACCCATCACAATCAGCGAACTGGAGCTAGCCATATCAAAACTGAAAATGAGAAAGTCACCAGGAGCTGATGGTATCTCCAATGAAATGATCAGGAACCTAGGAACAGAGGCCAAAACAAAGCTGTTGCAGATCTTCAATAACAGCTGGACCTTAGGCAGTGTTCCACAAGCCTGGAGAGAAGCAATCATGATACCCCTCCTAAAATCAGGGAAAGATGGTTCCATTGCCTCTAGCTACAGACCAATTAGCCTCACCAGCTGTCTCTGCAAAACACTGGAGCGCATCATCAATCACAGACTGCAGTGGTACATTGAAAGTAAAAACATCCTTGTGCCACAGCAGGCTGGCTTTAGGCAGTGCTACTCTACGGAAGATCAGACAACGTACCTCTCTCAAGAAATTGAGGATGCATTCCAAGAGAAGAAGCTGGTGCTTGCGGCATGGATAGATCTGAAGAAAGCCTTTGACAAAGTCTGGAAAGAAGGTCTGATGAAGAAACTGAGAAACTGCAAAGTCAATGGAAGAATGTACAAATGGGTGAAAGCATACTTGCACAACAGAAGAGCCCGAGTACAGATAGACGGACTCAAGAGCAAGAAAGTACTACTGCGTCACGGTGTCCCCCAGGGCGGAGTCTTGTCCCCCACACTTTTTCTAATCTTCATCAATGATCTTGTTTCTCACCTACCGCATGGAATTAAAGCGGCAATGTACGCCGATGACCTGGTTCTATGGAGCACAAATGAATATGCATCAGTGGCCACCAGATTGCTACAAAGAGCTGTAGATACATTTGCTGCATGGGCAAATAGATGGTGTGTCAGCATAAACACTGACAAGTGCAGCACCACCCTATTTACCCTCTCTCCAAAACAAAAGGCAGGGATCATCCAGATAAATGGAACTCCCCTAAGAGAAGATAAAGAACCAACATACCTTGGAGTAACATTTGATGGCAAGCTGACATGGAGAAAGCACATCAACAAAGCAGTAGCAAAAGCCAGAAGGAAAATAGCCATCCTGAGAAAGCTAAGTGGAACCACATGGGGAGCCAGTACGAAAATACTTAGCAAAGTTTACCAACAGAGCATACGACCACACCTGGAATATGGGTCAACTGCGTGGTGTTCAGCATCAAAAACCACACTACAAGAGCTGGACAAGGTGCAAAATCAAGCACTTAGAGTCACCACAGGAGGGATGAGATCAACCCCTATAGTGGAAATGGAGAAGATGGGGAGGACACAGGCACTGAGTGAGCGCAGAGATACGAAAACGCTAATACAAGCAGAAAAGTTCCTCAGCTTGCCAGGCCACCCTATGAAGAACAGATTTGAAAACCTAGCTATGGGGCGGTTGAAAAGAAGTAGTTTTATCCACCAGGCCAAACGACTCTGCAGAGAAACCACTGATCTGCCCACAGTTGGTATCCCCCTAACAACTATTCCAGAGCGAACTCCATGGAAAGATGAGCATAGACTATCGTTACAAATCCAGACAAAAGTGAGAGGAATATTTGACAAGGAAGAACAGAACAGTGTGCAGCGCAGAACAGCCACTCTCAGCTTCCTTGATGAAGAATACCCACAGGATCTTTGGATCCGAGTCTACACAGATGGGTCAGCACAAAATGCTGTTCGAAATGGAGGAGCGGGAGTGTACATAGAATACCCAAATAATACTATGGACACAGCCAGAGTACCGACAGGAAAGTACTGCCATAACTATGATGCCGAAATTGAGGCAATCAAGATAGCAACAGAGAAATTACTAAATAACAGCAATGGTACACAACCTGTGGTGCTACTAACAGATGCAAAATCAGTACTCGAGGCGCTCCTCTCTGGGAAATTGCCAGTACTAAGGACACTACTTTCTGAACTTAGCAGTCAGCATAAAGTCACCATACAGTGGATACCATCCCACTGTGGAGTACCCGGAAACGACAGAGCTGATCAATTGGCTAAGGAAGGAGCCAAAGAAGTACAGCCTGATGTGCCCGTTACATACCACCAAAAGAAAAGAATGATCAAATCAGTCAGAAAGCCACCAAAACCTGCTCAAGATGACTACCACGTTATGGACAGACCAGAACAAGTCATTATTCTGCGCCTCAGAACAGGACACAATAGATTACGCAACCACATGTATACAAAATTCAAGATTGGTGAAACAGCCATGTGCACATGTGGATTGGCGTCGCAGACAGCAGAGCACATACTCCAAGACTGCCCAAAATATAACATATCTAGGCAAACCTTCTGGCCTAGAGAGACGACAGTGGAAGATAAACTCTATGGACCACTGTGTGAACTGAAAAAAAAAACAGTTCAATTCATGCAAGAGACGACATTGCAGATATATACATATTTCAAGCGAACGAAAGAAGAAGAAGAATCAATATTTAACAGCGCGGACAGACAGACAGACAGACAGACAGACAGACAGACAGACAGACAGAAAGAAAGGTAGGTAGGTAGGTAGGTAGGCAGAAAGGTGGGTGGGTGGGTGGGTGGGTGGATGGCTGGTTGGCTGGCTGGCTGACTGGGTGGGTGGGTCGGTCGGTCGGTCGGCCGGCAGGCAGGCAGGCAGGCAGGTAGGCAGATAGATAGATAGATAGATAGATAGATAGATAGATAGATAAATAGATAGATAGATAGACAGATAGATAGATAGATAGATAGATAGATAGATAGATATCGGTCGGTCGGTCGGTCGGCCGGCCGGCAGGCAGACAGACAGACAGACAGATAGATAGATTAGATAGATAGATAGATAGATAGATAGATAGATAGATAGATAGATAGATAGATAGATAGATAAGCAGGCATGCAGGCAGGCGGGGGGGGGGGCGGGCGGGCGGGCAGGCAGGCAGGTAGGCAGATAGATAGATAGATAGATATATAGATAGATAGATAGATAGATAGATAGATAGATAGATAAGCAGGCAGGCAGGCAGGCAGGCAGGCAGGCTGGTAGGCGGGCAGGCAGGCAGGCAGGTAGGCAGATAGATAGATAGATAGATAGATAGATAGATAGATAGATAGATAGATAGATAGATAGATAGATTAGATAGATTAGATAGATAAGATAGATAGATAGATAGATAGATAGATAGATAGATAGATAAGCAGGCAGGCAGGCAGGCAGGCAGGCGGGCAGGCGGGCGGGCAGGCAGGTAGGCAGGCAGGTAGGCAGATAGGCAGATATATATATATATATATATATATATATATATATATATATATATATATATATATATATATATATAGATAGATAGATAGATAAGCAGGCAGGCAGGCAGGCAGGTAGGCAGATAGATAGATAGATAGACAGATAGATAGATAGATAGATACATAGATAGATAGATAGATAGATAGATAGATAGATAGATAGATAGATAGATAGATAGATAGATAGATAGATAGATAAATAGATAGATAGATAGATAGATAGATAGATAGATAGATAGATAGATAGATAGATAGATAGATAGATAGATAGATAGATAGATAGATCCCCGCCAGAAGCCGGGCCTTGTCAGCTAGTTTATTTATATAATCACGGTTCATGAAAGAACCCCCATTTGGAGACACCTCTGAATCTTCGCGCTGTTTGTTTCAAAACGGAAATCACGTGAAAATTTCAAAAAATGCCCGGACGTCTCTTGGTGAAACTGTAATACTGTTAAAATCATGGAGGTAATCTCTATGTCGTAATTAATATACCGCATATAAACTAACTTTGAAATCTGCTGTAAAATCTCCAGAACAAAACTTTTTTTGTTGGGTGGACATAATGATAAGGTTATATACTAAATCTCATCATTTTCCCTCAGTTTGTTACTGAGATATGGATGTTTATATTGAGGCAACAAACAAAAAAAGACACACTATAACAACGATGGCCTGAAAGAGGCTACTGAAAGTATAACATAGTCAACTATAGGAAAGTTGGATACATTATGAGAAGACAAAAACTGAAACATGTTATGACAACCGGAAAGATTTGTAGAAAGAGAAATAGAGGAAGACAGCGTGAGAACATTCTTCACAATCTTGTGTCATGGCACGAAAGGGAGTTAACAGACGAATTGATTCATGCCGTCGGAGATCGCAATTTGTGAAGAAGCATGATTGCCCAAGCCAGACGGCAAGGGACTGGATGACGATGATGATGATGATGACGATGATCTCATCTTCATGTCATCTCATCAGGTTCCTCTTGTACTTTGCGGTTTCGAGGTGAAGTATAAACAGCGGGAGAATGCCCGTGTATAGGCTTCATATATGATGATGATGATGATGATGATGATGATGATGATGATGATGTTTGGAAAGAGACGGTGTTCTTTGGTCATGTAATGAGAAGAGTGACATTGGAGAAAATCATGGCCATGGGAAAGATTAGAGGTAGAATTTGAGAAATGATGCTGGATTGTCAATAACGATCTCATAGGGAATATCATTAAACAGAATGCATCCAAAACACCAAGGACCGCAGGTCAGCATGGTCGAATGCGTAAGAACGCGTATTCATAAACATCCCTTGTGCTGATGCCGAGGTAAGCGGTTCATCCCCTACACCGGACAGCTGGACTAAAATGTTGACCTGTCGTCTTTGACTTTGAGATGTAAATAACAAGTACCTCTGAAGTCGGAGTGAGTTCGCCTGATGGCGAGGGACACCGTTAATAGAGAAAGCTAAGCCACACGACAAATTCAGTCCATAACTACTATACATAATGTGTATGGACTACGCTTGAGTTCAAAGCAAGTGAGTGGTAAAAAAAACATGGGCCGGTATCTGTTTAGAAACATGAACACCTACTTCTTTGTCAATGCGCAAGTTTAGTTTTAGTTGTTGGATCAACATCATGGCACACGGTTTAACCCATAAGTGCTCCGCTTTCCTCCTAACTCAAACCTGAGTCTGGAGAAACTCAGCTCAATGCACGAACTCCGTAGCAACGGCGAGGATCCTGAAATACTCTTGGTAGATTTTGCCCCGGGCAGCGCCGCTGTACTCTTTTTCGATTTCCAACTGCCAAGGGATTTTTTACGTGCGCAACAAAAAACACGGGTGTCCGATCTCACTACCCAGAGACCAGGGGAAATTACTGGAAGTCCACGTGGATTTTATAAATAAATCCCGGTCCTCACCGGGGCCTGAACCCGGGACCTCCAGCACTCGAGGCGGACACCATACCTCGAGACCACTCAGTCCCCTATTGTCAATGCACAAAATGATGATTATATCACACGTCACAGCGACTTAGACAGAACATAAATGAAAGGCGTAGTTCCTGGGAGATGAGGCAAGGGATGTCCAGTACGAAGGTGGGCATGCGATATTTAAGACACCTTGGGCATGAGAATGTAGAGGCAGTGGATGTCCAGCACAAAGGTGGGCATGCGATATTTAAGACACCGTGGGCATGAGAATGTAGAGACAAGGGATGTCCAGCACAAAGGTGGGCATGCGATATTTAAGACACCTTGGGCATGAGAATGTAGAGGCAGTGGATGTCCAGCACAAAGGTGGGCATGCGATATTTAAGACACCTTGGCATGAGAATGTAGAGGCAAGGGATGTCCAGCATAAAGGTGGGCATGCGATATTTAAGACACCTTGGGCATGAGAATGTAGAGGCAGTGGATGTCCAGCATAAAGGTGGGCATGCGATTATTTAAGAAACCTTGGGCATGAGAATGTAGAGGCAGTGGATGTCCAGCATAAAGGTGGGCATGCGATATTTAAGACACCTTGGGCATGAGAATGTAGAGGCAGTGGATGTCCAGCATAAAGGTGGGCATGCGATATTTAAGACACCTTGGGCATGAGAATGTAGAGGCAGTGGATGTCCAGCATAAAGGTGGGCATGCGATATTTAAGACACCTTGGGCATGAGAATGTAGAAGCAAGGAAACCGGAAAAGGAGTGAGAGCCTTTCTGTAGTTCTGTTTTGAGTGCGACGTTCTGCAAAGCAGCTGCTTCTTGATCATAATCATGATGGTTATCTTGTTTTTTGAAAGCGTTTCTCGGTATCCTAGATTTGCTTACTCATCTCATCATCTTATCTTGTTTATTTTATCCTAGATTTGCTAAGTCATCTCATCATCTTATCTAGTTACTCTTGTGCATGTGGTGTCGAGGTGTGCATAAACAGTAGAAAAGTGACCGTTTAGGGGTTTCATATATCAAGATTCTCATAGACTCTGTTATTCCCCAGTCCATAGTTTTAAATAGTCTTTACTTCTTGTTTCGTTTGGTCTGTACATCATTGTTTATTGCTGTTGATTTGCTTATTAAAATGTGAGGAAAGTTCGCATCTGACTTCACAACATGTTATTCAATCCAAGACTGGTTTGCATGTTATGAACACTTGATTCCTCCATCCCAAATTTGTAACTAGCTCATAAACGTATCCTTTTGAAAATGATATGATGTTTCCTCTTGTCTTCCACATCGACATGGATATATGTTTACCAGGATTTGCTTATGTCATGTGGGTCGACAGCAACATACATTTTTGTAGTAGAGAATTTTCTGAGACAGAAGAATAAGGATGGGAACCTGCCAGCGCGGGTTACAATGGGACAAACTTATATATGTCAAGATCAAATGATGCCACACCTCTGTGCACTGTCTGTAACTGGGTTAACAGTACCTTTGCACTGAAGATATGCAATACACATGCAAGCAATTGACTGATAACCCAGAAACAATTCACTAATGGTCGTAGTACTGGTTTAGTAGGTCCTAATGAGATATCTTATTTGCCAGTTATAATTGTGCAAGGTGTCCAGTAAGTATACCTATGACCTCATGTATTATATGTCTGGCCTTGTCATTAATTTGATTACCCTCCCGCCCAACCTTTTTAATTGTCTTATGAAACTAAAAATAAACCAGTTTCGTACTGTTTTGTTTTTTAATGATTTAACTTTAATTCGTGCTTATTCTTCATATTATTAATGTCCTTGTCCTCTATTTCCTTCTTCATCAACATCCCCTTCTCCACCTCTTCCTCACCCTCCTCCTCATCCTCATCCTCCTCCTCCTTATCCTCTCCTTCTCCTCCTCCTCCTTCTCCTCCTCCTCCCCTCCTCCTCCTCCTCCTCCTACTACTACTACTACTACTACTACTACTACTACTACTACTACTACTACTACTACTACTACACCAACCACAACAACAACAACAACAACTACTACTACTACTACTACTACTACTACTACTACTACTACTACTACTACTACTACTACTACACCAACCACAACAACAACAACAACAACTACTACTACTACTACTACTACTACTACTACTACTACTACTACTACTACTACTACTACTACTACTACTACTACTACTACTACTACTACACCAACCACAACAACAACAACAACAACAACAACAACAACTACTACTACTACTACTACTACTACTACTACTACTACTACTACTACTACTACTACTACACCAACCACAACAACAACAACAACAACAACTACTACTACTACTACTACTACTACTACTACTACTACTACACCAACCACAACAACAACAACAACAACAACAACAACAACAACTACTACTACTACTGCTACTACTACTACTACTACTGATGGTTTTGGTGGTGGTGGTGGTGGTGGTGCTGCTGCTGCTGCTGCGTCTTCTTCTTCTTCTTCTTCTTCTTCTTCTTCTTCTTCTTCTTCTTCTTCTTGTTCTTCTTCTTCTTCACGTTTTGTCACCACTGCCTCCAACTCCTCCTCCTCTCCCCCACCCTCTTCCTTCTTATTCTGCTTTGTCAGTGAACGACAAAGCAACGAGTAACAACTAAACCAGGTGATATCGTGAGAGACAGCACCAAGCTACCACCACATCGCTCCTACGACGTATTCTAACATGTACTGTTTTGCACCATCATTGCTCGGAGAGAGTGGTGCAGCGGGGAATGGCTGAACGTTCTGGTCGACATTCGGTGCTCGGAGGAAGGGACAGATGTACACATAGTCAACTGCAAGTGGCACCATTAGCATTTGGACGCTTAGCTGATTTCTGAAGATGAGGACGAAGCGCCTATGAAAATGTCCTGAATGCTGTGATGTTAGTTCTTGACTCAACTCAACGTAAAGTTTCTCGGCGGAACCTCGTAGTCTTTACCATAGTCTTCGCTGTTTTGCTCTTACCATCTGAATGCACTATACAAAGATTACATTTTGTAACGCCAGGTATTACATTAAGCATTGAATTCACCCACTAACAATAAATACATTAGTGTGGGCCCATGAGAATGAAACCCATTCAACTACAGAAAAGAGCATACACCGAAAAGTGGTCTGGATACAGAACCAGAAAAGGACCAAGAAAACAATGGACAGACAACCTCAAGGTCACACTAAGCAAACATTGATACGTCGAAACTAAGGCAACACATCTGGCCTGCGAACGCACGTTACAGAACTCCTTCAATCCCAGAAGGTCGCAACTACACAAGACAAAGCAATAATGACAACAACACATTCATAGAAGTATTACTTTTATTAGGGTGATGGGGTATAGGGTGATAGGTATGACCCTTTAAAGGAGAAAAGAGGCACCTACTTACCTCATGTAGCCCACGGAACCCCTTGGTATGCTGGAGTACCCGGTTACGTCACCAACAGGATAACATGAAACTATATTGAGTGAGTGACGGATTAAGTCTGAGAGAACTCACAAGTAGTTGTTGATTATGTTTATAAGTGTTCGACGGCTGGCAATGGATGATGATTTATAGAGAAAATGATTACATTCACCAATCAGCATTGTTGTTGGGAAGAAGGAAAACGATGGAATATGACCCTCTTCGCAGATGTCCAGATAACTAGACACAGAGATGGTGTCATCAGTCGCTACACACTGAGGGAGTTATTGGGGATACGACCTGAGCACTAATAGTGCGAAGTGCAATGAGGATAATCAGGTGACTAACCAACCAACCAACCAACGAACGAACGAACCAACCAACCAACCAACCAACTACCTAACTAACTAACTAACTAACTAACTAACCAGCTAACTAATAACTAACTAATTAACTAACTAAGTAACTAACTAACCTTTACAGGGATCAAATATATACACTTGATATTAAACAAAAGCATTATTAAATTTTCTTAACGTACTCCTAAAACTTGTCAGAAACAAACCAACGTTAAGTGATTGAGACTAAAAGAATAGCACATCACACGTAGAGCGTTAATTGGGACGAAACGTATTGACGGCAATTCATTCATTCATTCATTCATTCATTCATTCATTCATTCAGTGGCATGTCCTTTGCAGAACCTTGCTCTTATAATTCCACAACTGAGCAGCAGAGTACGCTAAGCATGCCTTGTATAAGTCTATCCTAGATTTAGGGACATGAAGTACGAGGGAAAGTCAAGAGGTAAGTCACAAATGGCTATTGAAAAATAATTAAATATGATAACAACTTGAAACCAGTTTATTTTTATACATACATTGTCCCTTATTATTATTGCAGATAAGTCAAACACCGAGCGTGTGAGACGTAAGATGGTGCATGATGGTGGAAATTACCACGTGTTCACATGCACCCACTGTGAACGGACATTTACAGCGCAAATTGGCCTTATCAGTCACATTCGCTACCCCCATAGGTAAAAGTTATTATGCCTTTTTAAAGTACAAACTATCGTCTGTCAAGACGGCAAGGTGCCAATGTGTATGTATACATTGTCCCTTTATTTCTCAACATAATTTCCATCAATATTGGTGCACTTATCCCATCGTTTTATCAGTCCTCCAAACCGGCTGCATAGAACTGCGTGCTCTGTTTTCTAAACCACGTTTACACTTCATATTCAACTTCGGCATCGTTCGCAAAATGTCTTCCGCCAAGGTGGGTTTTCAGTGGACCAAAAAGGTGGAAATCGCTAGGAACTAAGCCGGGGCTGTAAGAGTGATGTTCCAGAACTTCCCACCTTAGTTGGTTAATTTTCTCCTGAGTTAATCGAGCCGTATGTGGTCTGGCATTGTCATGAAGAAGCAACACTCCTCTAGTTAGCAGTTCTGAACGTTTTCTTCGAATTGCATCATGAAGCATCGATAGAACTTCACAGTACGATTCAGAATTCACATTATTACCTTTTTCCTTGAAATTGGTTAAAAGCACTCCTTGACAATCCCCCCACCCCCCCCCCCCCCCCAAAAAAAAAAAACACCGCACAAAACCACGTTGCTCTTTGCCTTTACACTCCGTAAGTACAGTCGCCATTTTGTTTATACGCTGCGCATGCGCATGAGACACCAGCGCCACCAGACGAACGGGAATATAAAGTTCGATGTTGTCACCTAATGACACCTGTAGAAAACACCAACTACATTTTCCTGCCATCCCACAGAACTGTGTGACTTACTTATTGACTCGCCATCGTATGCTTAGGCATTCACTATGTCTTGCGCTATATTTAAAAAATGGCCAAAGGAAACAGAAGTAGACTTAAAAACACACGGCGACGTGGAGTTAGTCGATGGTCGCTTTCCCAATTTCACTGTAAAGGGTCAACTCATAATCTTCCGTTCTTGTGCCCGTGAATATCACATACACATAATTCCGCACTCTCATTTAATCTCATATTGTCCTCTTGTACCTCGCGGTGTCGAGGTGAAGCATAAACAGCGGGAGTGTGTCCATTTGTGGTCTTCATATTGCCGATCCTGTTTCCATGTGGGTAAGTCCAATTATATTTCTTTCTTTTTTCTTCGAGCAGTAGGAAACATCCCCTGCTGGCTTGCTAGCTTTAGGACATAAAAAAATCTGGTCAAGAGAAGTCCGACCCTCCTGCCGAGCCAGAGCACTATTAGCCCATGACCTCGCGGTCATGGTTTCCCAGTCTACACAGCGAGGGGGTCAGGTGTAGTCTGCGGGTCATCGACAGGTTACTAATTTTCGCTTTTCACCCCTCCTGAAAAAGACTAGACAATCTTAACCGTACTGGTTGCATGGCCACGCGAAGACAACATCTTGTAGACGTCATTGATGATGAGATAAGATGATAAAAGTGGAATAGACAAACCAACAGCAAGCCGAGGCTTACATGCACAAGGCAACTGCAAGAATGCCAACACAACAATCAATCAATCAATCATGTGCCATGCCGGAAATCGTGAGCGGTCATGACTCGCCATTTCACTCGATCATCAGCGTCGTGGAATCAGCTCAGTGTTTCCTGTCTCGTCCATGCCATGTGGCCAAGCCATACAGGTATTTTACTCTCGGTCTTCTTCTTGGTTTTTTCCCTTCGATCTTGCCAGCTGTCACCAAGTTCTCCAATCCATTTCTTCTCATAACATATCAAAATTTTTTTGACTGTCTTTGTCTAATTTCTCTAATCAATTTACGATGTTCATTTGTCTCCTGTAGTACTTGGGCATTGGTTTTTCTGTCTGTCCTTGGTATTCTTTGCATTTTCCTCAGAAACCACATTTCTGCAGCCAACACAACAGTCCGCCACTAAAATTACAGTTAGAGAAAAGATGTAGAAACAGAAATGATTAGTATGGAGAGGACATGGACAGGGCACACGGGATAGCTAAAGATAGGAGTATTTGCAGAGAGGTGTGTTCACGCCCTATTGAAAGATTTAGGGTAAAAGAAGAATTACGAACAAAAGCGAATTGTCAGTTACGAAATGCACTCTCCGGATAGTGTCATGTCAACGTGTTGCTGAAAGCTCAGCTGGAAGTGGCAACCGTCTGCAATGCCAGATCTTCTGTTGCTGACATCGAGAATTATCTCATTTATCTTGAACCGTGTGAGCCTCTGCTGAAAGAGATCAGTGAATTGGAACAAAACAGGAAAACATGCTAAAAATTTGGCCAGCGTTCAGACAAATTGGCAATACCGCAAGCATGCGTATACGTAATTAAGAAATAAACAAACGTAGGGAAATATTACAAGTACTGTACTGCCAATTCATGGGTCTATTCTGGAGGAGGCATCAGCGATCAGGGCTATCAACTCTATCTATTTTTACCATGAAAATGCCATATTCACACCATATAAATCAACGCAAAGCGGTCTGCTTCCGAATCGCTTGCGAGAGATTTCAAATCTTCGAACTCAGTCATTATGTTAGGTGAGTTGTGAAATTGCGCGTCTTACTATACCCTAAGCCTCAACCTCTGTACTTCAGATGTCGCTAAAAGTATATTAGACAAAAGCTACTATCTGCTCATCTTCACGCTAAGAACTACATGAAGATCTGCATAGTGAAAGTAGTAAAGCTGCACTCTACATGAATATCTACGTAGTGAAAGTATTAAAGCTACAAACTACATTGAGATCTACATAGTGAAAGTATTAAAACTACAAACTACATGAAGATCTGAATAGTATTACAGCTACAAACTACATTACGATCAACATAGTGTAAGTATTTAAGCTACATACTACATGAAGATCTACATAGTAAAAGTATTACAGCTACAAACTACATGAAGATCTGCATAGTGAAAGTATTATAGCTACAAACTACATAACGATCTACATAGTGAAAGTATTAATGATACAAACTACATGAAGATCTACTTAGTGAAAGTATTAAAGTTACAAACTACATGAAGATTTACATAGTGAAAGTATTAAAACCACAAACTATACGAAAATATACACAGTGAAAGTATTAACTACAAATTACATGACGATTTACATAGTGAAAGTATTACAGCTACAAACAATATAACGATCTACATAGTGAAAGTATTACAGCTACAAACTACACGAAGATCTACATAGTGAAAGTATTAATGCTACTAAACTACACGAAGATCTACATAGTGAAAGTATTAAATTTACAAACTACATGAAGATCTACATCTTCTTCTTCTTCAGCGTTCCGAGCCATTGAGGTTCTTTGCTGCAGATACAATCCGATCTCCATTCGATCTCTCTGGTTGACCTTCTCTTGCCAGTCGTTGATTCCAAGTGCTTGTAGATCTGTATATTTATTATCTCTCCACCGTCTTCTTGATCTACCTAGGGGTCTACGGTCATTTATTTCCTGAGTGTAAGCGAGTTTTGTTTCCCTATTATCTTCCATTCTTTCTATATGCCCCAGCCATTGTAGTCTATTAGCCTTCATGATACCACTGCTTAGCGGGGACTTAAACAGATCATAAATGTCTTTGTTACTTCTTCTTTTCCACTCTCCACTTTGTGTATCCCTAATGGGTCCAAAGATGCGTCTTAAAACTTTGTTCTCATAGGTTAGTAGCAAGGCTTCGTCTCCTTTCCTTGTACTCCAGGTTTCAGAGCCATACAGCACAACTGGTCTGATCAGTGTTTTGTATATTGTGATCTTGGTGTTACGAGATAGCGCCTTTGATTTTAGTAGATGTTGTAGTGCATAGTATATCTTATTTCCAGAGTTGATTCTAGTTTGTATTCTTCCCTTATGATTGTCACGAGCTCGCCATGAGTTAACCAGATAATAATACCGACGTTTGCTTGGCGTATATTTTCTAGGCCACAACAGTCGTACTAACAGAGTAAACACAGCTGCACGGGATACATGAGGTCAGCCCATATACACATTTGGTGGTGAGTGAGGAGGAAGTGAGTGCGCTGAATCATATATCACTTTGACAAGTCATAAACATATCAGAGGGAAAACGGAAGTACTTAGCACGGAAGTAACAGTACATATGTCAATTCTGGGTTTCCGGAACATCGAGAAGATTGACGGGGTTATTGGCAACTGTTGTTGGGGGTATACAGGAACTCGCTGGCGTGTTTTGGATGTCTCAAGCAGTGATGACAAATCTAACATGGAGGGAGCCAGAGGGGGGATGGATCCCTGACAGGGGATGATCTGCAATGTGCCACCTGTGTGGGGCATAAAGGATAACGTCACGTGGCCAACTTTGGTAGTTTGCCATATAAACCCGAGTTGGGACCAACTAGGGGGACTTGAAAATGCTCTAGTCGGAGTGCAAAGGCACTGCAGTGCTTAGTGGAAATAATATCTACCGTGTGTTAATTAGTGACTTAATTTTACACGTGCCTATAATGGCAGATGTAGATATGATTGATAGGACTGCAGTAGTGCCATTTAAGGTATAACCTATTATAATATTAGTTCTAATTAATATAGACTGTGGCCTTGTTAAACTATAGTGTGATGATTAGCACTGTTAGTGGAAACTAGTTAGAGGAGAATAGTGATATTAACTCTGCTAGTTAAGAATAGATTAGTGAAGTGTTGATAAGCTTTACTAGTTGAGAATTGAGTAATGAGGGATAATTGGGATTTTCCCGTAGGTGTCCCTGGTGGTCGGGGTTCCGCATTCTGTTTGCTGATATTTTTTGTCTTGGCCTGATGATAACCTATGTGGTCAGTTCATATGTCCCTGATGGGTTCATTATATTTTCTGAGTGAGGCCGATGGCCCACGATCATCTAATAGAGATCAGTGACGGGGAGGCTATCACCAGTTGTATGATTTATTTTACAGGTTCCTCGGTTGGAATGAAGAACCCGGACCCAATGTAACATCCGATCCCGGATAAATTATGATGTGGAGAGATGGGCCAGCAACTTTCGCAATGGAAGAAGTTAAGACACATTGCTCGGTGGAGTCTAATGGTATATGTATCCTACATGAGTGAATACCAATCGTTAACACACCTGAAGTGATGGAGGTTCAGCCCATGTGGAACTAGATCAGTAGGGACTGATGTTCACAGTAGATGAAACCAAACATTGAAGTGTAGTTGTTCCACGTATCAAGGAAATCAGAACTTTCAGACTATATCTAGTGAATAAAGCAAGCCATTTTATTCTAGATACCTTAACTGTTTAATAGTGAGAACTAGTGAACATTTATCAAGAGACAAAAAGACTTGTTAGTAGGACAGTGTTCCATGTTTGTTTTCACTGCGCCGGAATTATGAAGCCGGAGTTTCTATAAACTATTAGGAACAGTTGCGTTAGGAAATATACTAGTATTTCCACGGATTATATTTACATGAGATTCAGATCTCATGGTCATCAGAGTTCCTGGAGGAGGACATGTCTGGAGAGAAGGATACGACTTCGGTGAGGTTTTTCGTACTGACTTGAATGATTTCGTGTGATCCTTGCCATGATGTGTACACTATGATCCTGAACTTTGAAGGCTGACACATACATTTATGTTATAATACACGACACACTTTTTCTTCGCATGCACGTCTCATATACGTTACACTTTTCTTTTAATAAATTAGTCTTTATTAATTTTTAGAAGCAAGAGTTGTTGAGTATGTTGCGTTGGGAATTATGAGAGGGGGCATAGTACGACAGTGAGAGAGAGTGATAGGAAAAGGTGTCCATAGGCTGATGGAGTGTGTTGGACGGAAGCTGGTGGGATTCTCCAGAATATTGAGAGGAAAAAAAATATTATAATGTGGGTGTCGACTCTCTTCACTCCAGGGACGACACTTTAAAGGAGGACACGACAATGATGTTGGAGCAGTTGAAGATTGCACCCAGTATGTTTCCGTTCTTTTAATGGTCATATTATCTATTTGTATATGGCCATAGTTTTTAGCCATTCCTTCTCTTGAAATTACCATATATTCTGTCTTATCTTGGTTGATAACCAGCCCCATCTGTTGGGCTTTTTCTTTTAAGTGAGTCAATATTTCCAATGTCTTTTGTTCATTTTCCCCTATAATATCTATATCATCTGCATAACCTAAGCAGCTTGGATGTTCCTCCAATATCACATTCCTCCTTTACCCTCCTTACAACTTTCTCTAGAGCCAGATTGAAGAGTAGCGGCGATAGTGCATCACCCTGTTTCAAGCCAGATGTTATTTGGAAAGGGTCTGATTTCCTGCCTTTATATGTTACTATATTATAAGTATCTTCCATGCATAGTCTGGTCATGTTGATTAACTTCCTTGGTATTCCAAATTCCCGCATAGCATTCCATAGACTATTCCTATGGACACTATCATAAGCCTTTTTAAAATCCACAAAAATGTTATGGAGATCTCTTTTATATTCCCAATGTTTTTCGGCTATTTGTCGTAAGATAAATATCTGATCTATTGTTGATCTGTTTTGTCTAAAACCCGCCTGGTAGTCACCTAATATGTCTTCTGAATATGGTTTTAGTCTATTTAGTAATACTGCGGATAGTATCTTATAGCTTATGGACAGTAGTGATATTCCTCTATAATTTTCACACTGGAACTTGTCTCCTTTCCTAAAGATAGGTATCAAAAATGACTCTTTCCAGTCATGGGGTAATTCTTCTGTCCTCCAGATTTTTATTATTAGTTCGTATAGCTTTAGATGTAATGCATGGCCACCCGCCTTTATAAATTCAGCAGCAATTCCATCAGCCCCAGTTGCCTTATTGTTTTTAAGTCACATTCATATAGGATTTCTTCAAATGCAGGTTCTTCAATTTGTGGTTCACACGTTAGAACCTCTTCCTGTGGGAAAATGTTACTTGGAGCTTCACAAATTAGTAATTCAACAAAGTATTCTTTCCATGTGTTGCACATTTCCTTATTGGTATTTATCATATTCCCATTTTTGTCTTTTAAACCATATGTGTTGTGTTGGTGCCCTCGTTTCATTGACTTCAGTTCTTTAAACAACTTTCTGGATTCGTTTTTTCTGGTGATTAGTTTCCATATCTTTGATTATATTACTCATATATTCTCGCTTCTGCTGTCGAACTATTTTTGTAGCCTCTTTACATTCATTTCTACATTGCACTTCCTTTTGGATGTTGTTGATGTCATTTAGCCATAGCTGTCTGGCATTCCTTTTCCTAATGACTGCTTCTTCACATTTTGGATTGAACCATCTGTTCTTTCTATGCGTGGTTAACACACCGAGACATTCTTCTGCAGTAGATTGAATTGTATTGATGTTCAACCAAGTTTGGTCAACGCTTTCCTCCAACTGGTTTTGTAGAATTTCAAGTTTACATTTTATTTCATCTGCAAATTTCTCTTTGACTGTAATTTCTTGTAGTTTTTCTCTGTTATATGTTGGGTGTAACCTTTGTAGTTTAGCATAGAAAGCTCTCTTAAGTTTTATTTTAAATTTTGCCCCAACGAGGAAGTGGTCGCTGTGGCACTCAGCTCCTCTATAGCTTCTAACTTGTTGTATGTTTGATGCATTTTTGTTGTTAATTAAAATGTGATCTATTTGATTATAGGTTCTATTGTCATTTGATTTCCAAGTTTGTTTATGTATATCCTTTCTTTGCAGTCTGGTACTGCTAATATGCAGTCCTTTGGCTTCTGCTAGGTTGATGACTCTCCATCCATTCCAGATCATCTTCCAGATCATTATAAAAGTCTTCTTTAATATCATCTTCTTTCTCTTCAGTAGGTGCATGTACATTAATCATCGTTATATTTTTGCATTTACCTTTTATTCGTAATTTACTAATCCTATCATTAACAGCTTTAAAGTTTAGAACGTTCCCCCATAACTCTTTTGTGATGACAAATCCTGTTCCTAATTCATGTTTATTTTGGTTGTTTCCTCCATATATTATAATCATTCCATTTTGCTCTAAAGTACCCTCTCCTGGCCACCTTATTTCTTGAATCGCTGTTATATCCATTTTATACTCAACCAGCTCCCGGGTTAATTCTTCGGCCGCTCCAGCTCGATATAGTGTCCGTACATTCCATGTTCCAAACCTCAAAAGTCCTTTAACGTTCCAAGGTCGTTGTCCAGATAAGTCAGTCCGAAATCAAGGCTCATGTATCTGTTTCCTAACAAAATGGTTTTTACAAAGGTGGGGATGTTAACCCCACGCTTCAACCCCCAACCTGGAGGACCAGGGTGTTTCTCTTTGTCTGTTCTCTACCCTTTGACCTGTCCGGCTTGGGAGGCCCTGCTGGTAGCTACGCTACCGCCGGCATAGCTCTCAGGGTCATTGAGAAACTCAAGCTCCCCCACCACGGCAAGGTGGAAACACCATCGGGGGAGATGAAGATCTACATAGTGAAAAAAATTAAAGTTACAAACTTCATGAAGATCTACATGGTGAAAGTATTAAAGCTACAAAATACATGAAGATCTACATAGTGAAAGTATTAAAGCTACAAATTGTATGACGATCTACATAGTGAAAGAATTAATGCTACAAATTACATGAAGATCTATATAGGGAGAATATTAAAGCTACAAACTACGTGAAGATCTACATAGTCAAAGTATTAAAGCTACAAACTACATGAAGATCTACATATAACAAGTATTTAGGCTACAAACTATATGAAGATCTACATAGTGAAAGTATTTAAGCTAGAAACTACACGAAGATCTGAATAGTGAAAGTAGTTAGTTAATAGCGGTTCCTACTTCCCTGACTCCGCAATGAATACAATGTGTGTTGTAGTTGTCTATTCTAACCAACGGAATGCCACTGTTACAGCTTCCATCTCTATTCTCATTCTGGATGTCGTTGTCTCATATGCCAGACTCTCCTTTTTCAAAAATCGTCCATTAGCCTTCGCAATGAAACCTCAACTACTACGTCTGTTTCTCACTACTGACCCATCGATGTAGATGACCATGTCACCCCGATGTGTGTCAATCTTGATCAGCCGCCGCACTTTGAACCCCGTGAGGCCAGCCATCCATTCTATTACATGACGGCTGCCTATTACATGACGTTGACGGCTGTCTTCTACATGACGGCTGCCTATTACATGACGGCTATCTATTACATGACGGCTGTCTATTACATGACGGCTATCTATTACATGACGGCTATCTATTACATGACGGCTATCTATTACATGACGGCTGCTATTACATGACGGCTATCTATTACATGACGGCTATCTATTGACATGACGGCTGCCTATTACATGACGGCTATCTATTACATGACGGCTATCTATTACATGACGGCTGCCTATTGCATGACGGCTATCTATTAAATGACGGCTATCTATTACATGACGGCTGCCTATTACATGACGTTGACGGCTGTCTACTACATGACGGCTGCCTATTACATGACGGCTATCTATTACATGACGGCTGCTTATTACATGACGGCTATCTATTACATGACGGCTGCCTATTACATGACGGCTGCCTATTACATGACGGCTGTCTATTACATGACGGCTATCTATTACATGACGGCTGCCTATTACATGACGGCTGCCTATTACATGACGGCTGTCTATTCATGACGGCTGTCTACTACATGACGGCTGTCTATTACATGACGGCTGTCTATTACATGACGGCTGTCTATTACATGACGGCTGCCTATTACATGACGGCTGTCTATTACATGACGGCTATCTATTACATGACGGCTGTCTACTACATGACGGCTGTCTATTACATGACTGCTGTCTATTACATGACGGCTATCTACTACATGACGGCTGCCTATTACATGACGGCTGTCTATTACATGACGGCTGTCTATTACATGACGGCTGCCTATTACATGACGGCTATCTATTATATGACGGCTGTCTATTACATGACGGCTGCCTATT
Organism: Cepaea nemoralis; assembly: GCA_014155875.1. Taxonomy (NCBI): domain Eukaryota; kingdom Metazoa; phylum Mollusca; class Gastropoda; order Stylommatophora; family Helicidae; genus Cepaea; species Cepaea nemoralis. Next base: position 87,277 of record JACEFZ010025067.1, read on the forward strand.
ACATGACGGCTGTCTATTACATGACGGCTGTCTATTACATGACGGCTGCCTATTACATGACGGCTGCCTATTACATGACGGCTGCCTATTACATGACGGCTGTCTATTACATGACGGCTGCCTATTAAATGACGGCTGTCTATTACATGACGGCTGCCTATTACATGACGGCTGCCTATTACATGACGGCTGCCTATTACATGACATCTGCCTATTACATGACGGCTGCCTATTACATGACGGCTGCCTATTACATGACGGCTGCCTATTACATGACGGCTGCCTATTACATGACGGCTGCCTATTACATGACGGCTGTCTATTACATGACGGCTATCTATTACATGACGGCTGTCTACTACATGACGGCTGTCTATTACATGACGGCTGTCTATTACATGACGTTGACGGCTGTCTACTACATGAAGGCTATCTATTACATGACGGCTGCCTATTACATGACGGCTGCCTATTACATGACGGCTGCCTATTACATGACGGCTGTCTATTACATGACGGCTGTCTATTACATGACGGCTGTCTATTACATGACGGCTGTCTATTACATGACGGCTGTCTATTACATGACGTTGACGGCTGTCTACTACATGACGGCTGCCTATTACATGACGGCTGTCTATTACATGACGGCTATCTATTACATGACGGCTGTCTATTACATGACGGCTGTCTATTACATGACGGCTGTCTATTACATGACGTTGACGGCTGTCTACTACATGACGGCTGCCTATTACATGACGGCTATCTATTACATGACGGCTGCCTATTACATGACGGCTATCTATTACATGACGGCTGCCTATTACATGACGGCTGCCTATTACATGACGGCTGTCTATTACATGACGGCTATCTATTACATGACGGCTGCCTATTACATGACGGCTGCCTATTACATGACGGCTGTCTATTCATGACGGCTGTCTACTACATGACGGCTGTCTATTACATGACGGCTGTCTATTACATGACCGCTGTCTATTACATGACGGCTGCCTATTACATGACGGCTGTCTATTACATGACGGCTATCTATTACATGACGGCTGTCTACTACATTTCGGCTGTCTATTACATGGCGGCTGTCTATTACATTACGGCTGCCTATTACATGACGGCTATCTACTACATGACGGCTGCCTATTATATGACGGCTGTCTATTACATGACGGCTGCCTATTACATGACGGCTGTCTATTACATGACGGCTATCTATTACATGACGGCTGTCTACTACATGACGGCTGTCTATTACATGACGGCTGTCTATTACATGACGTTGACGGCTGTCTACTACATGACGGCTGCCTATTACATGACGGCTGCCTATTACATGACGGCTGCCTATTACATGACGGCTGCCTATTACATGACGGCTGTCTATTACATGACGGCTGTCTATTACATGACGGCTGTCTATTACATGACGTTGACGGCCTGTCTACTACATGACGGCTGCCTATTACATGACGGCTGTCCTATTACATGACGGCTGCTTATTACATGACGGCTGTCTATTTTATGACTGGCTATCTATTACATGACGGCTGTCTATTACATGACGGCTGTCTATTACATGACGGCTGTCTATTACATGACGTTGACGGCTGTCTACTACATGACGGCTGCCTATTACCTGACGGCTGTCTATTACATGACGGCTTATCTATTACATGACGGCTGTCTATTACATGACGGTTGTCTATTACATGACGGCTGTCTATTACATGACGGCTGTCTATTACATGACGTTGACGGCTGTCTACTACATGACGGCTGCCTATTACATGACGGCTGTCTATTACATGACGGCTGCCTATTACATGACGGCTGTCTACTACATGACGGCTGTCTATTACATGACGGCTGTCTATTACATGACGTTGACGGCTGTCTAATACATGACGGCTGCCTATTACATGACGGCTATCTATTACATGACGGCTGTCTATTACATGACGGCTGTCTATTACATGACGGCTGCCTATTACATGACGACTGTCTATTACATGACGGCTGTCTATTACATGACGGCTGTCTATTACATGACGGCTATCTATTACATGACGGCTGTCTATTACATGACGGCTGTCTATTACATGACGGCTGTCTATTACATGACGGCTGTCTATTACAAGACGGCTGTCTATTACATGACGGCTGTTATTACATGGTGGTGAGGGTATCTATTACATGAAAGGTTTCCTATTACATGACGGCTGTCTATTACATGACGGCTGTCTACTACATGACGGCTATCTATTACATGACGGCTGTCTATTACATGACCGCTCCCATTACATGACGGCTGCCTATTACATGACGGTGTTATTACATGACGGCTGTCTACTACATGACGGCTGTCTATTACATGACGGCTGTCTATTACATGACGGCTGTCTAACATGACATCGTCTATTACATGACGGCTGTCTATTACATGGTGGTAAGGCTATCTATTTCATGACGGCTGCCTATTACATGACGGCTGTCTATTACATGACGGCTGTCTACTACATGACGGCTGTCTATTACATGCGCTTCTATTACATGACGGCTGTCTATTACAAGACGGCTGTCTATTTCATGACGGCTGTCTATTACATGGTGGGGAAGGCTATCTATTACATGCGGTGCCTTTACATGACGGCTGTCTATTACATGACGGCTGTCTACTACATGACGGCTATCTATTACATGACGGCTGTCTATTACATGACGGCTGTCTATTACATGACGGCTGCCTATTACATGACGGCTGTCTATTACATGACGGCTGTCTACTACATGACGGCTGTCTATTACATGACGGCTGTCTATTACATGACGGCTGTCTATTACATGACATCTGTCTATTACATGACGGCTGTCTATTACATGGTGGTGAAGGCTATCTATTACATGACGGCTGCCTATTACATGACGGCTGTCTATTACATGACGGCTGTCTACTACATGACGGCTATCTATTACATGACGGCTGATCTATTACATAACGGCTGCCTATTACATGACGGCTGTCTATTACATGACGGCTGTCTACTACATGACGGCTGTCTATTACATGACGGCTGCCTATTACATGACGGCTGTCTTTTACATGACGGCTGTCTATTACATGGCGGCTGTCTATTACATGGTGGTGAAGGCTATCTATTACATGACGACTGCCTATTACATGATGATGACGGCTGTCTATTACATGACGGCTGCCTATTACATGATGGTGACGCCTGTCCTATTACATGACGACTGTCTATTACATGACGGCTGCCTATTACATGATGGTGACGCCTGTCTATTACATGACGACTGTCTATTACATGACGGCTGCCTATTACATGGTGGTGACGACTGTCTATTACATGACGGCTGTCTATTACATGATGGTGACGACTGTCTATTACATGACGGCTGTTTATTACATGACGGCTATCTATTACATGACGACTGTCTATTACATGACGGCTATCTATTACATGACGACTGTCTATTACATGACGGCTGTCTATTACATGACGGCTGTCTATTACATGATGGTGACGACTGTCTATTACATGATAGTGAGCTCTGCCTACGACATGACAACTGTCTATTACATGATAGTGAGCTCTGCCTACGACATGACAACTGTCTATTACATGATAGTGAGCTCTGCCTACAACATGACAACTGTCTATTACATGATAGTGAGCTTGCTACGACATGACAACTGTCTATTACATGATAGTGAGCTCTGCCTACAACATGACAACTGTCTATTACATGATAGTGAGCTCTGCCTACAACATGACGACTGTCTATTACATGATAGTGAGCTCTGCCTACAACTTGACGACTGTCTATTACATGATAGTGAGCTCTGCCTACAACATGACGACTGTCTATTACATGATAGTGAGCTCTGCCTACAACATGACGACTGTCTATTACATGATAGTGAGCTCTGCCTACAACATGACAACTGTCTATTACATGATAGTGAGCTCTGCCTACCAACATGACAACTGTCTATTACATATAGTGAGCTCTGCCTACAACATTGACAACTGTCTATTACATGATAGTGAGCTCTGCCTACACATGACAACTGTCTGTTACATGATAGTGAGCTTGCCTACAACCATGACGACTGTCTATTACATTGATAGTGAGCTCTGCCTACAACATGACGACTGTCTATTACATGATAGTGAGCTCTGCCTACAACATGACGACTGCTATTACATGATAGTGAGCTCTGCCTACACATGACGACTGTCTATTACATGATATGAGCTCTGCTACAACATGACAACTGTCTATTACATGATATGAGCTCTGCCCAACATGACAACTGTCTAATACATGATAGTGAGCTCTGCTACTACATACGACTGTCGATACATGATAGTGAGCTCTGCCTACTACATGACGACTGTCGATTACATATAGTGAGCCTGCCTACAACATGACGACTGTCTATTACATGATAGTGAGCTCGCCTCAAAATGACGACTGTCTATTACATGATATGAGCTCTGCCTACAAAAATGGGGGTCTATTACATGATAGTGAGCTCCCGCCTACAACATACCTGTCTATTACAAAATTTGTGAGCTCTGCCTACAACATGACGACTTTATTACATGATAGTGAGCTCTGCCTAAACATGACAACTGTCTATTACATGATAGTGAGCTCTGCCTACAACATGACAACTGTCTTTTCAGATAGGAACTCTGCCTACAACATGACAACTGTCTATTACATGGTCGGCTTTCAATTACATGACGGGGCTTTTAGAAACATTCGCAGCCATGGAGATCTGTTCTTTATTATAATAATACCAACAGCTCCTCTATTGCGCACCAAGGCCCAAACCATGAGATCTGTTCTGCTTTGCGACATTACCATAAACTCTTTTGTATATATTGAACCACGCACACAATGGACGCTTGTTTACTGCTACGCCTGGGTGAAAATCATGAAAGGCAACTGTCATCAAGACTGGTATCCAGGTCATTGTTGTGGCACCAAAAGAACATTAACGTCAAACCGCCGGATGCTTGGTGAGTGTATTGAAGTTTGTAGCCCCGTACAACACATCATTTGGAGTAAGTAACAGGAAACGTGTCCATAAATGAGGGCGGAATCAGGTTACACACCCTGTCAATACGATACGTACGCGTCCGGCTAAACCACATTAAGAATCGTGAAAATCGGGAAATGAAAGGTTGAAGTGACCGGGTGTTGAACTACTTGAGAGCTTTAATGGGGCATTTTAAACTTTGTCATTAAATGTCGTTTTTACGTGTTTATTTTTGTTCCTTCTCTTCTTGTACAGGCACAGAGAAGATTTAGAGCGAGGCGTTCTGGCTTTGAAATTCAAGTGTAACAGAAAAAAGTTTATGTACTTCTGTATCATCTCATCTCATCATCATCATCATCCTCATCATCTCATCATAATCATCATCATCATCATCATCATCATATCATCATCCTCATCATCATCATTCTCATCATCAATCCAATGTCATAAAGGCTGGCTTGGACGATTATGCCGCTCCACAAATTGCAATCTCCGACGGCATAGATCAGTTCTTGTGTTGACTCCCATCCGTGCCATGACACAAGACTATCAATAATCTTATCCCGCTGTCTTCCTCAATATCTTTCCGGTTGTCACGACATATTCCAGTCTTTGCATGATTTTCTTAGAAAAATACAGCTGTGGTGTCCTCTTACCTTCCGTCGGTTTGTATCTAGAAAATATAAAGACAGGAGGATCGACTTCACTGTACGGGGTTTTATCCCACAGGGCTCGGTCTCTTTCCGCAGGGCGACCGGCTCAAAGCGTCGCACTAAGCACGAACTCCGTAGCTCCAGCGACGACCTCCAGAAGTCTCTGAGAATCTTGCACTCGAGAACATAACGTCTTGGCCTGGAATCGAACCTACACCTCTGTAGCGCGAAGCAGGCAAAGTAACCACAACGCCAAGGAGATTCTCTATATATCGAACTATACTGTTCAAAAAAGGGAAACGCAACATTATTGCAGTTTCAATTGCAAACTTGTACCAACATTTTATTGACAATGCTGATTCGCCCATTGCAGTCGGTTCTGGCAATGCCGGTCCGTAAGATCAAGACCTCTGTAGGGTCTTCAAGCCAAAAGACCAGCGTCGTGCAGCCAGTTCCTGACCGTTTGATCTGGAATTCGACGGGTTCCTGGCATTGACTGGACTGTGGAGGACGAAGATGCAAACCGATTCCTAAGGGGACGAAGTTACAAGAAGCGCTCTTAGGCACCAGTTGTGATTCTGGATCTTCTAATGCGCGGCCGGTCTGCCACAGAGCCAGTTTCTTGAAATCACCTCCAAAGGCGACTTCTAATCACATTAAATTCTCTGGCTACTACACTTTGTGACTGTCCAGCTTGTAAACGTCCAATGATGATGAGGCGTTGTTCTGTAGTGAGATGAGCCATACTTGAGCATTGAATTTTCAACTGAATTTATTCAAGGAGCGTCAATATTTTATAGGTATTCAATGATATGGTTAATGCCATGAGGTGTCCTACTCTCGTCATCTAATTTACGATTATTAGTAGCATTCCAACTCGCATACTTCTATTGGGTACTGTCTTCAATTGGCTCGATCCTGAGTCGACCACCCTGGCACCTCAAATACAACCAACCCGCACTGGCCGTAACGGCAAACTCATAACTGATTGACGATGATATGCAACAAGCAATAACAGAACTCATGTCGTGTCCCAGTCAAAACCTAATGTTTATTCATGAATCGTCCTACCGCATGAGTCCTACACTATGCCGGCTATCTGCGCTGTACGCATTCCATGTACGCAACTCACGTTCTGGAGCGTTCTAAACATTCTCCCAGTGTCATGCTGTGACATGCACAAGCCTGTATCATCCTTGATCATCACTGTCACAACTTTGGCACAAAATACTCACAAGTATATTTGAATAGCCACTAACTTCTCGCTATGGCAAGATTTCTACTTCTGGTCTAAGGCGAGATTTCTACTCTGGTCTATTGGAAAGATTTCTCCTATCACTTTCCATCACACATGATCACTGGCAGGACAGATGTCGTGTCAATCTCTCTATAGCTTCTTTCTACTCACATTATTAAAACTGGCTCTTCTTTGATACTGTTTTCCTATCTTCACTTTACTGGATCACCACTCCGACGGTTATCCTCACTTTCCATTCTTTCCAGCCTTCTCACTTTCCTGCTTGCGTCCTTTCTCTTCGCTTCTTTCTCGTTGTCTGTTTCTCTCTGACGTCTTGGTTTCCAAGTTCCCCCGTATGCGTTTTCAACTTCCAGATCCTTATTATCAGTGTGAGACACATGGCAGTCAGAGAGTTTTGTGTTCAGTAAGTTTCATGGGAGTATTATGAACCCGTCACGAGTTGTTGTCACAATAGTTGTTGTGACCGTTACCGCTTTCATGACCGGTCTCCGTGACTAATCGGTTATGGACGCGATTCATAATCCCTTATACCCGGGTTCAGCGGTGCTGGTTGTTTTTCGAAAAAAGGTATAGGTGCCGGTCGTTCAGAAAGCACTGACAAACTACAGAACATAAAACTTGTCCAGGTATCACGAACAGCAAACATGCCGGGGTTGACTCCTACGTCCCGCGAAGGACATGCAACTAAATTAAACTCTTTCATTCATTCATTGGCACCTTGCTGTCTTGACAGACGATAGTTTGTGCTTTAAAAAGACATAATAACTTTTACCTATGGCTGTAGCCAATGTGACTGATAAGGCCAATTTCGCGCTGTAAATGTCCGTTCACAGTGGGTGCATGTGAACACGTGTCATTTCCACCATCATGCACCATCTTACGTCTCACACGCTCGGTGTGTGACTTATCTGCAATAATTTTTTCCTTTGTCTTTATTCCATTTCTGATGATTCTTGTTAAACTCGTATGTTAAACTCTTGTGTTAAACCTTTTCATGACCTCACGAATCATGATGTGAGTACAATTCAGGTAACCACGAGAAGTTAATGACCACATGGACACAGTCGATAGGTTGACTGATGTCCAATCAGCGAATATCTTTTATAAAAGTAAGACTAAAAATGTTGCGTGTCTTTTTTTGAACAGTATAAATGTGGGGGGTGTACCACATTAGCCGGGTCTGGCTGTGGGGATACGATGTCTGCTTCATTCTCAGAGGCAATCGGACACACGAGGGGGCTTCACATGACAACCTTAAAAGTGTAATATAAATCACAATAACCATGCCATTGTCTTGTAACCTGTCAATACTGTCGTTGAGGATGTCAAAAGTGTACAGCACGTGAAATCATGGTGCAGACAAATACGGTGATGTCATAATGGCAGTTTAAACATGGCCGCCCCACTTTTGACATACACCAGAGAAGAGCAGCGTTCTGTTAACCGTTATTAATTTTTTTTTTAAATTTTGGTCAGTGAAGGGGTGAAACCTATATGAATTCATCGGCGAATGAAGGTCCAGTATGGCGATGCATGCCTGTCATTTGCTCCAAGCACTTTATCGGCGCTGTTATACTTGCATTGAATGCAGCGGTGGCTGCGTCGAAAAACAAATGATGCATTTGATCTGTACGTTTTCAGAATATATTCACGCACTCAAAAATAAAAATAAAATAAAATAAATAAAAAAATTGTAAAATATATAGAAATTTATGATTGTAAATTTAACCCCCCTCGCAAATACAAGAGTGGACATATTTTGCCATAAGTTCTTTCTTAGAATTCACGTCGTGTGGCGTTGGTGATCATGCTTGTCCACAATCTTCTGTCTCGTACGTTGCCAATTATTTCTTATGTCAACATCTCTCCATGCCTGGTGTCAAACAGTCTAACATTTTTCTCTATTCGGTCTCCACTCTTGCAGGCACGTAGGTCAGATTTTAAATTTACAAAACTTAACGAACCCGGGGGAGGACGTCATAAGCTTTACGCCTCTCAGTAATTCTCCAAGAGTCTTATGGTAATGTGAAGATATACTCCGAGGCTGTAAATTCTTACTGGAGTATTCTACAGGGTGTTTGTAAAATCTCACTACACTTTATATGCAGAACAAATTTTAAAAATGAAGTGCACGATGTCTTCAAAAATGTGCTAAACATTAATTAGATTAGTTACAATAGTCACTGCTATAGTCTAACGCAGTTTTGGTGAAGCTAGAAAGTGCAAATGAAGTATTCATTATAACAGGTATTGGAAATGTCCACCACGGGCTTTCAGGACAATGACTGCACACACCATTTCGAAACACTTGTTCAACCGAAAGAATTCTTTCTGTCCGTTGATAACGTCATTCTGTTTGGAGTGCAAAGAATTACTCCAGCAGACGACAGCCATTTGTTGCATATTGCTTCACGATGGATCTGTGCAGCACATTTTTGATGACATCATAAACTTCATTTTTCAAATTTGCTCTACATACAAAGTGTAGTGAGACTTTACAAACACCCGGTATAAGAATCAAGTCTGACCTTGTAGAATATTTGCCGAGCCCGTGTCATCTTTCTATATATGCATGTGAACTCTTTCCCACGTAAATACAAGAATTAGTATACGATTATTTTTATTCTTATTTTTTGGGGGTAATAGTTTGTTGCCCATGCTGTGTACAAACTTCAAAGATGCGTGCATTTTTATGCATTTTAGACATCATACACACAGATAACTCCTCGCCTTGTGAAGTGGCGTGGAACTAATAACATGCGAAATGTTTGAAGATGGGTTCACAGTTTGCCTCGCTAACTAATGCACACCTTCTTGTAGATATACATGTCTGTAAAGCTGAAAACATGTTTTTAATCTTAACTTATTCAGTGGCAAGCAAGAAGTAGATTTGAACCAGACACGGTACAAAATCAAATAAACAGACATAATAATGCAAGTCCCCGTTCACTGAGCGTTGAAATTGACTATGATAGTCCTATGAAATAAATAAATAACAAGGTGGCCCTAGTATGGCAATATATCGCCCTTCTGTCCAAATGGCAGGTCACATATCGTCACTGAGTCAGTTCAATGATGAGGAGACGAGCTGCTGGGATGTTTATATGTAACGTTATGATTACATAAATAATATACAAATAGCAAGAACGCCAGTGTTTGTTGACGTTCATAAATATATAAAAAGCAAGGTCTCGTATCAGGAACATGCTGTAGGAATGTGAAGGGTTAGGACCTCTCAATTTTGTAGATTTGTGTGAACTAATTGATGTCTGCCGGTCTCCATGGCCAAGGTCTTGCGGATGCGATTCGTGAGGCCGCTCACCTGCGTTCGAAACACAGCTGCGACCGATTTGGCAGCAGACCATGTCGCGCTAGTTTTAACGTGTTGGTATGGGAGCCGATCGTTCAGAAAGCAATGGCAAACTACTGAGCGTAAACTAAACTGGCCAAGATATTAACAATGGCAGATATTTACATCTCTGTCTTCCCCTTGTTCTTTTCTCCTCAATCTAGCCAGTTGTCACTCTTTTCGCGAATGTATTTCTTCTCGTGACAGAATCACCAACGCTGAATTCATGAAGGGAACTAGACAAATGCCAGTGAACCAAATGGTAAAGAAAAGACCTTGGCGTTAGGTAGGATATACATTGAAGGAACCTGACAATGGTATAGCCAGAAATGCATTTATAAAAATTCTACAGGACAACGGAAATAGGGGAAGACCTAACACACACAGAGAAGAGAAGGAGAAATGGATACTATTGGAAGGACATGGGCGGAGCTGCATGGGATAGCTACAAATTGGCTGGGGATTGAGTTGGTTGAATGGGTTGCATGAGAGCCCATATCCCGATGAGGGACAAACTGTGCAAGAAGAGGAAGAGTGCGAAGTGCAATAGGTGGATTTTCCCTCCTGTAGAGAACGACGAGATCTGGCAACGAACCCTTGTCCTTCCCTGCTCATGCCAATATCTTAATTGTTACCCCACGCTTTATAAACATATTCTTTTTCTTTCTTGCCTTTATTCCCCCATCGGGTCATAGGCTCTCAACAAACTCAAGAAACACCTTTGTATCTGTAGCTAACTCCCGCAGCTCTGTCTTCCATGGACTCCCTATATAGTTCATCTCTGTATTTAATTCTCTTCTTCGTGTGTTCTTAGGTCTCCCACTCTGCCTGGTTTTCAGGAAAGGAAGTGTCTAGTTATCTTATTCTTCTGCATTCTCAATGTGTCCTATCCTGCGGTGTTCTCAGTGTGTCCTATCCTGCTATGTTCTCAGTGTGTCCTATCCTGCTATGTTCTCAGTGTGTCCTATCCTGCTATGTTCTCAGTGTGTCCTATCCTGCTATGTTCTCAGTGTGTCCTATCCTGCTATGTTCTCAGTGTGTCCTATCCTGCGGTGTTCTCAGTGTGTCCTATCCTGCGGTGTTCTCAGTGTGTCCTATCCTGCGGTGTTCTCAGTGTGTCCTATCCTGCGGTGTTCTCAGTGTGTCCTATTTTGAGGTGTTCTCAGTGTGTCCTATCCTGCGGTGTTCTCAGTGTGTCCTATCCTGCTATGTTCTCAGTGTGTCCTAACCTGCGGTGTTCTCAGTGTGTCCTATCTTTGAAGGTGTTCTCAGTGTGTCCTATACTGCGGTGTTCTCAGTGTGTCCTATACCTGCGGTGTTCTCAGTGTGTCCTATCCTGCGGTGTTCTCAGTGTGTCCTATCCTGCGGTGTTCTCAGTGTGTCCTATCCTGCGGTGTTCTCAGTGTGTCCTATCCTGCGGTGTTCTCAGTGTGTCCTATCCTGCGGTGTTCTCAGTGTGTCCTATTTTGAAGTGTTCTCAGTGTGTCCTATACTGCGGTGTTCTCAGTGTGTCCTATCCTGCGGTGTTCTCAGTGTGTCCTATCCTGCGGTGTTCTCAGAGTGTCCTATCCTGCGGTGTTCTCAGTGTGTCCTATCCTGCGGTATTCTCAGTGTGTCCTATCCTGCGGTGTTCTCAGTGTGTCCTATCCTGCGGTGTTCTCAGTGTGTCCTATCCTGCGGTGTTCTCAGTGTGTCCTATCCCACGGTGTTCTCAGTGTGTCCTATCTTGCGGTGTTCTCAGTGTGTCCTAACCTGCTATGTTCTCAGTGTGTCCTATCCTGCGGTGTTCTCAGTGTGTCCTATACTGCGGTGTTCTCAGTGTGTCCTATCCTGCGGTGTTCTCAGTGTGTCCTATCCTGCGGTGTTCTCAGTGTGCCCCATCCTGCGCATTTGTTCACCTTTTGCTTCACTGAAATTTGTTTTGGTTCTCTCAATGAGCTCCAAGTTGGTGATAATTTCATTTCACTTTAACCCCACTACAATGTCCAGACACCAGTTAATGGATGCTTTTATAAACACATTACACAGTATTTAACAGGATCACGAATCCTTTCATCCTGTTGACCTTATTTTAAAATATTCGCTTCATATATTAGCCTGATTTTGTGCGCACAAACACGACTGTAGAAATACATTCGACATGAATTCCGTTTCGCCTTTATTCGCATCAGCGAAGTTACGTATTCGGATGAGACTGTTAATTTGAGAGAAGCGCTTTGGCAGTGGCATAGACTGGTGACGGGTAGTTGTGAAAAATGCAGGTAATGGCATTCTTTTCTACTCTTACAAGGTGCCAGGTGATCGACGTTAAGTGAGAATCTGTGTCCCTGGCTGAAAGATGAAAGCTGACAGTGCAGGTGGGGAGTGTTGCTAATTCGAATAGGAGTGTGTTGCTGAAAGGTGGTACTCTGTGTGTGCAGATTATGTAAAGTGTAGGACACAACTCGTATACCATTTCAGAATACATCAGAAGACGAAAAATAACTCTATACTACATATAAGAATAAATAAATAAACAAATAAATAAACAAATATAGGTCAGCATTACCAGATGTTTCTCTAAAGCTCTGCCCAGGCATTGCTATGGAATTTTGGCCACATTCCAACTCACATACTTTGGTCTGTCAAGACTGCAAGGTGCCACTCACAAGTGGCCTCAAAGGGTTCCCCTATATATATATATATATATATATATATATATATATATATATATATATATATATATATATATATATATATATATTCATGTGTAATATACGGGAAAACGGGATACAATGCGAGAGGACAATCCAAGGAGAAACTGTTGGACATGAAACGTGACATTGAAGAAATCAAATATGACATAAGCACAACAACAACAAGACAAACGTAAAACAGAAAACACTTCGCAGCAAAAGCAGTATGCTATGAGAATACAGAAGCAACATAGCTTCTAGCTTATTGCCAAGATAAGACACTCTTGGGAATCAAGTAAATATGCGAACAGACTCATCTATAATTCATTCACAGTGTGGGATCAATTTTCTGGCAATGACAAGAGGTTCACCCCGGCTTTAATGCTACGGGATCGATGCAACCTCATAAATAGGCTATCAGTGATTTATATGCCAACGTAAGAGCTGCCAGTTCAATACTATTCATTGACTCTTCAGTTACATTCGGTTGTGGGTTTTATAAGTGCATTAAACTAGTATGGGGAGATCAATGCGGGTCGGGAGTGGGGGAGGTAGCGTAATAGTTAGACGCTAACCTACCACCCAAGTGGTCATGGATTCCTTCACATTGGGGAGGCTTCGAATTGTAAAAACTGACCTAGTCTCCCAAGTCGACCCGACTTAAATGTATTGAGAAGCAAAAACGGAAGTTTGATACTGACATCACCCGTTGAGTGCGAGTTCTTCTATGGAAATATGGGTCTAGCACCATGTTCCGCATGCTCCCCAAGCGTGTAAATGAATTCTTTACTTACTTACCTACTATACCCAGTTTCCTTTCAACATCATCAAGTATCATCTCCACATTGAAAGTCATTCAGTATTATTATTTTGTTGTTTCGATCGCTCACTTTGAACTCATCCGTAGTCCATACACGTACTAGGACTTATGCTGCATATGTTTCATGTTCATTTGTTTCCCGGCAAATAAGCCCGCTCTCATTACCACGACATACATTAATACACAGTAGAATTTCTTCTCAAACGTGAACCGGAATTCTCCCCACGGTAGCTAATTTTGATACAAACCTTCATTACAATTCTTGCGAGATACACCAGCAATTGAGGATCAATTATGCATGATGACTGATTTGTTGTTTGGCTTTGTTGGGTGTAAAACCTCTAGAAGACTGTGTATTGACTCCTCTATTTGGGACAGTTGTTACTCTCACTCATTCTCTCCTAGGGAATTTCACTTAAATACGAGTGAGCTTCAAATGAAAACCTTACAAGTGCAATATAAATAAAAATAACCACGCTATTTTCTTCTAACCTGTCAATATTGTTATTAACGATGTAAAGAGTGCTAAGCACGTGGCATTACGGTGCTGACGAACATGGTGACATCATAAGCACAGTTTAAATATTGCCGCCCCACTTTTGACATGTACCAGAGAGAAGAGCAGTGACGGTAAGTCGTTTGAGACGTTTAATTATTAACTGGCACTTAATAAGTTATGGTGATTTGTTAAATGTCCAGATTTCGCTCCCTCATATTGTCAAGAAGAAATATGCAAGTTTCTATTACCCTGACTACTTTTGTTGCTTCATCTGTTCCGAAAGAATCGTTTTAATTTAGACTAGCATCTATTCCTCCGTACACGCAGACCTAAGACATGTTATCACAGGCCCACATCAGGAAACTCCTTCGAGACAAATAGTTTATTTATTTTTGTTGTTGTTGTTGTTGTTTGTTGTTGAGAGCAATGTTTAATAATGTTTTTAGTTTCTACCATAACATTTTCGTTCGTCCGTCAACCTAAATTTTCAAAATTGCTCACTGTCTATACCTTTTGTCCATCTCAGTGTGATTGTATTCTTAAAAGATTAAATTATTAATACATTTGCATGTTTACCTATACGTCTTTTATTTATCTTTCAAATATATTTCCATATTTTACCTATCCGTCCTCTATTTATCTTTCTCAGCACACATAGATCGACACACTGAGCTATATTTAACTGCAGTGAGAATGTTGTGGTAATCCTCATCATCACTGATGTCATCCTCATCATCATCACTGTGGTCATCATCATCACTATGGTCATACTCATCATCTTCACTGTGGTCATCCTCATCATCATCACTGTGGTCATCCTCATTATCACTGTGGTCATCCTCATCATCACTGTGGTCATACTCACCATCATCACTGTGGTCATCCTCATCATCACATTGGTCATCCTCATCATCATCACTATGGTCATCCTCATCATCACTGTGGTCATGCTCACCATCATCACTGTGGTCATCCTCATCATCACTGTGGTCATCCTCATCATCATCACTGTGGTCATCCTCGTCATCATCAATGTGGTCATCCTCATCATCACTGTGGTCATCCTCATCATCACTGTGGTCATCCTCATCATCACTGTGGTCATCCTCATCATCATCTCCGTGGTCATCCTCATCATCATCACTTTGGTCATTCTCGTCATCGTCAATGTGGTCATCTTCATCATCATCATTGTGGTCATCCTCATCATCATCATTGTGGTCATCCTCATCATTATCTCTTTGGTCATACCTCATCTTCATCACTGTGGTCATCATCATCATCATCAATGTGGTCATCTTTATCACCACTGTGCTCATCCTCATCATCATCAATCTGGTCATCCTCGTCATCATCAATGTGGTCATCCTCATGATCATCATTGTGGTCATCCTCATCATTATCTCTTTGGTCATCCTCATCATCATCACTGTGGTCATCCTCATCATCATCACTGTTGTCATCCTCATAATTATCTCTTTGGTCATACTCATCATCATCACTGTGGCCATCCTCATCATCAACACTGTGGTCAGCCTCATCATCACTGTGGTAATATTCATTATCATCACTGTGGTCATCCTCATCATTACCTCTTTGGTCATACTCATCATCATCATTGTGTTCATCCTCATCATCAACATTGTGGTCAGCCTCATCATCACTGTGGTCATCATCGTCATCATCACTGTGGTCATCCTCATCATCATCACTGTCGTCATCCTCATCATTATCTCTTTGGTCATACTCATCATCATCACTGTGGTCATCCTCATCATCACTGTGTTCATCCTTATCATCAACACTGTGGTCAGCCTCATCATCACTGTGGTCATCCACATCATCACCGTGGTCATCTTCATTATCACTGTAGTCATCTTCATCATTACTGTGGCATTCTCATCATCATCACTGTGGTCATCCTCGTCATCACTGTGGTCATCCTCATCATCACCGTGGCCATCCTCATCATCACTGTGGTCATCCTCATCATCACTGTGGTCATCCTCATCATCACTGTGGCCATCCTCATCATCAACACTGTGGTCATCCTCGTCATCACTGTGGTCATCCTCATCATCACTGTGGCCATCCTCATCATCACTGTGGTAATCTTCATCATCACTGTGGCCATCATCATCATTACTGTGGCATTCTCATCATCATCACTGTGGTCATACTCATCATCACTGTGATCATCCTCATCATCATCACTGTGGTCATCCTCATCATTATCTCTTTGGTCATCCTCATCATCATCACTGTGGTCATCCTCATCATCATCAATGTGGTCATAATCGTCATCATCACTGTGGTCATCCTCATCATCATCACTGTGGTCATCCTCATCATCATCAATGTGGTCATCCTCGTCATCATCACTGTGGTCATCCTCATCATCATCACTGTGGTCATCCTCATCATTATCTCTTTGGTCATCCTCATCATCATCATCATCACTGTGGTCATCCTCATCATTATCTCTTTGGTCATCCTCATCATCATAACTGTGGTCATCCTCGTCATCATCACTGTGGTCATCCTCATCATTATCACTTTAATATTCCTCCACCTCATCATCATCATCACTGTAGTCATCATCATCATCATCATCATCATCATCATCATCATCATCATCATCATCATCATCATCATCATCATCATCATCATCATCATCATCATCATCATCATCATCATCATCACCGTGGTCATCCTCAACATTATCTCTTTGATCATCATCATCATCATCATCATCATCATCATCATCATCATCATCATCATCATCATCATCATCATCATCATCATCATCATCATCATCATCATCATCACTGTGGTCATCTTCATCATTATCTCTTTGGTCATCTTCATCATCACTATGGTCATCTTCATCATCATCTCTTTGGTCATCTTCATCATTATCTCTTTGGTCAACTTCATCATCACTGTGGTCATCCTCATCATCACTGTGGTCATCCTCATCATCACTGTGGTCATCCTCATCATTACTGTGGCATTCTCATCATCACTGGTCATAGTCATCATCATCACCGTGGTCATCCTCATCATCACTGTGGTCATCTTCATCATCACTGTGGTCATACTCATCATCATCACTGTGGTCATCTTCATCATCACTGTAGTCATCATCATCATTACTGTGGCATTCTCATCATCATCACTGTGGTCATCCTCATAATCACTGTGGTCATCCTCATCATCACTGTGGTCATACTCATCATCATCACTGTGGTCATCCTCATCATCACTGTGGTCATCTTCATCATCACTGTGGTCATCATCATCATTACTGTGGTCATACTCATCGTAATCACTGTGGTCATCCTCATCATCACTGTGGCCATCATCATCATTACTGTGGCATTCTCATCATCATCAATGTGGTCATCCTCATCATCACTGTGATCATCCTCATCATCATCACTGTGGTCATCCTCATCATTATCTCTTTGGTCATCCTCATCATCATCACTGTGGTCATCCTCATCATCATCAATGTGGTCATACTCGTCATCATCACTGTGGTCATCCTCATCATCATCACTGTGGTCATCCTCATCATCATCACTATGGTCATCCTCATCATTATCTCTTTGGTGATCCTCATCATCATCATCACTGTGGTCATCCTCATCATTATCTCTTTGGTCATCCTAATCATCATAACTGTGGTCATCCTCGTCATCATCACTGTGGTCATCCTCATCATTATCACTGTAATAATCCTCCGCCTCATCATCATCATCACTGTGGTCATCATCATCATCATCATCATCATCATCATCATCATCATCATCATCATCATCATCATCATCATCATCATCATCATCATCATCATCATCATCATCATCATCATCATCACCGTGGCCATCCTCATCATGATCTCTTTGGTCATCATCATCATCATCATCATCATCATCATCATCATCATCATCATCATCATCATCATCATCATCATCATCATCATCACTGTGGTCATCATCATCATCATCATCATCATCATCATCATCATCATCATCATCATCATCATCATCATCATCATCATCACTGTTGTCATCTTCATCATCATCTCTTTGGTCATCTTCATCATTATCTCTTTGGTCATCTTCATCATCACTGTGGTCATCTTCATCATCGTCTCTTTGGTCATCTTCATCATTATCTCTTTGGTCATCTTCATCATCACTGTGGTCATCTTCATCATCATCTCTTTGGTCATCTTCATCATTATCTCTTTGGTCAAATTCATCATCACTGTGGTCATCCTCATCATCACTGTGGTCATCCTCATCATCACTGTGGTCATCCTCATCATAACTGTGGCATTCTCATCATCACTGGTCATAGTCATCATCATCACTGTGGTCATCCTCATCATCACTGTGGTCATCTTCATCATCACTGTGGTCATACTCATCATCATCACTGTGGTCATCTTCATCATCACTGTAGTCATCATCATCATTACTGTGGCATTCTCATCATCATCACTGTGGTCATCCTCATCATCACTGTGGTCATCCTCATCATCACTGTGGTCATACTCATCATCATCACTGTGGTCATCCTCATCATCACTGTGGTCATCTTCATCATCACTGTGGTCATCATCATCATTACTGTGGTCATACTCATCGTAATCACTGTGGTCATCCTCATCATCACTGTGGTCATCCTCATCATCACTGTGGTCATACTCATCATAATCACTGTAGTCATCTTCATCATCACTGTGGTCATCCTCATCATCACTGTGGTCATCCTCATCATCACTGTGGTCATACTCATCATAATCACTGTGGTCATCCTCATCATCACTGTGGTCATCCTCATCATCACCGTGGTCATCTTCATCATCACTGTGGTCATCATCATCATTTCTCTGGCATTCTCATCATCATCACTGTGGTCATCCTCATCATCATCACTGTGGTCATCTTCATCATTATCTCTTTGGTCAGCTTTATCATCACTGTGGTCATCTTCATCATCATCATCATCATCATCATCATCATCATCATCATCATCATCATCATCATCATCATCATCATCATCATCATCACTGTGGTCATCTTCACCATCATCTCTTTGGTCATCTTCATCATTATCTCTTTGGTCAACTTCATCATCACTGTGGTCATCCTCATCATCACTGTGGTCATCCTCATCATCACTGCGGTCATCCTCATCATTACTGTGGCATTCTCATCATCATCACTGTGGTCATCCTCATCATCACTGTGGTCATCTTCATCATCACTGTGGTCATCATCATCATCACTGTGGTCATCATCATCATCATCATCTCTTTGGTCATCTTCATCATCATCTCTTTGGTCATCTTCATCATCACTGTGGTCATCCTCATAATTATCTCTGTGGTCATCCTCATCATCACTGATCATCCTCATCATTATCTCTGTGGTCATCCTCATTATCATTACATTGGTCATCTTCATCATCGTCATTGTGGTCATACTCTTCATCATCTCTGTGGCCATCTTCATCATCATCACTGACATCACAGTGATCTTCCTCATCACAATCTTACTCGTAGTCATCGTCATCAGCATCATCATGATAAACATGATCTCCATCATCATCACCATCATGATGTTAGTGATGATACGAATGACCATCATCATCTCTGTCAACATCATGACCACCAATATCGACATTTAGCGCAAATATCCATCTGGTCGACAAACTGGCGCAGGCTGCGATCAATAGATGGCTAATATTTCATTCAACAAACATCTACATCCCACCTCGACAAACATTGAAATCCCGCCTCGACATGAAATACGACATCATCTTGACGTGAATAGACCTACGTCCGTGCTGTCTGAGATTTCGGTTGATATGTTTGTTCAGTTCGGGCTGTACGTGTTTAAGAAAAGGCTGTACTCAAGCACAGACATACACTCTGTTGCAAACAGTTGAGATGATTGAAAGAGCACAAGAAAGTACATTCACAGGAATTATTTGGCACAGATAGAAGTAGAGGAGAGAAGTAGAGATCATAGGAGTAAATTTGACAACATTAACATTAAACTCTTTAGTGACCGATACATAGCATTCTTTGGTCATGTGATGAGAGGAGGTGCATTGGAAAACAGTGCAACGGCTGTAAAGATCTTTTGGAAAAGAAGCAGATGCCGACCGAGAGAAATGATGCTGGATGGACTGAGACGGTGGCGTGGAGGTGTATCATCAGCAGAGTTGATCTAGTACACTATGGACCGAGATCTGTGGAGAGTCATGAAGAAGAATGTTGATGATGAATGATGATGATGACTGATGAATGATGAATGATGATGATGACAGTTGATGATGACCACAGGTGCAGCAGGGGCAAGCACGCTAGCATGCCGGCTCGGAGGTCATATGGTAGAATAACATTAAGGCGGGAATATTTGTTAAATTTGCTGCGCTTCCAGGTCGACCCAGGCTAAAACGAGGATAGTCAGATGTACTTGTATATCCTTTACAAGACGTCACAGTTAACCCCAGCATTATTTTGCTGTTCATGATTTCTTGGCAAGCTTATGTTCATTAGTTTGCCATTGCTTTTTGAGCGACAGGCACTCATACCATTGTATAGAAACCAACACAATGCGGTCTGCTTCCAAATCGCCAACAGAGGTGAAACCAAACCTTCTCCGTAAGTGCTTCAGTCTCCTCCCATCGATCACACAAGGAGAATCTCAGAACAGTGCACCTTTTGCACAGCCGAAGCTCCAAATGTATTTACCCCACAGTCACACATGCCATACATATATT
Source organism: Cepaea nemoralis (assembly GCA_014155875.1). Classification (NCBI taxonomy): domain Eukaryota; kingdom Metazoa; phylum Mollusca; class Gastropoda; order Stylommatophora; family Helicidae; genus Cepaea; species Cepaea nemoralis. The sequence continues at coordinate 108,427 of JACEFZ010025067.1, forward strand.
CTTGTGTGAGCAGGTGCTATAATTTTGGAAGGTAGTCCTAGTAGCGGCTTTTTCGGCTTGCACTTTTAGATTTCCAACCGCCTATGGATATTTTAAAGTGCAGAAGATGCACACTGGTTTTCTGAATTTATGGTCATTGTCCGAGACGACGAGATGTTAAAGTCACTACCCCAAGATCAAGGATAAATATACTAACCAGTCCACAATTTATTCACCAAGAGTGGCATCATGTTTTCTCCAGTTACAGGGACATTGCAGCCTCTAAATCAAAACTAAAATAGTTAAGATAGTATCACCAATATGGTGCTCATTGAAAGAACTAAACAAATTGAGGTCAGCAAGGGCGAATAGACAAGGGCGCTCACTCTTAAACTTTGTGTCAGCTGATGCCGAGGTAGTTGGTTCAACACGTACACTAGTTAGTTGGACTAAAATGTTAACTTTACGTCCTTGACCTGTGGACAAAAGTTACAATCTACACGAAAAGATCGGTCCAATGCACCAGAAGTTGTAATACGTGTATGGACTACGTTTGAGGTTAAAGCGAGTGGATGTACAAAAAAAAAAAAAAAAACGAAATGACACCACTCTGGACATTCCTATACTCGCTGCGTCCACATCCTCAACAACCATTCCTAATTCTAATGGTACCACTTGCACCTGATTAAGAATCCCTTTAACCTTTCCTCTGAGTACTGAATGTCGTCCAGATCCTCTGGTCACTTACTGCTACACCATTCTCTCCAGGTCACGCAATTCATATGATCCCAAGAGGCCTTGATCACATCTGCCTTATCGTGCGGTGCAGACCCAGCCAGTCTGTCCACCCGCTCATTTCCCAACTTACGCCGAATGGTAAGAATGCGTGTTCTTAAACATCCGGTATGCTGAAGCCGTTGTTAGCGGTTCAACCCCTACACCGGACAGCTGAACTAAAATGATGACCTGTCGTCCTTGACTTTGGGACGTAAATTACAAGTACCTCTGAAGTCGGAGTGGGTTCGTCTGATGGCGAGGGACACTGTTAATAAGGAAAGCTAATCAACACGCAAAATTCAGCCCATCGCCACTATATATAGTGTGTATGGACTGCGCTTAAGTTCAAGGCGAGCGAGGTATCTCCGTGGCGAAGTGATCAAGCAGTCTGACTCTGGCTCCGACGGTTGTGGGTTCGATTCCTGGCCGCATCCTTCGATTGACGAGTGCATTTTTTCGGAGACTCATGAGGTTTGTCGCTGTAGCTACGAAGTTCGTGCTTTGTGTGACACTTTCTGCGCTGGAGAGACTAATAAATAAATCCGGTGCAATGAATTCGACCTTGTCGACTTTTAAGCGACCTTTTAAGCGACTCGAAGCGAGTGGGCGCCAAAAATTAAAAAAGTTTCCCAACACACTAGCATGTTCTATGGGGAAAAAAAGACCCAACTGAATCCGCCTTTCATTATTTGTTATAATTAAAGCTTTCCACTCCTCACGAAATATGCCTGCTTTCACCTTTAGCATCATGCTCTATGCCTTTGTTACAATCACATGTGTGTGCTGATAGTCCTTCAGCCAGCGAAACACCACATGACTACCTCTATCTCCATTCTAAGACTTTTAGATAATACGGGTGACAGCGGAAAGTAAACAAAACGAAAACAGCAGAAAACTTAGCAATGTACAGAAAGATCAAAACTGAAACTTGAGAGTGCACGTGATGAATAGCGGAAAGCTCAATGCGAAGAACTGGACCAGAAAACCTAGAAAATCTAGAAGATCTAGAAAATGTGAAGGTCGGAGCTAGTCAGCGGTTTTGTTGTGCTTCATTTAACAGGGCGTGTCATGTCTCACAAAATAACAGTACATATTTAGTTTGTAATTAAGATTGTTTTCTTTAACTTCTTGGAGAAATAACTGTAATATATTACAATTTTTGTTTTAGGGGATGTGACATGTTAGCATATAGTGTTAGATGTTCGCTCCCCTCGACGGTGTGGTGGCTTCTTGGCAGGCAAATACAGCGATTTTATATGGGAAACGTGCCATTCATGAAACGTAGCAACGCTGGATACGCGACAGGAGAAAAACGCATGAGAGTCATGACCCAAGCGGGCCCGCAATCTTGGAGTGTAAAGAAGGTTATGGGGACTAAACATTCTGCGAGGTGGAACTGTTGCTGATAATCGGAAAGCTCTTGTGCTATGGAGTTCATACTAGTTAGTTTTTAACTGAAATGTGTTTCCAAATCTATAAAGAGATTTATAAGCAGCTGAGGCGTCTATTAGCTGGTGCTATACGATAACTGTTACAAGTTATAATGACGATGATGATGATTATACAAATAATTATAACAGTAATAGTAAAAAATATAATCATAATAATAAATATAATGTTCACAACTTTGACACAATTTGTGCAGGTTAGCGTTTAAATCGTCCTCCGTAATCCCGTTTATACACGTGAGCAAACGCAGCTGCGCGAGAATCGGTAGCGGTTCTCGCCGTGCCAGTTACTTATGGAATATGTGAGCCGGCAGATCAGAAAGCAATGGCAAACTACTGAGCGTAATCTTGCCAAGAAATCAACAACTGCGGTAAAATGCTGGTGTTGACAGCGATGTCCTGTAATAAGGATGTGCGAAAAAAAAACTGCGTTTAAATAAAGGGAGGATCCATTTCTCTGCAACAGGTTCTATCTTATATGTATCGGTATATTAAAGCAGGACAGCCTGCCGAAAGCGTTCGCACGGAGCACGAAGTCCGTAGCTCCAGCGACGACATCCAAGTCTCCGAGAAAGTTGCACCTGGGAACCGAACAAAGGAGTTCGTGAACTGATGAATTATATTTTGGCAGAAATATTTAACACACATAAGCACTGATACTGTTCTAGTATGGAGCATTTGTTTTTCCCACGGCAATAATAGATTCACAATAAAGTATGTCTATCTGCATAAGATTGGTTGGAAATACCCACATACTGACACCAACGAGCAGAAAAGCGTGCAATAGCTTGGCTGGAGGTGCAGAAGTTTACAGATGTGTGTTCACTCAGCGACTCAATGAGTATGTTAAGAAGAATCCAGATGAGCTAGGCCAGAAGGCAATGGCTTGAAGGAGGTCAAGAACGGCTGATATGTGTTTCATTTTTTTCCCAGGGCACGCAGGAGTGAGAAGAAACGAACGGACAGGCTTGCGGGCTTGGCTGCTGTGATGGTAGAAGCGAAATGGACCAAGCTGACATCCAGAATGCCCTCAGGGAGACAGCAATGAATGAATCACTGAAAAACGAGAAGTAGATTGAGAGCTTTACCAAAGCACGACTACAAAAAACAATGGACGTTGCGGCCAAAGCCTTCGTCAGCACAGAACAAGCAAACAAAAATAGATTAACAAATACACGATCGACACTACATGAAAGTATAAATTTCAACTTATCCGTGTCCTAGCATGAACGGCTATCCATGGATGGAATGATTCCCTGTCTCAGGGAGACAGGAAGAGCAAATGACTCAAGGGATGGACGTGGTTCTGTAACTTTGGTCAGACTGCGTGAACATCAAGACAAACAGGTCAAGCTAGACTAGAGCACCTTGAGTTAAAAAAAAAAAAAAAGAATAATTACTCTATTATAAACAACCAACACAGAATTCGTGTCGTCAGTTGCTGCATGCTGTGGGAGATACTGGGGAGAGGATCCGAGTACTTATAGACTAATATTTCAAAAGTGCAATGAAGATGATCAATTGTATAACTGACAAATTAACTACCCTAACTGCAGACGCCCCAGAATATTTGAGCAACGTATAGTATAGTATATGTGCACTACATTATAAAAGTATCCGTGACTATGTGTGTAAAATGTTTCAGCCAAAATATTATTCATCTTTTCACTTCATTAGATATATAACTCTGCTGTGTGTACCTAATTAGTTACTCGACAGATCATCCTCATTGCACATCGAAACATTCAGTTCATAAGTAATCCGATACCCTCCTCAGCAAATCCCGCAGCGTATAGCGGCTAGTGACACCAGTTCTGTGTTGGTTTATTAATCTTCTTTGGACTTCCCGCGTAGTGTTCTTGTTTGGCCACACCTCTTTTAACTTGATGTTCTCGCAATCTGCCATGTTTGTTCTTGGTTCTCGCAAACGACTTACTTCTCGTAGAGAATTCAGAATATCAGACTGTTTCATACCTCGTCCGCCTTGCACAATCGCCTTACCTGTACACTGCCAACCTGCGCATTTCCTTGTACACCCGGATGCCCTGGCACGAAAGTGAAACTAATCTTTGCCAGCTGAGAAAAATAAAACACTGGAGCTCGAGAATTTCTGCTCCAGTGTGCACCTGACGAGATGCAGCGAAATATGGCAAGCAAAAGATTCAGCAAAAAATAGCGCAACCTTCTTCTTCTTCTTTCGTTCGCCTGAAATATGTTTATAACTGCAATGTTGTCTCTTGTATGAATCTAACAGTCTTTTTTAGTTCATTCAGCGGTCCATAGAGTTTATCTTCCACTGTTGTCTCTCTAGGCCAGAAGGTTCGCCTGGATATGTTGTAGTTTGGGCAATCCTGGAGTATGTGCTCTGCTGTCTGCGACGCCAAACCACATGTGCACATGGCTGAGTCACCAATCTTGAATTTTGTATACATTATACGCAACCTATTATTTATTGCAGCATTGTTTAAAGCGAAAACTCACATGACTTGGTCACACGCTCAGAAAATAAGAAATAAGAAAGAAAATATTGGAGGGCAGAATACGGGGAACAGAGAAAGGAGTAGACTAGGAATACTGTTTATAAAACAGGCAGGCACATATAAATGCAGACACAAACAGAATTAAATAGAAAGGCACAGGGTAGACAGCCTTTGAATAACAGCTTCACGACAAAGTTTTGATGATGGTGAATTCATGACTGTGAGAGTGAGGGAGAGAGACAGAATGAGAGAGAGAGAGAGAGAGAGAGAGAGAGAGAGAGAGAGAGAGAGAGAGAGAGAGAGAAGAGAGAACAAGACAGAGGTAGAAAGAGAGAGAGAGATATATAAGAGTAAGAGAGAAAAAAGTAAGAAAGAGAGAGGAAGAAAGAGATAGAAAGAGAGAGAGAGAGATAAGAGTTAAGGAGAGAGATAGAGAGAGAGGAAAGAGAAAGACAGAGAATAGAGAGATGAAGGAGAGAAGAGAGAGAGAAAGAGAGAAAACAGAGAAAGAGAGAGAGATAATATAGAAAGAGTGAGACTGAAAGAGAGAGAAAGAGATATATAAAAGAGAGAAAGAGAAGAGAAGAGAGAAAGAGAAAGAAAGAGTAGAGAGAGAGAAAGAGAGAGAGAGAAAGAAAGAAAGAGAGAGATTGAGAGAGAAAGAGAGTAAGAAAGAAAGAACGAATGAACGAACGAACATACTTTATTTTCAAAGGGTAACAAATTGGGCATGCAGGCCCGTCTTATATTCGGCCCTTCCAATCACTCATCTTTCTTTCGAGAGAGAGAGAGAGAGAGAGAGAGAGAGAGAGAGAGAGAGAGATAGGGAGAGAGAGAGAGAGAGAGAGAGAGAGAGAGAGAGAGAGACAGAGAGAGACAGAGAGAGACAGAGAAGAAACTGCATGTCGATTATCCAACGTAAGATGTTAGTCATCTACATGCCAAGTCGAGTGCGAAAGAAAGAAAGATAAAGGAAAGACAGAACACGTTGACAACACAAAAATAAAGAGAAAAAGAAAGAAAAAACTGGGGGGTGGGGGGAGAAAAAGACAGTAAGAATGTTTGAGTGAAAGAAACACAAGGACAGAAAATAGCAGGACAAAAAAAAATAACAGACAGAAAACTAAACAAAGTAAGAACTTGAAGTAGCTGCTCTAATAATTTGAACTAGAAACCCCCCCCCCCCCCCCCCCCCCCCCAAAAAAAAAACAGGTAGCGTTCACATACATAAACACACAAGTACACCCACTACATACATACACACAACCAAACACTCACACCGTCATTCACAGGCGCGCGCCACCCGCAAAAAAAAAAAAAACACACACAGACTCTCTAATCAGCTGATGTAACCAAACGTAAACCGTAACTAAAGATAAGAAACCTGAACCCCTGCCACAGGCCGTGAAAAAAGTAGGTGAACGTGGCAGCAGAACAATTCCCAAACTTTCTCCTGTAACGAGAGCACGAGTTTCCAGAAATATCCTAGTTGAAAACCAGGGCAAATAATTCACGTGAGTAAATTATGCGTTTATGGCGCATAGAAGCCTGGGAATAATTGAGTTCCTGTGTAAATTTGGCACTGAAAAGGAATTATATAACTTTTGAGGGAAGTCATGAACTAACAGGAATTGTATTATAAAATGCGCCGAAGAGTATGGGCAACGGGACATCTTATTTTAGGACACAACCCGGCCCTTAAGCAATACCACAAGTAGGGGTCGTTAGGAAGAGCAGTTTACGCAAGCGCAATAACCATTATGAAATGGCTGCCTCACTATCGATTTGCCATTTGATTTTATCATGCATAATATAAACTCATTTTCATTACTGTAGTTTGAGTGAGAGAGTCAGTGAGTGTGAATGAGAGACAGAATGAGTGAGCGGGAGAGTGAATGAGTGAGCATGAGAGTGAATGAGTGAGCGTGAGAGTGAATGAGTGAGCGCGAGAGTGAATGAGTGAGAGTGAACGAGTGAGCGTGAGAGTGAATGAGTGTGCGCGAGAGTGAATGAGTGAGCGCGAGAGTGAATGAGTGAGCGTGAGAGTGAATGAGTGAGCGTGAGAGTGAATGAGTGAGAGTGAATGAGTGAGCGCGAGAGTGAATGAGTGAGCGTGAGAGTGAATGAATGAGAGTGAATGAGTGAGCGTGAGAGTGAATGAGTGAGCGTGAGAGTGAATGAGTGAGCGTGAGAGTGAATGAGTGAGCATGAGAGAGAGAGAGAGAGAGAGAGAGAGAGAGAGAGAGAGAGAGAGAGAGAGAGAGAGAGAGAGAGAGAGAGAGAGAGAGTGTGTGTGTGTGTGTGTGTGTCACTATTTTTACGTCACATACTTTTTATGTACACATTTTTCTCCATGTTTAACATTTTTATGAGACTGCTCATGACAAGTGTCAGTGTATGTGTGTGAGTAAAGTGTGGGAGTTTGTTCATACTAGTTTCAATGCTAACTTGAGACATTTTGTATGTGTCTAGATGTGAAGAGGTGTGAGTGTGTGTGGAGGATGTGTGTGAGTGTGCGGATATGTGTGGGTGGGGATATGTGGGTGGGGGTATGCGTTTGGATGGGTTGGGGTGTGTGGGTTTTGGTGGGTAGTGATATTTGTCGGTGTTGGTGGGATGTGTGGATGGATGTGTGGGGCTGAAAGTAGGGGTGTGGGAATGGGTGTGGGGGATGTGTATATGGGTGGAGGATATGTGTAAGGGATGGATGCGGGGGATGTGTGTTTATGTGGGTGGAGATGTGTGGATGGTTTGAGGAAGTATGTGTGGGTGGCGGGGTTGTTTGGGTAGGGGATTGTGTTGGGTGGATAGGGGATGCAAGGGCGGGTGGGGAGAAGTGTATGGTGTGTGGGTGTGAGATATGTGTGCGGTGTGTTGGTGCGGGATGTGTGCATGATGTGTGGGTGGAGGGTATGTTTGTGGTGGTATGGGTGATGATATGTAAGTGGGTGGAGGATAGTGGGTGGTGTGGGGGATGTGTGTGATGGGTGCGGGGAATGTGTGTATGGGTGGGGTATATGCGGGGGTGAGTAGGGGATGTGTGGTGGTTGGGGGAAGTATGTGGGGGTTTGTGGGTGGGAAATGTGTGCGTGGATGGGGAATGAGTGGGTGAGGGTGTGTGAGTGGCTTAGAGATGTGTAGGTGGGAGAGGGGGTTGTATGTGTCGGGATGGGATGTGTGAGTGGGTGGAGGATGTGTGTGGGTAGGGGTATTGTGATCGAGAGATGTTTGGTTGGGGGTGGGTGGGTGGGTGGGGGTGTGGGTGCGTAGTGGAGGATGTATGCGTTAGTGAGTGTGTGTTGGTGGATGGGTAGGGAATGCGTTTGTGGGTGGGGAGAGGTGTGTGGTGTGTGGGTAGGGGTATTGTGATCGTGAGATGTTTGGTTGGGGGTGTGTGGGTGCGTAGTGGAGGATGTATGCGTGAGTGAGTGTGTGTTGGTGGACGGGTAGGGAATACGTGTGTGGGTGGGGAGAGGTGTGTGGTGTGTTGGTTGGGGATATTATGTGGGTGAGGTATGTGTGTGTTTTGTGGTGTGTGAGTGGGGGTATGTGGGGTGGATGGGTAAGGGTATCTGTATGGATGTGGGTGGGAATATTGTGTGGTATCTGGGTGGGGGATATGTGTGTGGTGTGTAAGTGGGGATGTGTTGGTGAGGGATATGTGTGTGTGTGTGTGTGTGTGTGGTGCGTGGGTTGGGAATATTGCGTGGTAGGGAGTTTATGTGTTGTGCGGATGGGGGATTGTGTGGTGGGGGATTGGGTTAAGGCATGTGTGGGTGGGTGGAAGTTGTATGTGTGGGTGGTGGGGTGTGTGTGAGTGGTTTGGGGATGTATGGGTGGTTAGGGAGATGTGTGTGTGGGGGTGGGGTGGGGGAGGGATTGGGACATGTCATTTGGTGGGGATGTGTGTGTATTGTTTGGGGATGTGTGAGTGGATGTGCGATGTGTAGGTTGGTGGGGGATTGTGTGCGTGGGTGGGGAATATGTGGTCGATGGAGATGTGGCTGGGGGATGGGTGGTTTGAGGTGTGGGTGGGGAGAGGATGTGTGGGTTAGGATGTGGATGGGCGTGGGATGTGTGGGTTAGTGGGGGAATATTTGTGGGTGGCGAGTGTGTTTTGGTTGGGGGATCAGATGAGAACATTGTGTGTGGGTGGGGGATGTGCGCGAGGGGGATGGGTCGGTTGGTGGGGTATGCACGTGTCCCTGGTGTGCGTGTGTGTGGGTAGGTGGGGTGTGTGTGTGTGGGTGAGGTGATGTATGGATAAGTGAGAGATGGGCCTCATAACATGGTAATAAGCCTTGTTTATGTTTACAACATTCATTTCACAATGTTTATATTTCTTCCTATGTAAATGTATAATGCTTTTGATGAATGAAAGACGAGTGATTGGAAGGGCCGAATGTAAGACGGGCCTGCGCTCCCAATTTGTGACCCTAATAAAGTTGATTTGATTTGATTTGATTTGATTTTGCACTGACACTTGCAGTCTTGACAGACCAAAGTATGTGGATTGGAATTTGGCCAAAATTCCATCTCACAATGCCTGGGCAGAGCTTCAGAGAACATATGGTGCCCAAACGACATGTTCCCTCTCTCGGCCATGCCTTGTTAGATCCAGAGGAATGGATAACCAGTACGTCTAGAACAAGGTAGGCTGCAGACGCTGGCGGCTCAGCGTCAAACCTTCGAGACCTCTCCCCCACGAGCTGGAGGCGAGCGTGGCCTGATCCTAATCCTTTGGGACTTGACTTAGAGACGGTCAGCCAGGTAAGGGTCATATACGCGCCCGGACCACTGGGCTCGTACACCTGTCAATAGCAAGTGTCTTGACCTGTGCAAGCGTGTACTACCGTCAGACTCCCCGCCTGACTCGTGCGGTCCCGCGACCAACGAGACTAGGCCCGCCGGAGATAATGCTCGTTTATTGCGAACAAATCTCCAATGACCGAAGACTGAATATGTAAAGAAACGATAAAACTAGGGGAAGAATAACGTTATTTAATTTGTAAGTGTAGCCGGTCTCTCTGGCCGAGGGGTTACACCACTTTCTCCGTAATCCCGTTTATCACGCAGAGTCTCGTAGCGGGCGAGAACTGAGAGCGGTACGTCCCCCGCTGGTGACTTGCGGGATAACTGAGCCGGCCGCTCAGAAAGCAATGGCAAACTACTGAGCGTAATCTTGCCAAGAAATCAACAGACAGCTGAAACATGCTGCTGTTGACAGCGATGTCCTGTAAAAGGATATGCAAATTTAAAAAAAACAAAATTGTAAGTGATCATAGGGTTTCAAACCTTGCGAAATATACAGAATACTGAGGTTAAGTATGGAGACGGTTGTATAAGTCATGGGATAGTGTATGGATGGGTAGAGCGATTTCAAAATGTTAGACTAAACATCATTGATGAACTGCGATGTGGGAAGCTTGCAACCTCGTGGTAAATAGAATTTGTTGACTGGATGGTTGTTTTGTTGACTGAATGGGTGGTTTGTTGACTGAATGGTTGGTTTGATGACTGAATTATTGGTTTGTTGATGTCACAGTCTCACATGAGTTCGGTATTAACATAAAGATAATAGAGAGTGGAGAAGGGATAGAACTCTAGCTAAAGGGAAAGAACCGAGTCACTCGAAGGCTCGAATAATCCAGAGCCTTCTCGAAGGACCGGTCAGCGTGTCCACAGCCCCGTGGACACCGATGGAGCCCGCCGAGTGCGGGGTCCACGAGAAACTCGGAGAGAGTTACCACCCGTGTCGGATTGCGACACGTGTGGAAAGGCAGACACGGACTGGACATCGGAAGAAGCAACAGGGCTTACCTTAAGGGGGACTTGATAGCTTAAAACCCAAGTGTATTTAGGGGTCTTACGCATACGTTAGATAGCTGATAGAGTTGTTGTACTGATCATGTATTATTGGTTTATTGTAAACTCCTGTGATACGCAATTCGAGGGTTGCTGGCTGCGAAAACCTTTCTTCGCCAGCTTAATGTAACATAATATAAATAAATGATGTTCGATTGTATCTGAACGGAGTTTGTTGCCTGTATGAGCCCGGGTTTCATTCCCCTAGGTATCTAGGACGGTGACAGGCTATTTGGGGGCTCGTCCGGGATAATGCCTGGGCCTGTTCATCTTCTTCTCTTCATCCTCCATTTGCATCTGCATTTTTCCCCCTCCCTTTCTGCTGCTCTGTCTTCTCGTGCTATATTTTCTAAATGCGTCTTTTGTGCCCATTCTGAAAGTTTTTCTGCAGTATACCCTAACTTAATTCCTAATTCAATGCACTTTTCTAATGTTGACATTTTGTATTTTAGTTAGTGTTTACTTTATCGAAATTAAATCCCTTTGAAATTAGTTTTGGGTGTACAAAAATTGGTTATATATATAAATTATGTCAACACGTAACTTGTATATTTTCTACCATAATATATTACAAACTTTTCACTCATAGTTAAAATACTCTTCCAATACAATTTTTCTATTTAAGTTATAAACCATTTTTTCATTACAAGAACAAAAAGTACTTGCTACCGTAAAGGGAACATATCGCCTAATCCGTTTTTCTAAGGGCAGTAAGACTTACCTCAACTTTATTTGTATATTTTAACAAAATACTATTTTGGATGAAAGACGTATGAATGAGAGAGCGAATGAATTTAATGAGAGAACGATATACTGAGCGGACAAATTGTACGCAAAACGTATTTATTTTAATTCGTCTGCGTTTTTCATGTAAAAATGTACTACCTGTCTGAATTGTTGATATATGTTTAGTATTAAATACACTAAAGCTAAGTATCACTGTTTGAATGCCCTGATCATGCATTACACAGATTGGGTAATTCATGACAAAGGATATTCCAACTCGTGACGCTTAGAAGTAAACCACACATCACATACACACATTAAGCACACACGTTATACATGAACTAAGACAGACTCAAAACTGAACACTAACAATTAAAACACAGCCAGTTTATTATAGACAGCAACATATCAGTCAATACACTAACAAGCAATCAAGAACATACGTAGTCAGATGGGATAAAACAACGGTATAAATATATATTTAGCAGTATACAACATACGGAAGTAAAAATGTATCCAAATACACATGCAGGACAAGAATTGCAAGTGTACTTAAATAAGCCAAGACAATTTGTCTTGTTAAAACTCTCTTACACAGAGTTTTATATCTTGGTATCATATGGATACTTGAGAAGGGCGCGGTTGCAAAAACAACTAGAAACGTCACGGAACTTCGGTCAGATAAGCATGTTTAAGAACATAGAAGAGAGAGGAGACCTCTTCAGCAATCATCTTGAAGTGCTGTATGGGAGAATACATGAGTTGTTGATGCAGATATGTAGGTTACCAAGTTACTATCCACCAAACTACAAACACCTACTTCATGTGATCCTGTGACAGAATTAGTACAAAACTAATTACCATATAATAACCCATCAAATCATGGGGGGGGGGGGGAGGGGAACTCCTGTCACAGTCTCACATGAGGGCGGTATTAACATAAAGATAATAGAGAGTGGAGAAGGGATAGAACTCCAGCTAAAGGGAAAGAACCGAGTCACCCGAAGGCTCGAATAATCCAGAGCCTTCTCGAAGGACCGGTCAGCGTGTCCACAGCCCCATGGACACCGATGGAGCCCGCCGAGTGCGGGGTCCACGAGAAACTCGGAGAGAGTTACCACCCGTGTCGGATGGCGACACGTGTGGAATGGCAGACACGGACTGGACATCGAAGAAGCAACAGGGTTTACCTTAAGGGGGACTTGATAGCTTAAAACCCAAGTGTATTTAGGGGTCTTACGCATACGTTAGATAGCTGATAGAGTTGTCGTACTTATCATGTATTATTGGTTTATTGTAAACTCCTGTGATACGCAATTCGAGGGTTGCTGGCTGCGAAAACCTTTCTTCGCCAGCTTAATGTAACATAATATAAATAAATGATGTTCGATTGTATCTGAACGGAGTTTGTTGCCTGTATGAGCCCGGGTTTCATTCCCCTAGGTATCTAGAACGGTGACAGTTGACTGAAAGTTTAGTTTGTTGACTAAAAGGTTGGGTTGTTGGCTGGATGGATGGGTTGTTGGCTGAATGGTTGGTGTGTTGACTGAAAGGTTGGTTTGTTGACTAAAAGGTTGGTTTGTTGACAGGATGGTTGGGTTGTTGGCTGAATGGTTGGTTTTTTGACTTAATGGTTGGTTTATTGGCTGGATGGTTGGTTTGTTGACTGAATGGTTAGATTGTTAACTGAAAGGTTGGTTTATTGACTGGATGGTTGGTTTGTTGACTGGATGGTTCAGTAGTTGGTTAAATGGTTGTTGTTGTTTTTTTGGCTGGATGGTTCAGTAGTTGGCTGAATGGTTGGTTTGTTGACTGGATGGTTGGGTTGTTGGCTGGATGGTTCGGTGGTTGGCTGAATGGTTGGTTTGTTTGCTGGATGGTTGAATTGTTGGCTGAATGGTTAAGTTGTTGACTGAATGGTTGGTTTGTTGGCTGAATGACTGTGTTGTTGACCGAATGGTTTGTTTGTTGACTGAATTGTTACTTTCTTGACTGAATGGTTGGTTTATTGGCTGAATAGTTGGTTTGTTGACTGAATGGCAACTTTCTTGACCGAATGGTTAGTTTATTGGCTGAATGGTTGGTTTGTTAGCTGAATGGTTAGGTTGTTGACTGAATGTTTGATTTGATGACTGAATAGTTGGTTTGTTTACTGAATGGTTACTTTCTTGACTGGATGGTTGGGTTGTTGGCTGAATAGTTGGTGTGTTGACTGAAAGGTTGGTTTGTTGACTGAAAGGTTGGGTTGTTGACTGGATGGTTGGGTTGTTGGCTGAACGGTTGGTTTGTTGACTTAATGGTTGGTTTATTGGCTGAATTATTGGTTTGTTGACTGAATGCTTAGATTGTTGTCTGAAAGGTTGGTTTATTGGCTGGATGGTTGGTTTGTTGACTGGATGGTTCGGTAGTTGGCTGAATGGTTGGTTTGTTGGCTGGATGGTTGGGTTGTTGACTGAATAGTTGGTTTGTTGAATGGATGGTTGGTTTGTTGACTTAATGGTAGGTGTTTTTGCTAGATGGTTGGCTTGATGGCAGGATAGTTGTTGTATTAACTGAATGGTTGGTTTGTTGACTGAATGGTTGGTTTGTTGAATGAAGGGTTGCTTTCTTAACCGAATGGTTAGTTTATTGGCTAAATGGTTGGTTTGTTGGCTGAAGGTTAGGTTGTTGACTGAATTTGTTGTTAGTTGACTGAATGGTTGGTTTGTTTACTGAATGGTTACTTTCTTAACTGGATGGTTGGGTTGTTGGCTCAAATGTTCGTTTAGGGCTGGATGGTTAGGTTATTAACTGAATAGTTTGTTTATTGGCTGGATGGTTGAGCTGTTGACTGAATTTTGGTTTATTCGCTGGATGGTTGGTTTATTGGCTGAATGGTTGGTTTATTGGCTGAATGGTTGATTTCTATATCCCATGAAAGAATGAATTTCAACTCGTATGTCCAGTGCTTTTGTATGTAAAGTGTTTGCATCTACCGGAGCAAGGATGAGGTACAGAACTGGCACCGAAACCCTATCTATAATTAACTGTGTTGCACATCCTTCCGTTGCCAAGCTAAGCAAAGAACCTAGCGGGGTGTGCAATTCCAGTACTACAATCACCATCATGTAGCAGGTACTTTGCAGAACGTTGCTCTCTTGACTGTGGATCGGAACAATTCTCATTCCATTGTCAGTTATGTTGTGACTAGTTTCTTGCCACGTGCATGGTCAGAAGTCTGCCATTGCTTTCTGATTACATTTGAGCGTTTAACGCCCCTGATTGGTACATTTAGGTACACCCTGGAGTCCCATACGAAGCAGCTCCAACTCCTGTCTTCACAATCATTGTCGCTTCATTTGCCAGGGACAAGGTCATCAGTCCGTGTAATGCAGCGGGGGAGGAGGTGCATGAGATGGCGAAAGAAAGAGAGGTAATAATAATAATAATAATAATAATAATAATAATAATAATAATAATAATAATAATAATAATAATAATAATAATAATAATAATAATAAGATGGATATGACACGTTAGGAGGATGGATGCTGGTAGAATACCAAAGGACATCTTTTTTGGTGAATTACAGACGGGTAGGAGATCTCAGGGTCGGCCTCTACTACGATACAAAGATGTGTGTAAGCGGGACATGATTGATACAGGCATTGATAATGCACAATGGGGGCACGTCGCCGCTGAACGTGTTGCATGGAGGGCAACTATCAGAAATGGAATAAAGACAAAGGAGAAAATTATTGCAGATAAAGCACACACAGAGCGTGAGAGACGTAAGATGGTGCAAAATGGTGGAAATGACCATGTTTTCACATGCACCTACTGTGGGCAAACATTTGCAGCAAGAATTGGCCTTACCAGCCACTCTCGCTACCGCCATGGATCGTAGTTATTGCCATATGACAGTTATTAAGCCTTTTTGAAGCACAATGTACCAAACTATCGTCTGTCAAGACGGAAAGGTGCCAATGCAATGCAATAATAATAATAATAATAATAGAGAGAGAGAGGAAGAAAGTGAGAGAGAGAGACAGAGACAGACAGAGACAGGAAGAGAGAGAGAGAGAGAGAGAGAGAGAGAGAGAGAGAGAGAGAGAGAGAGAGAGAGAGAGCTATTATTTTAAAGATAAAGCGATAAAGGGATAGAGAGATGAGAGAGGGACGATTGCACTCTCATTTCACTTCCTTCCGAATAAAAAAAAATCTGTACAAATTATGCAGACTAAGCTAACAACCGAGCAAACCAAAGATATCAAATGAAAGAGCAATGCAAAATATGTGTTCAAGTCTATTGATCACTCGCAATGTACACTCAAACTTATAAATCTATAGCAAATATTTTTGGAAACATAAAGATTCAGAATTTATGCTTCAGAATGTTGGTCTGGGTGATATTGACCACATCAAGCATAGATTGCTGATGGGTTTATGCAAACAGAAGCCCAGCAACATATACCCAATACACATCAAGGCATGGAGAAGGGGCTTTTACTCCTTTTTTTTAATTCGCATATCCTTTACAGGACATCGCTGTCAACAGCAGCATCTTTCAGCTGTCTGTTGATTTCTTGGCAAGATTACGCTCAGTAGTTTGCCATTTATTTCTGAGCGGCCGGCTCAGTTATCCCGCAAGTCACCAGCGGGGGACGAACCGCTCCTAGTTCTCGACCGCTACGAGATTCTGCGTGATAAACGGGATTACGGAGAAAGTGGTGTAACCCCTCGCCCAGAGAGACCGGCAATGGTAAACTACTGAACGTAAATTTGCCAAGAAATCACAAATATCCAAAATATGATGAGGTTAACTGCGACGTCCTGTAAACAATATGCAACTAACTTAACAGAAGTCGGAGTATGTCCGCCTGATGGCGGCGAGGGAAACTGGTAATTGGGAAAGTTAATCCACACAGAAACTGTCACGGAAAAACTGCAGTTTGGTGATTCCTTGATAACTTACATATCAAAATACAAGGAGGAGGGTTAACAATTGTGTACTTCATTCTGAGAGGAAGAATAAAGTAAAGATCATTGACCTACGGATATAAAAATAGGATACAGGTGTTCGCAGAGTTCAATTGCCTGACAATCGGGACACGAGAACCGGGGAGATCGCGTGGAGAAAAAATTAACGGAGAAAACGATCCACGAGTGAGGACGCTTTGAAGTATTCGCGTACGGGGAACTCAGGGGAACAGCGTAACAACGGATGAAACGAGCAAATAACCACTACGTGATTTTACCGCTGTTTGATGTGCAGGATACGTCAAGAGACGAGTGTTGAGGTATGAACATCAAACAATGAACGGAGGATTGGACACTTGTTATAAATAGTAGAACGTGGGGTTTCTGATTAGTGTGTGTTCCAAACTGGGCTGGATGATATATGCATCCTGATTGGGGAAATAAATACACGTCCCTAAGGGTTGAAAGAATATGGGATATTAGTGTGTTATTCGCTAGTGTATTTCGATTCCAGGAGGATAAGTGAATATATAAGGTATTATAATCTTAGAGTAATAGTTTTAGCATAGGAAAATAGATGTGTGAGCATAGTGTTTACTATTGTTTTCTATTAGTGAATAGTTAGACTTTGGTGAATTCATATGTCTTATGTTGGTGTTTACTTCGGAAGCCTTGTCATTGCGGCTGGAGAAGGACACTTGCATAAGTAGTATTAAGTGGCAGACGCCTATCACTTGATATGTTAATCTTCTCACAGGTTCCTACCCCCATCTGGATATATCAGAGAAGATAGACACATACTTCTTGTGTGCTGGAAAAGCTTTGTTGATAAACTCAAGGCATTTCATTTGTGGGGAGAGCAAATACCCCAATAAACCAAGGAATATCTTAGACAGGGTCAAATACGAAATAAACTATACTTTTAAAGGAACTTTGAAAAAGAATAGAATATCCAGATAACCAAAGTAATCATGGAAAAAGACAGATAAAGTTGCAGAAAGCAAAGCAAAATAAAACTACATACGTCTTGTATGCATAGTGAAGAAACAAAAGTCAAGTCAAAACAGTGCTAGTAATTAGAGACAATATGCAGAACTGTGGTGATGTGGTTTTTCCAGTGGTGGATAATTAATTTCATGAAACAGACTCGGGCGAAGTCATAAACATACTGGACTATTATTACTGTACAGTGATCCAGTGGTGAACAGTTTTGTTTCATTCAATAACGGATTTACCGTCAGACTCAAGCATACGGATCATCCAGGGTGAGACCAGTCCTGTTTGATGTGATGTCCTGTGGTTTTGCAGAATGACTGGGCGAGATGTGATACCGCTGCTAGACATTACGAGTTCATTCTTGCACCAACAATAGAATACACTATCAACTACGCTTACACAGTCCATACATACACCAGACATAGTTTTTATTAATAAATGTTTTATTAATCGTTGAAAGGAACTGATGTCGGAGTATGTGTTGAGGGTATAATAGAGAGAGAGAGAAAGGAATAGATATATGGAAGGGAAGACAGAAGGGAGGAGTGTAGACAGAAGTCAGTCAATAATCCCAAAAGATAATAAACTTGAAGATGTGCTTGTTGATTCCACTGTCCTCCCGGGAAAATAAGTGACACAAACATCAGTGCAATTCTACTAGGTTGTAGCACGTGTACAGACTATGTTTGAGTTCAAAGCGAGCGGACATCCCCCTCCCCTCGTCCTCCTACCTCCTCCCCCCTTCCACAAAATTCACTAAATAAATAATGATAATAATAATAATAATAATAACAGGTTTACAGGAAGTCAATAACGTGCCACGGATACCCTTCTTCTAGTCACTTCTGGGAGTTTGCAGTTTTGCCATTCACCAGGCAAGAACTAGCTTATGCAGATGATCAGAGAAAGCATAATCTGAATTCATTCATTCCTTCATTCATTCCTTCATTCATTCATTCATTCACTTATTCATTCATTCATTCATTCATTCATTCATTCAATAGCATGTCCTTTGCAGAACCTCCTCTTCCATAACAACCTTCCGGAAAACCTCTCGATCATAAGCAAGATGTCCCGTGTCCGATACACCCATCTGGAGATTATCCGTCACATCATGCACCCATCCTCTCTTTAACCTTCCCCTTCCTCTCTTCCCAGGCATATACCCCTCCATTATTGTTCTCTCCAAACTCTCATGGCGTTTCAAGTGACCAAAATATATCAATTTTCTTTGATTTATCGTCTTTAATAGCCATACCTCTTCAATATTCAGCTCTCGAAGTATAGATGCATTTGTTCTTTTCTTTTCCCAAGATATTCTTAGAACCCGTCATAACATTTATATTCAAAGGAATTTATGCGCTGTTCAGCTTGTTTAGTAAGTGTCAGGGTCTCACAGGCGTATGATGCAATGGGAAAGGTGCACGCTCTTAAAAATCTAATTTTTGTAGTTCTATCTGTCCCACTCGATAATTTATTCAATACTTTTAGTCTTTCAAGAGCAACTGATAGTCGTCTTTTAATTTCTTTCATTGTGTCACCGTTGTTGGTAATCAATGAACTGTCAAACTGTCATTTACTGCCAATATAGTACCTTGCAGTGTATGGCAGAGGTGTCTTTGAGCCTGAGGAATTAAGGCCGCCTGGCTAGTGCAGTCGCCGCGAACTGTGCAGGTTAGGATTTTCTTTTGGTAATCAATGACCCAAGATATTCAAAATGATCCACCCGCTCCAATCTTTCCTCATCTTATATATAAAAGGCGATCTCCGTCTGTCTGTCTGTCTGTATGTCCCTATGTCCTTTATGCGCTCGCTAACGGCCCATCCGATTGAGATGAAATTTTCTACACGTCTTCCTTTCATTCCAGCGCAGCCCACTGTCATATTTTTTTAGTGTGAAATCGGCTGCTTACCCAATATTATTTCATTTTTCATTTTTCATTATAATTTCATATATCTCAGGGGACTTAACTCTGTAAAAGTTATTTCAAGGGGCATAACTTTTCTGTATAACTTATAGTCATATTGTGGCATCGTTTTCAAAGATTTATAAACTCTTTGTCCATAGTTATATACCGGCATATGAGTTATAATAAATAATGATACAATCTGTAAGGCATTTTCAAAGTTTTCATTAAAATAATGCATAATGCATAACATTGTAACTCATCTTTTTTTTTGCTTAAAGAATGAATAAATAATAGTTACCTTATCTCTATCAAGTTTGAAGATTTTATATTTCTTTACACTGTCGCCAACTCTAAGAAGACATGGAACAACTTCAGCCATTATTAAATCTACAGGCATATGCGTTATATTCCTCCTCCTCCTCCTCTCCCCTCCTCCACCTCCTACCCTCTTCCTCTTCTCCTCCCCCTCCTCCCTCTCCCTCCTCCATCCTCCTCTTCTCTCTTTCTCCTCCTCCTCCCTCCTCCTCCCTCTTCCTCCTCCCAGCTCCTACTCCTCCTTTTTCTTCTTCTTCTGCTGCTGCTGCCGCTGCTCCATTTACCCAAGTTAATTGTTGGGGAAGATGTAAAGATCTTTCAAGTGCTCTTTCTAATGCTTTTTGTAAGTTGGTCTTCGTTTATCTAAGGTTGTTCTAACTGCAACCAATAAATGATTAGACAGACAGACAGACAGACAGACAGACAGACAGACAGACAGACAGTCGGGAACGGGAACTTATATGACTACTCATATGAATTAAATGAGATGCTCCCCATCAGGGGGTGGGCGAAGCCGGGCCTTATCAGACAGATAGACAGACAGATAGACAGACAGACAGACAGATAGATAGTCGGGAACGGGAACGTGAGCTTATATGACTACTTATATGAATTAAATGAGATGCTCCACACCAGGAGCTGGGCGATGCCGGGCCGGGTCAGACAGACAGACAGACAGACAGACAGACAGACAGACAGACAGACAGACAGATAGTCGGTAACGGGAACGGGAACTTATATGACTACTTATATGAATTAAATGAGATGCTCCCCACCAAGGACTGGGCGAAGCCGGGCCGGGTCAGACAGACAGACAGACAGACAGACAGACAGACAGACAGACAGACAGACAGACAGACAGACAGACAGATAGTCGGTAACGGGAACGGGAACTTATATGACTACTTATATGAATTAAATGAGATGCTCCCCACCAAGGACTGGGCGATGCCGGGCCGGGTCAGACAGACAGACAGACAGACAGACAGACAGACAGACAGACAGACAGACAGACAGACAGTCGGTAACGGGAACGGGAACTTATATGACTACTTATATGAATTAAATGAGATGCTCCCCACCAAGGACTGGGCGAAGCCGGGCCGGGTCAGCTAGTTAACATATATTTCTTTCTCCATAGTAGTTGTATCTGTATGCATTATCTTTGTTTTTGCTATGTAAGATATAAGTTGTGATTTTCACTACTTCTTTGAGTTGAGGTAATTAGGTTGTTTACACCATTCTCTTATGTGGATAGTAGTACTGTATCTATCATCAGCATATCAAATCTCTGGTATTTCATGACCACCGATATTTAGCGGATCATATTGCTCCATGGTTATATCATCTGTAACAACTCTCGTCATATAAATATTATATTGAAATGTCTATGTTTATTTATATAAATATGTAGAAGCAATTGGATGTTTTATTATTGGTGTTTACAAGGAGTAAGCCGGTCTCTCTGGCCGAGGGGTTACAATACTTTTAATATTCCTTAAAATAGTGTTGTGTCCTCTTCGCAATGTAAAAAAAAAAAAAAATTATGAGCTGATTTTGCATTTAAAGTGGATGATAAACAAAGATGTTTATGTAAGAAACTGTTACAGACGTATTTCATCAGTTATGTCTGATAAAAGAGAAATTACATTTAAAAGCACAGAAGATTATAATTCTATAACCCATAAATAACTAAGCAATGTCTTGCACCCATGACCTCCCTTGCACTGAACAAAACCTGACCTTTCGTGTCACCATTTCGTTATCTAGGAAATGTTATTCGGACGTGGTCTGAATGTTGGATACACAGTGTCATGTTGTATAGCGATTTTCTGGAGGCATTCCGGAAACCTAACGTAGAAATCATAGTGACAAGGCTAGAGAAACATCACTCATAATAGTGTACGCTGGACAGAGGGAATAGCACCGCAAGGTACAAAGGGAACAATATGTTTGTTTTTGTTCTCATATCCTTTACAGGACATCGCTGTCAACATCAGCATCTTTCAGCTGATTGTTGATTTTTTGGCAAGATTACGCTCAGTAGTTTGCATTGATTTCTGAGCGACCGGCTCACAAACCCTATAAGTTACCGACGCGAAGAGAACCGTTACCGATTTTCGCGCACGTCACGTTACGCACGAGAGTAGACGGGATTAGGGAGAAAGTCGTGTAAAATCCTATACCAGGGAGACCGGCGGAACAATATGAGATGAAATGATGCCTCTGGCTCGTTTAGTTAGTTGCATATCCTTTATAGGACTTCGCCGTCAATCCCAGCCGTCTTGGACTGTTTGTGATTTATTGGCAAGTTTACTTTCAGTAGTTTGTCATTTATGTCTGAACGGCCGGCACTCAACCATCATCATCATCCAGTGCCTTGCCGGCTGGCATGGGCGATCATGCCTCTCCAAAATTACTATCTCGGACGCCACGGTTTAGTTCGTGAGTTGACTCCCTTCCGTGCCATGACACAAGGCTGCCAAGAATCTCTCACGTTGTCTTTCCTCTATCTCTCTTTCCGCACATCTTTTCGGTTGTCACAACATGTTCCAATGTTTGTCTTCTCATAACGTGGCTGCCTCTTTCTGATGTTTGTGATATGTTGTCTTTGCGACTCAGCTTCCCTTAAAACGTCCTGATTGCTCATTTTGGTCGTCCAATTAATGTTCAGCACTCGTCTATAAAACCACATCGCCACGGCTTCCGGGGATTTTTTCTCCTGTTTATTAATTGTCTAGGATTCGCAGCTGTATGTTAAAACTAGTTCTATGTAACATGCGTTATATCAGTCTAATTTCTCTACCCAGACAAATATCCTGGGATGCCGACGAAGAATTTTGGCCGCAACGTCCAATTCGTTACTTGTGATCGTGTTCTAGCTATGCTTAACGTCTGCTTCTCGTTTTGTTTGTTTGTTTTTTTTTTTTTTTTTTTTTTTTGGGGGGGGGGGGGGGGGGGGGGTGATTCTTACAGATAAATACCCGGATGGCATGTTCACATGGCACAATCGGGACCAGAATACAGACCTGATCCAAAACACTTGTGATCGTATGCTATTGCAGAACATGATCGCCCACACCAATCGGCATGGCACATAACGATGATAATAATTTACACCGAATAGCTGGTGACATATATATATGTTACAATAGTGTTTAGCTAGGGAAATTCAAGGATGAACTCAAAGTTAGATACCCGTAGTTCAGCTGAATGACAATTAGGCGATCTAGAAAGACTTCGTGACAAATCAGAGAGAAACAGCATGTGCCACTATTTGCATTTTAATAAAACCAATGAACCGCCATGACACGCAGAATAGAAGATAACATCTTTTAAAGATAATTTACTCCGCCGTTGTTGTTTTTTCCCGTCCCAAAGAATATGTGAAACGTATATAATTGGTATAACCTTCAACTGTAAACCTTGAGCCGAGAGTTCATTAGCTATTTCAGTTCAAACCAGTTTCAGCCTGACAAAACTAGATTGTAACAGGTTTGCAATCAGCGAGGTGATAAATATAAATAATCTATTCGTAAACTTGGTGACGTAAAATAAATATTGCACATTTATCTCTCATAATAGTGACTGTGTCACAATGCTTATGTATTTTTAATGACTGCAGTGTTTGAAAATATTGCCGGTACAAGTTATAATAAAAAATACACCCTATATTTTCCTCTTTGTTCATATTAAATGTTAAATTGACACACAAACATTAATATCTCAGCTTAGAATTGATCTACAGACTTGAATAAGGTACCGTCGGATTTGTTTCTTTTTTTAAATTTTTAATTTCATGAGGTATCCAGCTAAATAAATTTCATAATTAAAAAGCAATTTAGAAAACATTACTAAAGTGGCTACCTAATACTTAACCAGAGGTCAACGTGGACCCGGAGATAAACGCGCTTGCGATTAAACTTCCCATGCGCTGACAGAAGGGTATTGAGCTCTTCTGACACACTGGTCCAATGGGCTTGAATGTTGATTTCTCGGTCAGAAAGCAATCGCAAACATTTTTTTTCTTTGCATATCCTTTTTACAGGACATCGCTGTTAACACCAGCATTTCACTGCTGTTATTGGTGTCTTGGCAAGTTTACCTTCAGTAGTTTGCCTTTATTTTCAGAACAACCGGCTCCCATACCAACTCGGTAAAAACCAGTGGAATGCGGTCTTCTGCCAAATCGGCGCAGCTGTGTTTTGAAGATTGATAAGCGGGCTTACGAATCGCGTACGCAAGGCCTTCGCCACGGAGACGGCAATCACAAACTTTTTTTTTTAGTTCTCATATTCTTTGCAGGACATCGCTGTTAACATCAGCATCTTTCAGCTGATTGTTGATTTTTTGGCAAGTGCCAAATGGTGAATTACATATAATAATAAACATCAGCAACTCGTTGTCAAGGTATAACCAAATGAACAGAATACAGAAGCAACTTGCTAAAAAGCATCGACGACTAGAAGCCGGCTGACATGTCTGTTATGTCAATATTTATTCCAGTGAACAGCTTGTGATAAATATGAATCATAATACTAATAATACCAATAATAGTCAAAATACCGTTCCCGAACAGCCGGGAGGGCCGGTACCGTAGCAATAAACATAATCACACAGCTGAACATAACTATTCAAATCCTAAGACAATGTCTCACCGCCTAGCGTCTCCTATCGGTTGACCGTTCTGTCACCTTGGCCATTCTCGCCGAGTCCTAGTTTATACATTCATGGCCAGCTGTTTGTCCTGACTGAAAGGAGTAATGCTTTAATGATCTAGTTCTTCTACCAAGTAGTTCCTAGCTACCACGGCCATCTCCTGAAGGCTTGTTGACAATCTTCTCTCATTTAATAGACTCATGCCGCCTTCCGTGCCGCCAGCCCAAGTTCTACCCACTTGTTGCTAAACTTTCCCCTGTGACGTTTTCTACCTTCTCACGTCACGTAGCGACTTTTTCTATCAGTTGGTTCGAGATTACTTCTCAGATTCTTTGTGACTTATTCATTACGTCATTCATTCTGACTCGCTACATGGCAGCAAGATTACGCTCAGTAGTTTGCCATTGCTTTTTGAGCGACCGTCTCACATACTCCAAGTTACAGACGTGGAGAGAACCGCTACCAATTCTCGCGCACGTCACGTTACTCACGAGAGTATGCGGGATTACGGAGAAAGTCGTGTAAATCCTAGACCAGGGAGACCGAAAATCACAAACTACTAAACGTAAAATTGCCTAGTAAATACATCCGGGATTGGGGTAGATCGCAACGTCCTGCATGGAACATGCACGCTACAGAAATATCCACTCAGTTAAGTCAAGCAGGGTTTCCCTCAACTAATTCATTTACAATTGAATTTATCCAGTAATCAAGCTATCATTTATCCAGTAATCAAGCTATCATTTATCCAGTAATCAAGCCATCATTTATCCATTAATCAAGCTATCATTTATCCAGTAATCATGCTATCATTTATCCAGTAATCAAGCTATCATTTATCCAGTAATCAAGCTATCATTTATCCAGTAATCAAGCTATCATTCAACCAACTAAGACACAAGTCCTGTAGTAGTAATCTGCTGTGAGTATCTGACATGCTGATACCATAACTTTTTATTGGCCTGACTTGTCGCACGTATCGAACCTTTGACCTATCCTCTCATGACATCATAAAGTAACCTTATAGCCAGCTGTCTGGACAGGGTAGCTAATTCATATATTTATTAATTCGCCTATCCTTGAAGATAACACGCATATTCATTTATACACTCAACCTCCTTCAAGCTAACCCATTAACCCATTCATTCACTCGGTCTTTAAACTTTGAATTAATTTATTTACTCACTTATCCACCGATATGAAGCCGTTATTTTATTAATTCACTCTGCCTTCAAGCTAACTTATCCATTAAATCATTCACCCAATCGCAAGTCTATGAATTGTTTCATTCATTCACGCACCCATTCACCAACATGAAGCATTGTATTAATTCACTCTGCCTTAACGCTAAACATCCATTCAATCATTCAACAAGTCTCCAACTTATGAATTCTAGCATCCATTCACGCACTCATCCGTTACTATGAAACCATTATTTTAATAATTCACTCTCCCTTCAAGCTAACGGATTTAATAACGCCACCTAATCAATATAACAGCAGTTAATATATTTATAACCATTGATTTGCACTAAACGTTGACATGAGATAAAGGCGGATATCATTCATACAGAACAACTGAAAGATTTAGTTACGTCGGATTTAAACCCTACCTCTTCAAATAAAACCGTGGCCGTGCGAAAGTTCAAGGGTGTCATTAGTTGCATCGTCACTGACCTGATCACCTTTAACCAGTCTGTCAATAACTAGGTAATCACTATATAGATCACCACTAACCAGTCCGTCACTAACTAGGTAATCACTACATGGATCTCAAAAACAAGTACGTCACAAACTAGGTAATCATTAGACTGATCACGACTGAGTAGTACGTCACTAACTAGGTAATCACTTCATGGAATACCACTAACAAGTCCGTCACTAACTAGGTAATCACTAGATGGATCATCATTAAACCAGTCCGTCACTAACCAGGTAATAACCAGATGGATTCACCACTGAACAGTCCATCACGATCTAGGTAATCACTTCAGTTAACATCGAATATTCTTCGGCTCAACATTGTAATCCTTCAAACGTGGCTTCATTATTTGATCAGACACTCAAAAAATCGCAAAGGCGCGTAGTAAGGCGTATTGTACTAACGGTGCAAGAACAATACATTTACAGACTAAACGGCACTCAGTGAATGATGCAGTCAGTATCAAGCCGTCCGCCTTTACTTGTGAAAATATGTTCCTCTAAAAGTACTGGAGAGTTTTGGTCATAGACCATAAGTTTAGGAAGGGAAAATCCCAACTGCACCTCCCGACGCACAACATTGTGGATAACCCTGACTGCACCCGGGATCGAACTCAGGATCACTGGCATGTGAGGCGGGTACAGCCTACAATGGGTGACGTTGTTCCATTCTAATATGCTTTTGGTCGCGTCCAGAGCGAGTCGCATGGTCAGTGGTTGCACACCCGCCTCACACCCCAGTGATCCGGA
Organism: Cepaea nemoralis; assembly: GCA_014155875.1. Taxonomy (NCBI): domain Eukaryota; kingdom Metazoa; phylum Mollusca; class Gastropoda; order Stylommatophora; family Helicidae; genus Cepaea; species Cepaea nemoralis. The sequence continues at coordinate 134,991 of JACEFZ010025067.1, forward strand.
GTTTGATCCCGGTCCAGTCAGGGATATGCACTACTGACGAGCTCAAACGAGAGCGAAACTCGAGTCTAGTGCTTCCAATCTGACGTGGACATGACTTAAGGTTCGTGCCGGAATACGACCAACGTTGCCAGTAGCGGGTTGTGCTAAATCTTTAAACCTCAAATCCAGAAACAACGAAATAAATCAACACAACATTGTGCCAACGGCTTCGGGCAGTGAAGCGCAATTGGAAGGGTACAAGCATGACCCGAGTGCGAGGAAATGCAACTTAAAGACTAAATGTGGTGGCAAGGCTGGCTAGGAACATCTAGGATGGAACCGACATCTAGGATGGAACCGACATCTAGGATGGAACCGACATCTAGGATGGAACCGACATCTAGGATGGAACCGACATCTAGGATGGAACCGACATCTAGGATGGAACCGACAAGCGGACGGTTAGAGCATCATTTTGCCGATCCGGTAGCGTCTGCAGCTTTTCTTATTCCAGACGTATTGGTGTTCTTTTAGTTGCATGTCCTTCACAGGACGTAGCCGTCGACCCCAGCATTTTGGCTGTTCGTGATTCCTCTGGAAAACACAAGATTAGGCCGAGAGAGGGAACATGTCGCTTGGGCACCACATGTTTATCTGAAGCTCTGCCCAGGCATTGTGATGGAATATTGGCCACTTTCCAACTCACATACTTTGGTCTGTCAAGACTGCAAGGTGCCACTCACGATTCCTGGGCAAGTTTTACGTTAAGTAGTTTGCCATTTTTTTTTTTTTTTGCATATCCTTTACAGGACATCGCTGTCAACACCAGAATCTTTCAGCTGTATGTTGATTTCTTGGCAAGATTACGCCATTGCTTTCTGAACGACCGGCACCTACATATTTTTCGGAAAAAAAAAAATCAGCATCGCTGTGATTCAAACCCGAGTATACGGGATTACGAATTGCGTCCGTAACCCCTTCGCCACAGAGGGCGGTGTATTGCTGTTATTCGAGAGGACTTAAAGACATTTAATCGTCTTTCTCATCTGTCTCTTTCTCTTCCTTTTTCTCCCACTTGGGCACAAAGCCCTCAATCAAACCACGCTATCTCCTGTAGCTCTCTTCATGTAATCCCAATATTATTAATTGATGCCTGTAATTCTCTTCATATCTCTTATAGAATTGCTTCCTTTCCTGTTCCATGGTGAATTCTCTTTTCTTTATCTGGCTTGTTCATGGTTGGTCTGATTTTATGGCTGAATATTTCAAGTTGACAGGGTACCCTGCCCTAAGCACAATCGTCGTCGCCTCTTACGTCATGCCTGATAGGGTGCAGTGTTACTATTCTTTACTTCTGCCGCGGTAACACACCGGCGTAACGATGTTACTCTTATAAGATAAATGCTTCGGCACGTGCGGTTTCACTCACCGCGGGGTTTCCCCAGAAATATAACACCCGCGGAACACTAGGATCGACTTCTGTGAATCGTCTGCTCCGTGTGCTGTGTATCACGAGGAAATAGAGAACCCTCGGGGAACCATTAAAACATTAAAAATAATACTAAGAATACATTCAAGGACAATCATAAATGTACGAAGAGCTGCTCGTGGGAGCAAACTCTAGTCAAGTGTGTTATGGCAGTATTACTGTCTGGGACTGTCAAACTGGGACTGACTGTCTGGGAGTGACAATCTTTCTGTCTGTGACTGAAATACTTACTGCCTGGAGCCGACAGATTTATTGTCTGGGATTGATAGAAAAACTGTCTAGGACTGAAATGCTAACTGTCTGGGAATGACAAACTTCTTATCTGGGACAGACAGACTTGCTGTTTGAAACCGAAATATTTACTGTCTGGGACTGAAAGACTAACTAACTGTCCGTTACTGACAGACTAACTGTCTGAGGCTGAACTAGTCAACTGTTGTTATATACAAAGTGTCTCCCCCGATGTGTCGCCACCTTGCCGTGGTGGGGGAGCTTGAGTGTCCCACTGACCCCAAGCGCTATGCCGATGGATATTAACTACATATTGGACAGTTCTTGGGATAGGGACCAGACTAAGAGAGACACAACCTGCTGCTCTGCAGGTAGACTGAGGATAGCAGTCAAAAGTTTAAATCAGGCGCACGAAGGCAGAAGTTCTTGGTCCGGTGACAAACACTAAGGCTCTCGCTGAGGGATAAGGCTGAACGCCTCTAAGCCATTAATCCTTGGACCTGAGAGCCGGACCGATACAAACCCACGAAAAAAATGGAGGTAAGAGGGAGACGCTACATGCTTAGTTCAGAACTGTTTCTAAGGTTTAAGGGTGGGGGGAATGGGACCCCGGAGAGAGGGGGCCCGGCCGTTTTTTGCTCACTGATGCACGGAGATATGGTGCTGAGCGGCGCAAATGTAGCATACATTTGTGAGCGAAATACTAAATGCAGACAACGCACGAAATGGTTACGAAAAATTAGTATCTATGCTCACACAGAGTGTACAAAGGTGAAAAAACGTCTCAATAATACGAAATGGAACGCCTTTGGGTAGCGAATCCTTGAGTGGTCGAAGTCCCAAGCGAAAGAAAATAGTGGATGTCTCCGCATACGTCCGTTCCTGGTTGTACTGACGACCAGTGGCAAGCGAAATGCCACATACATGGAAGGAGGAATCAAAGCAGCCATGAGCAGGACGTGAAAACCTTGGGGGAGCCCAGTCTCAGAGCAGTATGTGCCGGCTCTGCAATAATGGAAGCCTCCTTGGATAGCAGGGAACGCCCATGGTCTGCCCCTGCCCTTTCCCCTTTAGGGTTGACCGTGATGTCACGACCGTTCTACTTTGACCAGCTGATGTGGGCGAAAACCCAGCACTAACAAGGTTAACGTCTCTCGAAAACCCGGGGAAGGCCAACCCGTAAAAAATTTCCTGCTGAAGTGGGTGTTTTTGGGCTACGGGTGCAAATAAATCAGGCACCCAAAGCAAACAACGTCCGAGTGAAAGCTTTCGAGCTAGGAACAGCGCTGACTAACTAGTTTTCCCCGGAATAGCTCGTGTTCGGAAAAGCTGACTAGTTAGTTTCAATGTTCGTTGTGGGGAA
>JACEFZ010025068.1:0-22777 GCA_014155875.1 Cepaea nemoralis
TAAATGAGGAATTTGGAATCCCAAAGGAATTAAATTTAAACATGACCAAACTATCATGAAGATACTTATAATATAGTAACATATAAAGGCAGGAAATCAGACCCCTTCCAAATAACATCTGGCTTGAAACAGGGTGATGCACTATCGCCGCTACTCTTCATCTGGCTCTAGAGAAAGTTGTAGGAAGGAAAAGGAGGAATTATATTGAGGAAAATCCAGGCGCGGGTTTTGCGATGATATAGATATTATAGGAAAAGTGAAAAAAAAGACATTAAAAATTTTGACCCCATTTAAAGGAAAAAAGCCCAAAAATTTGGGCTGGTTTCAACCAAGATAAGACAGAATATATGGTAATTTCAAGAGACTGAATGGCTAAAACTCTGGCCACATACAAATAGATAATATGACCATTAAAAGAACGGAAACATACAATACCTGGGTACAATCTTCAACTGCTCCAACATCATAAGGGAAAGAAATACAAACTAGAATCAACTCTGGAAATAAGATATACTATGCACTACAACATCTACTAAAATCAAAGGCGCTATCTCGTAACACCAAAATCACAATATACAAAACACTGATCAGAACCATTGTCTGTATGGCCTGAAACCTGGAGTACAACAAAAGGAGACGAAGCCTTTTACAAACCTTTGAAACAAAATTTTAAAGACGCATCTTTGGACCCTTAGGGATACACAAAGTGGAAGAGTGGAAAGAAGAAGTAACAAAGACATTTATGATTTGTTTAAAGTCCCCGCTAATCACTGGTATCATGAAGGCTAATAGACTACAATGGCTGGGGCATATAGAAAGAATGGAAGTAATAGGAAACAAAACTCGCTTACACTCAGGAAATAAATGACCGTAGACCCCGAGTAGACCAAAAAGGTGGGGGGAGTAATAACATACAGACCTACAACACTTGGAATCACGACTGGGAAGAGAAGGTCCACCCGAGAGACGAATGGGACAGATTTTTTTGCAGCAAAGAACCTCATGGCTCGGAAGCTGAAGAAGAAGAAGATATATAATTATATATATATATATATATAATATATATATATATTATATTATATCTGTCGGGGCAAAACGAAAATCCTAACCTGCACAGTTTCCAGCGAATGCACTAGCCAGGCGGCCTTAATTCCTCAGGCTCAAAGACCCCCCCCCCCCCCCCCACCATACACTGCAATAAATGACAGTTTTTATGGCATTTAAATATATGGCTGGACATAATGAACACTGGTAAATAGCTTCTATAAGCTACAGAAGAATTAATGTTAAGGTGGTAAGATAACAAATATCAGCAATGAAGGGAAATGAGGAGTATTATTGTGATATTGATAGCCAGTACCAGCAATTAAGGGGGATAAATAGTGTTAAAGTGAAAGGAACAAACAATTTCAGCAATGAAGATATTCTGAAACAGGCCATAGTTAAACTATTGACCACAATGCTTAAGGTATGAGCCATACATTAGTATGCGTGTTTCTGTTTAGCTCAAATCATGTCATGTTCAAATAAAACACAGATTTACACATCTGTTATCTGAAATGATAATATACACAGTCACATGCAGATGTACAGAGTGCAGAGAAAGAAAAACCTCAACTACAACAAATGAATGCACATTCTATATGCTTGTTATGTATTTAATTTGTCATATATTCCATCTGCTGTCTATTTCTTATAAAGGTTTCAAAGTTTCATCAGTCTTTTCTTGGTTGATTTTTGTTTTTTGTTTTTCTCTTTAACCAGATCTTTAATGGTTGATAAGTGCATTTGACTTCTTCCTCTTCTCCTTTTGCCCTTTATAGCCCACTGGGACACAGACCCTCAACCAACTCCCTTCAAGCCCTCCCATCCTCAGATATCCTATACAGCTCAGTCCATTTCTTCCCCACTTTATTCATTTCTGTCTCTTCTTCTCTTGTCCATGAGTTTTTTTTGGTCTTCTTCTATTTCTTGTGCCTTGTGGACTCAAGACAAAGGCCTTTTTATTTATGCTATTCTTAGGTTTTCCCAATGTATGTCCTATATAGAGCCAGTGTCCTTTCTTCACCTCTTGATTGACTTGTATTTGTTTAGTTCTCTACATTGCTGATAGCACCAGTTAATGAATGTTTGCAGATCATTTGTAATCCATTACTGCAGTAATATCAGAATATTCTAGCATGCTGATATTTTATTGACTGGGATAAAAGCTAATGGTTGATTTAAAATCTTCATCACATCACTTCAGGCAAACCCATTAGATGCTCTGTCCTCTCCTAACTCAAATATCCCTAAATAAATGCTTCAATTGTCTTTGTTCTTCAGCTAGCACTATTATATTCCTCATCATCATCAAGTGCCATGCCCGCTGTCACAGGCGTTCATGACTCTCCATAGATCTCGGTCTTTAGTTTCATGGATCAACTCTGCTTCATGATATTCCTCCATGACACCGTCCCAATCCATCCAGCATCAGTTTCTCTTGGTCAATATATATATATATATATATATATATATATATATATATATATATATAGATATATATATATATATATATATAAAAACACAATGGTATGCATTATGTGGGTAGGGATGTATTTGATGCTTCGAAAACGGTTCAACTTAGAAAAAATTTTTCTAATCTTTTTTTATTCTCGTGCAAATGCAATTTTTTTTTAAATACTTTTTTATTAAAAATTAATAATTATTTTACATGACTTAACATAAAAAATAATATATAAAGGGAATAACTTTTTAGTTTGCATATCTTGGGTAAGTCCCTGCATAGATATAGATAGATAGATGAAATAAAGATAGATAGATAGTAATGGGAAAAATAGAGATAGATAGTGGGTAGATTAGATAGAGATAGATAGAAAATTAGGATAGATAAAAGTTAGATAGATGATAATGTGAAAAAGGGTAGATAGAAGATAGATAGATAGATAGATAGATAGTGATAGAAGGGGTGGGGCGGGGGGGGAAACCGGAGGGGCACACGACAGACAGAAATGACGACAGACGACGAAACAGCTGGGCCGGGTCATAAACAAGACAGACAAAGAGAGCCAGACATCCCGGGGAAAAGAACTTATATGACTACTTATAGAATTAAATGAGATTTTCCCCATCAGGGGCTGGGCGAAGCCAGACTGGGGGCAAAAGACAGACAACAGATAGTCAGGAAAGGAACGGGAATGGGAGCTTTATATGACTTTTTCTTATATGAATTAAATTAGATGCTCCCCACCCGGGACTGGGTGAAGCCGGGCCAGGTCACAGACAGACAGAAGATAGTCAGAAAGGGAACGGGAACAGGGCTTATATGATACTTATATGATTAAATGAGATGCTCCCCACCAGGACTGGGCGAACCCGGGGCCCGGGGTCAGACAGACAGCAGACAAACAAGCATCGACAGCCCGAAAAGTAGATAGATAGATAGATCCCTGCCGGGGCCTGGTTGAAGCCGGGCCGGGTCAGCTAGTATTTATATATAAAAACCTTCACAATATTTCCCTTGTCCTTTGAGTGACCCTTTTTTCTTGGCCTAGATGCACCAGATTAGCCCCTGTCATTGCTTGACACTCCAGCATATCTCTGGGTTTTGGAATTTAAAACGGGGAAACTGTTTAGCAGTGGTGGGGCTAAATCTTCTTTTTTATGACCAAAGAGGTGTTTACAACACAGTTCATTAAATGGGTTCCAATTTTCAAATCATGAAAAGTCAGACCACATAGACATTTCAAGATTTAAGTTTCTTCAATGTCTTTAATAATTTGTTCATTTTATCTCTTTTCTGTGCAGCTTATGTATTTTCATAAAGATATTTTAAATTATTGTTTTAGGCCGTAACTTATGTAGATTATATTTCCTTCTATGTACATGTTACAATCTCAAAAACTTACACCTTTTAACTAAATACTCCCCAGATAAATGTTGACTGTGGGAAGATCTTTCGCTGGGATCACCCAGTAATTTTCCAGTACAGTCATGACCATGGCCAGTCGTGGCACCTTGTAGAAGATCCCTGTTACTTGGATCAGGACTGTGAGGGAAAGCTGACAGAGGGCAGTATTTACTACACAGGGACCCATGACAGTGGAGCCTTGTGGTCATCCCAGTAACAGAGAAGATGTGCTGCTCAGTAAGAGATCTTGCATTGCTTTTACAGTGACTAATTTACACTTCATAGTGTGCATTAGTATTTGTTATATTATTTTAACAGTAATTGAGCATGATCAGAGTTTGAAAATATGAGCCATTGTCATGTTGTCACAAACCAAACACTGATAAAAATGTTGTTAATCAAAAAGTCTTAAGTCAAATAGGACATATAAGTATGTGATAATAATATATAAGGAGCCACTGTAGCATAATGGCTAGCACCTTTTACCCTTACAACAGATTTTCTTTAATCGACCTGGACTCCCAGTTCAGCCCAACCTAGAATGACCACCATGAACTGTCCTGGGAAGGAAAGGCAACCAGCATGATATTGACCAGCTCACCCTTGAGTGTCAGTTAGTCTCAAAAACTATTGATAAAATTAGTGGTACTGCGGTAAAGCTGTGGAAATATAAACAGTACAGAAAAACACAAAGTAATGCAGCTTTACAGAACTAATAAGTGGACTGATATGCGTGTGCACACATACATACAGATATGCACATCAACAAACATTCACACATGTATATGGTTGTGTGAATGTTTGTTGATGTGTGTATGTGCATGTATGCACGCACACACACACATCAGTCCATTCCCATGGTGCACACATAAAGTAGCACAGGAAATGACTTTTGTTATTATCACAATCATATTTGGGTACACACATCATTGCTCTTTAACATTTGTCTACTATGACCAACTCTTTACTGGCACCCACTCATGCATTTATGAACATCCACGGGGGCACTCTTATTTAGTTTTCACTCTCGGACCACCATCTCATCACCATTGCTTCCAGTTTTCTGCCATATCTTCCTCCCCTTTTTCTTAAACCATTTCCACTCATTTACCTGAGATCTTCACTGAACTGTTACCATCCCCTACCCCAGTTCCCATGACACCACAGAGGCTGTCTATATAAGAGTATTAAGGTGACATGCATATTAGTATCACAGTCTGGAGTTGTATATCCGGAATTAGAATAATACCACCAACCTCACTCTCGCGCATTCGCCAGTTCTCGCCCCAAGGGGCTTGAACCAGACCCCCGGAAGAGGTGCAAGCCTCTGTAGTATCATTCTGATTCTGGATATACTACTCAGAGCCACACCAAGTACCAGATCTCCTTGGTAGTATCACTCAGATATATTATTCAGGAATTAGAGATGTATAAGATATAGGGGTACACACCATGAACACATGTCAGTGGCTGCTGTGGGGATGGTGCACCAGTGTCAGCGGCGGTGTAGGGGGGAATACTGTCTTAAGCACAACGCACGTCTCAAGAAGAGGGGAGGCACAGTCACCTGCACAAGCTGCGGCATCGGGGTGAAAACCACCCTAGCCCTCTGCCAGCTGTGCAGAGCCAACATTAAATACCACAAACTGCAATACCAGCAGGAGGGTTCGTTCTGCCACGAATGGAGGCACCTAAAAAGAATCAGTAGTTAAATTCCGGCAAAAAAAATTTCATTTAGAGAGAAGTGAAGAGTTGAGGGTATGAGGCCAACAGTGATCATGGTCACAGTAAAACAGTTGCAAGAGCAAGCCCGTCATTATGGGATGCCATACAGCCACCGCAGCAAGGCCGTCCTCGCCCAGGAAATAGCTCAGGCGAGACGCATTCTGTGACACTTGAACGGGCCGCCACCACCAGGCAGTATCCAGCTCTTCGGGGGGAGATCCAGGATGCGGCGCAGCACACACGGGAGGCTGCGCAGTTGGAAGATGAGGTCACCGCCACCCTATGAGCACGTAAATACACCGCCCGGGCTCGAGCGCACCCGTTAGTACACTTTGCCGCGATAGACGCCAATGCAAGGAGGAGGAGGTGGCACTATCTACATCAGGAGCCACTTACCCGACCATCACCCAACGCAGCCCCGACTCCTGGAGGAGGTGATTGGTTGGCAGAGTGTGACGAGATCCACCTTGACATCAACCAAATCGACCGCCCCAACACCAAGTGGGTCTTTGTTAGGTGGGTGCAAGTTGAGGTGAAGGTCATCCTCACCCCCAAGGTTCTATTAGGGGCCAGACAACTGCCAGATTGGCTGCGACAAAGGAAGGGGCTGTACGCGCTATACACCTACAATGACAATCTCTGTCTGTTCCGGTGTCTATCTGTCCACTATGGGGCCAGGCCAGATAGGTGTACCACCACAGCCTGATAGCTGGCGTAAAGGATGTGGGCCACCGCAACCCCCAGACAAGCCGAGCTTGGATTCGTTAAAAGAGTTTGTGGAGACGTTGAAGTTATGCATCCATGTCTATGAGCCAACAGAAGCGGGGGTTTGGAGGTTGGTAAGGAGTCCAGCAAACTACGAGTGCATTGGCACCAAGCCAATGATGATCAGGGTTTATGACAACCATGCCTTCCTCATAACCGACCTGCCAAAGCTAGCACAGCTCTTTCAGTGTCAGCATTGCAATCAGCACTTCACCTAAGCCTGCAATCTCCAATGTCACACCGATCACTGCAGCAGGGGGGAAACCAAGGTCCTCTGCCCAGGGGAGGAGGTGCCGCGCCCACCGTTGGCATACAAAAAAGTCTTCTACCCCCAAACCAATGCCAGCCGTGCCCCCACCCTATGGTTGGAACACGTGGAGGCCCAAACAGGGTAGCACATCCACAACGCATACAGTGGCCATGGGGGCGAGTGGTGGATCACTGATGAGCCAACCACCCAAATGGTGTATGAATATCACGGCTGCTACTGGGTGTCCAGCCCACAGTGAAGCCTGCAATGCGATGGGAGTTGTATAAGAAAACCCGTGGCCGCAAAGAGAAAATAAGAGCCGTTGGCTACAATTTGGTGGCCGTCTGGGAGTGTGAGTGACCAGTACTGTCTTGCGCACCAATGTCTCAGGTGTAGACAATGGTCTACCCCTACGTGATCTTTTATGATTCTGAGGCCTGGCATGACAAGGCTCAAGCCCAGCACCACACCCCCGACCTCAACTATGAGAGCCATTCTGTGAGTGTGAGTGACCACTACTGTTTTGAGCCCCAATGCCTCAGGTGCAGACAATGGTCTACCCCCTTGTGATTTTTTTATGATTTTGAGGCCTGGCATGACAAGGCTCAAGCCCAGCGCCCCACTCCTGACCTCACCTATTAGAGCCATTCTGGGAATGTGAGTGTCCACTACTGTCTTGGGCACCAATGCCTCAGGTGCAGACAATGGTCTACCCCCATGTGATCTTTTATGTATAAGAAACCCGTGGCCATGGAGAGAAAAATAAGAGCCGCTAACTACAATTTCGTGACTGTCTGGGAGTGTGAGTGACCACTACTGTCTTGTGCCCCAATGCCTCAGGTGCAGACAATGGTCTACCCCCATGCGATTTTTTATGATTTTGAGGCCTGGCATGACAAGGTTCAAGCCCAGCGCCCCACCCCCGACCTCACCTATTACAGCCACCAGGTTCTTATATCCGTTTTGGCGGGGGACACACTTGAGGAGCAGCTGGTCCACCTGAGCAATGCAGACCCAAAAGCCTTGATAGCTGACTTCATGGCTGACCTGCATTGACATGCAACTGCAATACAAGCTGAGATGGAAGCGCATTACCTCCCCGAAGATCTGAACAAGCTGCACCCAAAACTGCAGAAGAAAATGTGTGAGTGTTGTGAGCAAGTCCCAGTTTTGGGCTTCAACTTGAGCCGGTATGATCTAAACCTAATCAAGGAGCACTTTATAGTGGAGCTCGCAGGCACCTGCTAGAAGATCAATGTGGCCAGGCAAGGGACAAAGAAAAGTTCATCATCACACCTGAGTTCAAGTTCATAGTTATTCTCAACTACCTCACCCCCGGCACCACGTATGATGCATGGGCACAAGCCTATAGCTGCAAGGCAACCAAGTCATGGCTGCCGTATAGTGGCTCGACACACCTGAGAAGCTGAACTACCCAGGCCTGCCTGACTACCCTGCATGGTATTCCAGCCTGAATTGTGGATACGTGCTTATGCTGGAGGAGTGGCGGAGCTGCAAGTGACTCTTCAAGGAAAAGGGAATGAACACATTCACCGATTGGTTGAGGTAACTATAACAACCTTGTTGTCAGTCCAGGCCTCGAGGCCTTAGGGAAGATGAAGGCATTCTATGGAGAGCGGGGAAATCAACCTATTCAAAGATGCATGCAGCCTCCCCTGGGTGTCCCTACAATACCTTCTCAGGGGCACCGATTCAGAGGAGGCGTACCCACTCTTAAAAGCAGCAGTGACAGGAGGGCGATTGCTAGTCTTCACCCAATACCACAAAGTGGGTGTCAAAAGAATCTGATCACATCAATACCCAAAGTGGAAGCTCTGCAGGACCGCAAAAGGGGACGATGCTAACACACTCTACCTCAGCATGGACATGCCATGTGGGAAAGAGCAGGTGCTCCACGTGGAAAACCCTGAAGGGATAACACCCCCCCCCCCCCAAGGTGCCCAGCAGGTGTTAAAAGGCCAGCTGTTTGGGTTTGTAAAGTGTAAAATCTCCACCCCCTAAGCCTTGTGGCCAAAGTTTTAAGAAAAGGTCCCCCCCCCCCCCCCCCCCCCATCTTCTTCATGAAACAGGCCGTGCCGGAGGCATTAGTAGCACCGAAGATGTTGGATTACCTGAAACACACAGGCCGCCAGCAGTCGGGGTGTAAGAAACTGCTGGGTGTCTTCGAGGCTGACTGGGTCTTGCTGTACACCCCGCTGTTGAAATGGTATCTAGAACACGGACTCGGGCTGGAGGCGGTCTATAAAGTCATCCAGTATGAAGCTCTTCACGTGATTTGTTAAGCAAGTAACCAAAGCGCGCCGCCTCAGGGATGTGGACAAAGTGAAGGCGATGCTGGCTGTAGCTATGAAGCTTCTAGGCAATTCCACATATGAGAAGCTCATTGAGGCGCTCAAGTACTGCCAGCATGCTGTTGGTCCTCCTTCATGACGTATCATTATGTGTAACAACAAACATGTTGGTAATGAAGAACATAGGCTCAGCCTTTCCAATAACAGTAACAACGATCAAGAACTGGAGAGAAAGTTGTGAACTGGAACATAATGAATCCTGACGCGTGGCGCTTACAGTTAAATGCCGTTTTATTAGGCATCTTCTTACAAAGTTAATATCACATAATCTGTCATTGCCTCTTTCGGAGTGGCTGTTAAGACCAGGTCAGCATCCGAACTATATGAGCACAAACTATACGGATTTGAATGACTAACCTGTAACACTGGCGGCCATAGTCATGATTTACAGATGCAGCTGATCATCACCTTGAACGCAACCCGTCTGTCTTTCTGTTATTTCTCTTCCCGTCTAGGGCGTGTCCTCGATTCTTTACACATGCATGATGCTCTTCTCTTCTGTCAATGCTTACTATTATTCCATCCCTGGGTTCATACCAGTTAGCTCCCAGCTACCACAATTCGTGCCACGATCATCAAGAATATGCTTCTCCTTTCCATGTCGTTTCCCAGTCTGCTGTTGTCAAAACACGTCACTGTCTTGTTCACGTTGGTGCGCACTGGTTTCTGTGCGTGGGTTTTCCAATCCGTTTTTCCCGATACTAACTATCCATCATCATCTTGTCTGCACATTATGTGGCAAATGCCACACCAACTCCAGCTAAACACAAGACGAAAAAACCATGAATCAGGCACTACGTTCCGCCTGGTTTGATGACCTCACAGAGATAAGCGACACGTACGAGATCAAATCACGTAAGCCATGTGTGGTCATCAAGCATCCTTTCCAGGTAGGCATTGCCATGTATCAACTGGCCAAGCTCTGCATCTTAGAATTCTACCATGACATGGATTGCAGGGACTATTAGGTCATGCAGATGGACACTGACAGCCTGTACATCGCGCTGAGCACCCTCAACCTCGAGGATGTGGTAAAGCCTAAGATGAAAGAGGAGTTCAACCGTGTGAAGGGGGAGTGGCTTGCCTGGGACAAATGGAGCAGGTGAACCCCAGTATCTTCAAGACCAAGTTTGAGGGGAGTCGAGGCATCACCCTCTGCAGCAAATGCTACATCTTCGACAGGGACGTGAACACAAAGTTCTTGTGCAAGGGTGTGAGGAAAAGGCAGAACACCATGACCTAGGGGAGATACAAAGCTGCCTTAGAGGGGCCCATAGACAGGGTGGGGAACTGAGGGATGCGCATGCATAACGGGCAGATGGCCACCTACCAACAAGGCAAGCTGGGCCTCAGCACGTATTATGACAAACAGTATGTCTTACCTGACAGTATCCACATGCAGCTCCTCGAGTACAGCAAGGTTGCCAGGAGTGAGCCCTCACCGCTTAGCGAGGATCCGGTCAGGAGACATTTGGGTGTCGGGAGGAACAATCATTAGCTCTTCGCAAACAAAGCCACGAGCTGGCCCATCTACCAGGTAGTACAGCGCAGGCCACCCATCCTGACAGACAGCTTTACAAACCATGTGTACTGTTATTGATCATGAAGGATCAGCCGCCCAGCGCCGGCCACCTTCAAGCTCGTGCTCGCCAGGTGAGCTTGCATAGAGATACCAAACTAGAGCATCAGATGGAATCACAGGTTCCTTGAGGCCAATAGTATGGTGAGCTGGAGCAGCCAACGTATGGGATACAGAAGTGCCCAAAAAATATCATCAACCAGCTTCCGATCTGTCAAACAAGTCACCTCACCATTAAGAGCAGCGACCATCTGAGGAAGAGCCCGAACCCATTCAGCTGAACGTTCTGAGGACCCTTGGGCTGTTAATAGTAACTCTTGGGTATTGGTTGCCAAACAGTCTCTTCGCCAGAGTGCCATTGAACCGCTCGATGATCGCCTGCTGCCGATGATTCCCAGCTTCTCTGCATTGTATATGTGTCTTATGCTTCACAGCCAGCTGGCTCACAGCACCCATAAACTTGCACCCCGGGTCTTCTTCTTCTTCGTTCATCCGGAGTTTTTTTTTCGGACGTGATTGCGTTGTGCCTGTCCACAGCAGAGCTGCGTTCTTGCGCCGTTAGGCCGACACATCCGACTTCTGCGGGCATTTGTTGACCGGGTTAACCTTCCCTGGCACCCCGGGTCAATCTGCAGAAGCTGTGCCCATGTCAGAGGCCCTCGTTTGTAAATTCGCTCTAGTGCCAAAGCCACCCCTTTGCTGCTCTTATCAGTCAAAGGCTCGGCTTCTTTAAACTGTGAGGCAACATCCACAACCGTCAAGACATACTTAAATGTCTTACGCCCAACCCGGTCATGTGGTAGGTAGAGCAAGTCAGCCTGATTGACGTTCAGCCTATCTTCATCAATAGATGGCCGTGGAATGTAACAAGGGGCGGGCAGATAGTTCTGATAAATAGCTTGCTTCTTGAGCCAGTCCTGGGCAACAGCCTCTAAAACATGAGCTGCAGCAGCAAGCTTCTTAATGGCTGCCAGACCTTTCCAATAGTCCTGGGAGCTGTAGTAGATGTCCTCCAGACGTTTCATTATTGCTTAGCAATAAGTAATTCGACCAATCTCTAAAGCAATTTATAAGCAATAGTTCCCATTGCTGCCAGCCCAAGAAGGATGAAAGTAACCTCGTGGTCTTGCTGAGGCTTGGATGGCACATAGAAATCCACAAGGGGCTCTACACGTTTGCCGGAGATCAGGCTGTATTCCTGCAGGGCCTGGTCAACATCTTGGAAAGAGTGAACGGCGTGGTCTTCATGGTGTAGCTCCTCGCTGAGCCAGTCCAGTTGCATGATTCTCTTTCTCGTCCACTCAGCCTGGGCTGCCTGTAGCCACTCGACAGCCTCATCGTGCCGTCTAATTTCTTTATGGGTGTCTGCATGCCCTAGCTTGGAAAAGATTGCATGCCCTAGCTTGGAAAAGATGTAATTGCAGACATTGAACATAGGATGGCTTAACATAATTCAGTCATGTTATGTGATATTATGTAATCTGATATATTTTTTAATTTGCATTTATATCAGTAAAATCCTATTCTACCCTATTATGTTATAATTATGATACATAGTGTTTATTATTATTTCAGGTAATGGAGTTTTGCTTGTTTTTTTTTAGTTTCATTCAAACAATTATATCTGTGTTGTAAATCCCACCTTCAACATAAGGATATGTAGTGTTATTATTATCATCATCATCATCATCATAAAGTGCCCTGCCAGCTGGTGTAGGTGTTCATGGCTCTTCTCAGATCTCGGTCTATGATGTTTTGGATCAACTTTGCTGATGATATACCTCCATGCCATCATCTCAGTCCTTCCAGCAACATTTCTCTTGGTCTGCCTCTGCCTTTCTTCCCCATGATCTTTCCAGATGTCACAATGTTCTCTCATGCTTCACTTCTCATCACATGACCAAACAAAGCTGTTTGACTCTTTCTTATTGTATATAATATTCTAGTTTCATTGGCCTCTTTCAGGCAATCATTGTTAGTTACTCTGACAGTGAAAGGAATTTGCAACTAATTTATACTATGTAATTTATATGTCTCTGTTATTTCTCTCTGTGTATTTGCGGCTTTTCAAAACTGAACTTACATTTTTAAGTATTTTACCTTACAGATGCAACTTGACCTCTTGGTATAGAGATTAGTAATTAATATTCAGTAATGGTCGAGGGTCAAACAGGTGTTGGAGGGAAGAGGAGTTAGTTGTATGGGGCTTTTAACCTTATAAAATACCTCAGAACTGTGAAATGATCATCCCTGAATATGGGGCAAATTTACCTTCCTCCCGATCTTCTGCCTTGAGGGTTTGTCTCTTGTCTTTAGACAAAAGCTAGCGAAGTTGATCCATTTTCATACCCATAGAGGATGAGGTGAAACCACCATGTTACATATCAAGTACATGTGAAATAAATGTACACAGCATTCATTTTGAGTTTAACTTAGAGTTAAATTCATGATGACCAATATTTTCTGAATTCACATTTGTTTAATGTTAAAAGGCATAATTGTCCCGTTTGTTGACATGAATGTTGTCTTATGTTACTTAGTCCTGCGATATTTCGCTGGTGGCAGCCAGGAGGTGTTCATCACAGTTTCAGCATTGACAATGTCTATATGGGTCCTCCCTGCACTGACAACTGTCATCGTCAAGGAGTATGTAGGGCTGGCAAGTGTGAGTGCTATGTCACAACTGATAGTGAGTTAGGTAAGTACTGAACTTTTACTTGTGTGCAGTCTCTCTTCAGTCTATGTGTATGTGTGGACATGTAGTATATGTATATGTGTGTGTTTGGATAACCAAGAATTATATTTGCAATTATATGCAACTATTTTAGCAATCTAAAATTGATAAGCAGTTATGTGGCACAACAAATTTACTCAGAAATATTTATAATTTTAAATTCGGTACAAACACTAATGTGTAAAATAGGCTTGCTGCAAGTCTTAGATTCAATTGAGAGGGATAAAATTATCATTGTAAAAACTAAACACCAAAACGAACAAACAAACAAACAAACTTTATTTTAAAAGGGTAACAAATTGGGCACGCAGGCCCGTCTTACATTCGGCCCTTTCAATCACTCGTCTTTCATTCATCAAATGTGCATGTTACATTAACATAGGGGAAAAAAACATTGTCAAATGGATTTTGTAAGCATAAACAATGCATATTACGCATGATACATTCACATGAGAAAAAAAAAAAAAACATTATCAAATGAAAGTTGTAAACATAAAAAGTGCATATTGCAATGTTGTGATACACATCCCCCATCCACCCTCAACATCCGCGGCCACCAACACATCCCCACCCACCAAACCTCCTCCATCCACCCACACATACCTCCACGCACTCACACAGAACCAGGCAAACATACATGCCACCACCCACACACTGATCCCCCACCCACACACATTTCTCCACCCACACACACATCCTCACACACCAAGAAGAAGAAGAAGATGAAGAAGAAGAAGAAGAAGAAGAAGAAGAGGAAGAAGAAGAAGAAGGAGGAGGAAGAGGAGAAGAAGAAGAAGAAGAAGAAGAAGAAGAAGAAGAAGAAGAAGAAGAAGAAGAAGAAGAAGAAGAAGAAGAAGAAAAAGAAACTACACACACATACCCCCGCCAACCCACACATCCCGCAAACAGGACCATTGAGAATTGAAGAAATGTAAGAAAATGCCGGAATAGTAAAATTACTTGGACAGTGGTGAAATAAACTGTTTTATAATGTTGAAAGGATTGTTATAAATTAATTGAGCCCTTTTACTGGTGGTGTTAGGGAAATTGAATAAAGTAAAGATACTTTTAGCATATTGCTTTGTTTCAACAAATGCTTTCAAATATTAGAAATAAAAAAACTACACATTATTCATGTTTGCAGTCTTCTGTTGTATAATTTTATTACAGGTGATAACTGCAGCCCTGTTAAAGCATCTCCACCTGGAATGTTGGATAGATTTGATAACAAAAATATGCCCTCGATGGTTTACTGGGACAAAATCCTTGGGGGTCACCTGGGACGAGCATGTGGAATTGTTGATTATGACAACGCATTATACTTTGGTGGTCATGGCACCAGGGAAGCTGTTACTGTTCCATTAAATACAACACACTTGAAGTAAACAACATTTGTCTTCTGTATCGTAAATGATAAGTGTTTTTGTTCCAGTTTATTGTTCTAGGGTCTGGATTTCGTGCTTCTGTAAACAGTAAACTGAATTTACTTACCACAATAATAGCATGAGCATTTCATTAAAACAGTTTTTAATATTAACTTTAAGATCAGAACATTAGTTTAGTTAATGTCAGCTTCTTATCGATCTTGAATTTTTATTAAAAGTTCAGTTGTTCAACATTCAATTGTTCTTGCATCATATTTTTTTGCTTTTATGTTTAAGTTATCAAAAGATATCAGTAAAACTTATTTTTACACTCACTGTTCTTATTAGCCATTGCATTTATTTATTTACAATATTAATGGTTTAGATTTAATTACAGTTTTAGAATCACTGCTTTACAGAATTATGGAATTTGCTGTAAAAATTGGAGACAACAGAAACTCAGAGAGCTGCCGTCAGCCTAGAGACAGAAATGAGGCTATTGTTGTTGATTTCTCCACTGACAATGGGATCACATGGCAAGTTTTAAAGGTTGTTGAACCAAGTTTTGAGGATGTCACACCAAGCGCAGTGGTCATTAAACTACCTTCAAGTGCTAAACAAGAACGGACCATTTTTAGATTCTGGCAACCCCTTGGTCTGGGAGGTGAGTAGTTTGTCCTTTAAAACTTGTCCTTGTGCTTCGTTGTTTTACAGTTGTCTAGTATTGTGGGCAGCACAGGGCTGAACTTATTGCCATGTGACAGGCACACACCAGAAGAAGGTACATAAAAGGGAGAAAAGGGATTTCCCAGAAGGAGACACAAAACTAAATGGTCAGCACGAAAACCAAGGAAACATTGGACGTCAGAGGACAACAAGTAAACAGACGTTGTGAGATTCTGCTACGGCACGGATGTGTCTTCGGGAAGCCCGTGTTTGGTGAAGAGATGGATGCAATGATTGCGAGGCTCGGCCAGTAAATAACAGGAGGAGGAAATCTTTCGAGAATTAATAATCAATGGAAGGACCAAACCTAGACCAATCCTGAATTCGGAATGGCGAAATAGAAGACTGCGCTTCAAGGTGAAAGGATAGAATAGGGCACTTAGTCATAGACAATAGGTAAACACCGACCCTGTCATAAAAGGGCAGTTTACAGTCTAGGAGGCTATAGCCTATTATTGTTATCAAGCACATTATTAAAAGTGTGATGTTGTTTGCTGGATTGCGTCTGTCTATTTTCACATTTCGTTCCTGAAGTTCTAAGGTGAGAAGTTATTTTTATTCTGTTGACGAGTCGAAAACAATTGACGTTGATTTTCCATGTTCAATATTAATGGAGTTACGGCAAGGCACTTATCAAGGTAACTCTTAACTGAAGACCAGATACATGACAACACTTGGATAATCATGCAGTGGATGTATAGTCATTCTAATGAACATGGTATAAAAATGCAGATAGAATATCAAAGAAAGGATTGAGACAAAAATATCAGTGTGTAGCAATAATCTAACAGCATTCAAGTAACTAATTACTGCAAATGACATGTAAGACATGTATTCATTGTTGTAAATTTCATTCCATGATTTTATAGCAATAAATTTATATCCCAAAATCTGCGTATATGTTGGTTTTTTTTTTTAATGCTGCCTTTGCTATTTCTAGACAGGCTCATTCTGTTATCAGTGAAACATCAATACTTTGCTGATGATAGAAGACTTTCTTGGCCTGCATACATATTTATGTTCTCTCTGAAATAAACATTTATTTTGTGTTATTTATAGCAATTTTTACTGCATTAATACTTATGAAAAGATGCATCCAGATGCAAAAGTGTCTATATTTGTGCAGTATAATCTGTTAAAAAGTATTTGATAAAGTTAAACATCATGACTATTTTGGCATTTTGCATGAACTTAGCACATAGGGAAAAGTTTAGGATAATAAAGAATATTTATAGGGAGCAAGAATCCATACTGAAAATCAAACAGGTCATTCATTTTAAATATCTAGGATTAGGATATGTGGTGGCATCTAATAGAAGATCTGACACAGAAGTAATGAAGCTGCCATAACTGAAAAACTCAGTTACTAGAATGTGCAATAAAACTTCTGCTTAATGAGAAGTTGTGTTCTTCTGTATGAATGTGAATATTGGACAAGAGTAACGAATTGTGAAGAAACTGCAAGCAACAGAGATGTAATTTTTAAGAAAAATTATGACAATATCAAGGAGAGAAAATAAAACAAATGTTGAGATATTGCTTGTTGCAGGGTGATACTAGAGCACTCATCAAATTCATAAAGAGAGGATAAATATACTTTTCATTCACTTGGAATCAGACTGTATCTGTAAATGTATTTCCTGCATGAACTTCACTCTCTTCTGTAAGAATTGCAGGGTTCAATTGAGTTTGACATCTAGGGTTGTTTTATCTGACCATAAAACAGATTTTTTTTCTGAGCTATATTTGGCACATTCTTGTACTGTATATTCTGCTGTTTGAGGTGCTTACTCACGCATATACATTGCTGAAGAACCAACTTTATTTAGCTTTGTGTACATGTGGCTATTGAGTCTGTTATGTCCTGTTCTGAGTATAAAGGTAGTACTTGCCAAATCATTTCCATTAGTTAACAGTCATTCCATGGTTAAATAAGTGACTTTTTGAGATTTTTTATTAGATTTTTCTTTTGGTAATATGTAATTGGATGACTTGGCCACATGGCATGGGCGGGACAGGAACACTGAGCTGATCCACGACACTGGTGATCGAGTGAAATGGCGAGTCATGACCGCCCACGCTTTCCGGCATGGCACATGATTGATTGATTGAATTGGAAAATCTGATTGTTGCATGCCAGTGCCTTCTTTCGCCAATTTGTCAGCCGTTTCACTTTATGGAAGCATGAACAATGGGATGGGGTCCAAATTAGGACAAATGAAATTTATGGGACATTTCAATAGAAGAGGTAAAATAGACAAATTAGTCTTATGTGAAAAATACTAGCCAAAAGAGGAAGAGGAAGATAGAGAATAATAAAGTAGCTGGACAACAAATACTGATATAAGCTACATCAGTTTCATCAAAATATCAGATGACAGAAAAGACTGGAAAGTCTTGACCACTAATGTCTGCTTCAGACAAGGCATCTGAGTAAGAATATGCAATGTGAGAAATTCTTCTATTATATCTGTATTTGAAGTCCTGAATCTTTGGTTTTGTATCTGCACTGAGTGTCCAGAAGTATAGATAACACAAGTAGCCATACTTAGTAGCAATAAAAAATTGTTTTACCCTGCTGTCTTTCATCTTTTATTTTGCATATCCTATTTACAGGACATTGCAGTCAACACCAGCATTTATGAGCTGCTGTTGATGTCTTGGCAAGTTTTACATTCAGTAGTTTGCCATTGTTTTCTGAACGACCAGCTGCCATTGTTTTCTGAATGACCAGCTCACATACCTTTCCATAAGAAATCAAGGCGACGCAATCCGCTGCCGTACGTGGATATATGGGATTACGAACAACGTCCTTAACCCCTTCACCAGGGAGACCGGCTGACCCTGCTTTCACATAGTATTAATTGCTAAAGTTTCAAATATTGTTTCTTTTGCTGACGAGCATTAATTTTGTCTTTCATAGCATCATGTTCCCATCCATGTGCCGTCTTTGTCTTGAATATGTTATTTGCACATAAATGTGACACTCCCTACATATTGATCACCAAAATAACATTATTGTAAAACTGACCCCAAAAAATGTCTGCTGGTTTACCAACAGATATGCCAAGAGCAGAGTGGGCTTTGGACAGTGTTATGGTGGGCATCAATGAGACAAGTGAATATGGTTTTGAGGATACTTTTGAAGGTGAGTACAGTATTCCCATGTCAGTATTTCACATATTGCATATAATCAACAATCCTTCATTGTGAAGAAGTATGAACAATAAACAAGCAATTAGAAAACCATGTAGAGGTGTAAAGTATTTAGTGTGGATATACAGAAGAAGAATATGGAATAGATAAAGTTACCAGTCTGCTTAATACAATATATGACACTGGAAATATACCTCATGAGTTATGTAATTCTGTATTTATTGCAATCCCAAAGAAATCAGGAGCCTTGGAATGTGATCAACATCGAACAATTAGTATAATGAGTCACATCACGAAGATTTTGCTAAGAATTATCATGCAAAGAGTGAGGAGGAAAATACAACCTGAAATAGGAGAAGAACAATGTGGGTTTGTAGAAGGCAAGGGTACAGTAAATGCTGTGTATATACTGAGAACCGTAATCGAACGTTCTATAGAAGTAAACAAAGATCTACACCTTTGCTTTATTGACTACACAAAGGCTTTTGATAAAGTGAGACATGTCAACATGTTAAGGATGCTTGAAGATCTACAAATTGATGGGAAAGACCTTAGACTTGTAAAAAACATATATTGGAAACAACAAGCTGCCATAAGAGTTGATAATGAAGTAAGCCAATATCAGCCTATTAAGAGAGGTGTGAGACAGGGATGTGTAATGTCTCCAGATCTGTTTTCCCTGTACAGTGAAAATATTTTCAGAAATATTGAAGATATGGAAGGAATCAACATTGGGGGACGATGCATCAATAACATTAGATATGCAGATGATACAGTATTAATTGCAGACAATGAACAGGACCTGCAAAATTTAGTAGATGCGATTGTTACACACAGTGAACAACAAGGGTTAGAATTAAATTGTAAAAAGACACAGATTATGGTCGTCACTAGGAAGAACGAAATACCACAGTGTAATATACAAGTAAATGGGAATATTCTTCAACAAGTGAATAGGTACAATTATCTCGGAACAGTAATAACATCTGATGGGAGATGCCTGGAAGAGATTAGAACAAGAATCACCATGGCAAAAGTAGCCTTTAGCAAGATGAAAAACATACTGACCAATAAAAAGATGTCAATTGAAACGAGAAAAAGAGTGTTGAGGTGCTACATAGAACCTATACTTTTATATGGATGTGAAGCTTGGACAATGAGCAGCCAGGCTGAAAAACATCTGATGGCTGTAGAAATGTGGTTTCTGAGGAAAATGCAAAGAATACCATGGACAGCCAGAAAGACCAATGAACAAGTCCTTCAAGAAACAAATGAAGATCGTAAACTGATTAGAGACATTAGAAGTAGACAGTCACATTTTTTTGGACATGTTATGAGAAGAAATGATTTGGAGAACTTGGTGACAACTGGTAAGATCGAGGGGAACAGACCAAGGGGAAGACCTAGAAACAAGTATCTGGATGGCTTGGCCTTGTGGCATGGTCGAGACAGAAACACGGAACTGATCCACGACTCTGGTGATCGAGTGAGATGGCAGAACATGACCGCCCACGCTTACCGGCATGGCACATGATGGATGGATGGATACAGAAGATAAACGTGATCATTGAACGGAGGGAATAGCAGAGTCCATGGGAATATCGATATATGATGCCCATAATCAGGAACTCTCACGAAGTTTATACTTCACCTCGACACCACAAGGTATAAGAGGAACTTGATGAGATGAGATGAGATACAGAAGATTACATGACATTTCATGGAAGCAAAAGCAAACAAATATGGAGGTTCTGGGGAGGATGGCATTGAAAAGAGTTGATGGAAGAAAGAAATAAGAGACATATCACATATTTTGGCCACACTCTTAACAAATATCATACAGATGGGCAAAGGCAGGTGAGAAAGAGGTAGACAGCGATACAAGTTGGAAGATAGTTGAGTTGAGTTGAGTTAAGAACCGACATCACTGCTCAGTCCCCACATTCAACAACAAGTGAAGAGTCATACTACTAATCGTTCCCACCGCTATCTGATTAAAAGTTCTCCTGGTCTTCCCTCTCAGTTTTGAGATTCTTCCAAAACCTCTGCCGATCCCCCGCAATCTCATTCTTTCCACATATGGGTTCTGACTCTGTTCCTCCGCCTTCACCACATGGTCCCACAAGTTGGAAGATAACATCAAGAGATGTAGAACTGTAGCATATCCAGTTACAGCAAAAGAGAGCAAAAGAGACCAAAAGAGAGAAAATGTTAGAGATCCATTGCAGCAAACCTTCATTGAGGTAATGACACTTAACCAGTTGATTTCAAATGCAGTTTTATCCATTATGGCTACAGTTGTTTTTCTTCAGTTAAAGTTCTTATTTTTGTAGAATGTATTCATTATTCATAATAACCACTGCAAAATAATCACATATGAATCCCATTATTTAATTGTAATTTCAATTCACATTCACACAACAATTATATTATTTTTACAAGTTAAATCGGTGATCTATTCTTGGTCTATTTCATTTAATCCGGGACTAAGCACTTATTTTAATCACTCATGATCAGCGATGCACTTATTTTAATCACTCATGAAAGGCTAGGCACTTATTTTAATCACTCATGATCGGCTATGCACTTATTTTAATCAACTCATTATTTTATCACATTGCAACCAAAAATTTCTGATTTTATTTCATGTTTATCAGTAATTCAGCACCTGTGGTTCAGGTGTTAGTGAAATACAGTTTCACAACTCCTCTCAACATACCAAGCCTCAGGCAATTTGGAAGCAGATCACTTTGCGTTGATTTCAAATAAGAGGTGTCAGCCATTCAGAAAGCAATGGCAAACTACTACTGAATGTAAGATTGTCTAGTAAATCACAAACAGCCAACAAATGTTAGGGTTAACTGCAACATCATGTAAAGGACATGTAACCAACTTTGTTAATACCATCATGGGAACTGCTGAAGTACAGTAGCTATCATCCTTGCCTGCTGCCCTGGTACTTTTGTATGGATGTGAAGTATGGACAATGAGCAGACAAGCTGAAAAACATCTGATGGCTGTGGAAATGTGGTTTCTGAGGAAAAAGCAAAGAATACCATGGACAGACAGAAAAACCAATGAACAAGTCCTTCAGTAATCAAATTAAGATCGTAAACTGATTAGAGACATTAGACGTAAACAGTCAAAATGTTTTGGACATGTTATGAGAAGAAATGAATTGGAGAACTTGGTGACAACTGGCAAGATTGAAGGGAAGAGACCAAGGGGAAAACCAAGAAGTAAATACCTGGATGGCTTGGCCACATGGCATGGTTGAGACAGAAACACAGAGCTGATCCACGACTCTGGTGATAAAGAGAGATGGCAAAACATGACCACCCACACTTACCGGCATGGCACATGATGGATGGAATCTGGTTAGTTAGTTGAGGTTCCATCTTCACGGCAACAGGTTTTCCCCATTATGCTTCATTCCCGTGCCAGCAAATATCACACAAAATGCTCTGGTTAGAATCTGTTTAATCATATCTATACCCTCTTGTAGTTTTGGCAACTTTCAGTCCATTATTTACCTGTTTACATCCTCTATGCAAAGGCATACTAAATACTAGAGGAAGCAGTGGTGCTACTTTTCTTTTTTCCTTGAGAAACAATAAGTATATAGAATTCTTGCATTAAAAACCATTTAATTATACATACTTTTGCAGTGTTTAACTATTTGTTGTAATTAATAAGTAAAATATTACCTTTAATTATGTTTAAAGATAACAAACCATGGGCCACTCTCAGACATGAGACCTCATGTGCCATTATATTTATATTTTAATGTTTATTTCCAATTGAGTAACAATTTAGAATCTTTTTTGAATATAATGGAAATCATTGTCTTAATTACCATATTTTTTGCATCATGTTAAGTCAAAATAATGAAGTGGTGGATCTAAACTAAAGTCTACTCTATATTGTCTATTTTAGTCATGTTCATGTTATCCCAATATCTTTGATTTCTTTTTCCTTCGTTTTTTTTTTAAATCTCTCCACTCTTCTATTTCCTAGTGGATTTCAGTCAGCACTTTCTACATTTGTCTGAATGTTCTCTCCTAAGAGCATGAGCTATCTGTTGCGAACTTGTTGTTTGTATTGATCTTCCATTGTGTTAGTGTTAGAAAATTTATATTATACAAATGGTTTCAATTTAGAGTATCACAATACACAATAATCATTAACTGAAAATA
>JACEFZ010025069.1:0-23170 GCA_014155875.1 Cepaea nemoralis
TTGATGGAAAGATTTAAGAATAATAAAGAATATATACTGGAACCAAGTAGCAGCAATTAAAATGGGAAATAAAGAGGGTAGTTATGAACAGATAAAGCTAGGAGTACGACAGGGGTGTGTCTTGTCACCCGATCTCTTCTCCCTGTATAGCGAAGTAATAATGAGAGAGATCAAAGAGAAGCCAGGAATACTAATCGGAGGATATAATATAAACAATATACGCTATGCAGATGACACAGTATTGGTAGCGGATAATGCAACAGACCTACAACAATTGTTGGACAGTGTAGTAACAGAGAGTGCACAGAAAGGACTGTCCTTGAATATCAAGAAAACAGTAACAATGGTGATATCAAAGAAAATGGGGACGCCAAAATGTGACATAGAAATAGAAGGGGAAATTCTCAACCAAGTGGATAATTTTAAATACCTAGGGGCACTTATAACATCAGATGGAAGATGTACAAAAGAGATTAAGAGCAGAATAGGGCAGGCAAAGACAGCATTTCAGAAAATGAAGAGTATCTTATGCAATAAGTCGTTATCAATGAATGTAAGAAAGAGAGTACTAAAATGCTATATAGAACCAGTTTTGCTGTATGGCCGCGAATCTTGGAATGTAAATGAACAAATTAGGAAGAACTTAGAAGCAACAGAGATGTGGTTTTTAAGACGAATGTTGCGAATTCCTTGGACTGCCAGAGTAACTAACAACGATTGCCTGAAAGAGGCTAATGAAACTAGAACACTATATACAACAATAAGAAAGAGACAAACATCTTTCTTTGGTCATGTGATGAGAAGAGAGGCATTGGAGAACATCGTGACAACTGGAAAGATCGAGGGGAAGAGAGGCAGAGGCAGACCAAGAGAAATGATGCTGGACGGACTGAGACGGTGGCATGGAGGAATATCATCAGCAGAGTTGATCCATAACACCAAAGACCGAGATCTGTGGAGAGCCATGAACGCCTACGCCAGCCGGCACGGCACTTGATGATATATATATATATATATATATATATATATACACACACACACACACACACACACACACACACACACACACACACACACACACACACACACACACACATAAAGATGTTAGTCTGTGCACAAGGGCTTTAAGAGATAGACTCTTAGCAACATTTTTCTCTGCAGAAGCAATAATGCATAGTATGTGCATTTATAGGGAGCATTTCCATTGCATAAAGAAAGTGTTTATCATATGCATTTAAGATGTGATAACCTTCCATAGCATATAGAAATAGCATTTCTATCAGAAAGGTTTTAGCATGGCATATTCAGCGATAGAAAATAGTATGGCGCATGCAGCATTTCTCTCCCGTCAAAGAGCATTTGTTTTGATCATATTTATGAAGCGTAGATATCACAATTACACCACTGTTTATACAAACACCGTGTTACCTTTACTCCACAGATCGTCTAGCACGTGTATTTGGTAGAGCTTACCTGGTTCATCCCATAATACCGGACCTCTATGTCATTGAACTAAAGGATCGAGCGTCTCGCTCAAGAGTCTGGCGTGAAATGATCCAGCTTTCGACCGCCGATTCTGGCCTCAGGTCCATCCAGCCAATCGTCTGTCTGTATTTGAAACGACAACTTGTTCTACATCTGGTGACATTTCTAAATTTATCGCTGATGTAATTTATCCTGAACGGTGCTCCAATTGTGTATGTGTGAAAATATGGGAACATCTGAAAGGATGGGGAAAATATATCACACAATGCATCCTCAATTTCTTGAGAGAGGTAGGTTGTCTGATCTTCCGTAGAAAAGCACTGCCTAAAGCCAGCCTGATGTGGCACAAGAATGTTTTTACTTTCAATGTACCACTGCAGTCTGTGATTGATGATGCGCTCCAGTGTTTTGCAGAGACATGTGATGAGGCTAATTGATCTGTAGCTGGGGGAATTGGAACTGTTTTTCCCGGATTTTAGGAGAGGTATTATGACTGCTGTTCAACCTCAATTGAATGTTATCTGTGACAAGATGGGAAATACCTTAACAGAATCTAGGCAAATTCTAGAAAGATGGCAGTGGAATGTATGATATGAGTGACAGGGAGGATATGAATGAGATACATGAGCCAATGACAGCAGAGACAGAACCCGAACCCTCATTAGATGAAATTGCTTGGGCTATAAAGAACCTGAAGAATGGTAAATCACCTGGATGAGATGAGATACCAGCTGAACTAATTAAAGCGGGAGGAGAAGAAAGCATACACATATATCATGCATTATGTAAAAGATTTGGAAATATGGTATATGGCCAAAAGATTGGAAGAGAACTATCTTCATTCCAATACCAAAAAAGGGCAACCTGAAATTATGCACCAACTATAGAACTGTTGCCCTGATCAGTCATGCAAGTAAAATTCTACTAAAAGTCATAATGGAAGACTTCGTAAGAAAATGGAAGAAGAGATTAACGTGGTTCAAGCTGGATTTAGACAAGGAAGAGGAACAAGAGATCACATACTTCAACATGCGTTTAATAATAGAGAAGTGCAGAGAATTTAATGTAAACATATTCTCCTGTTTTGTGGATTATTCAAAGGCATTTGACTGTGTACAACATCAGAAACTTTGGGAAATCATGAGGAATATGGGCTTTCCATCACATGTAGTACAACTCATAAAAATGCTCTATCTAGACCAACAAGCAGCAGTTAGAATAGATGGCGAGACATCAGATTGGTTTGACATCAAACAAGGAGTCCGTCAGGGCTGCGTGCTGTCACCCTATTTGTTTAACCTGTACGCCGAAAATATAATGAGAAATGTAAGAGATGATATAAACAGGGAGCTATATGAAGCCCTAAATATCGGCGGTCATGACATACCAGAGATTCGATATGCTGATGATACAGTATTACTATCCACAACACAGAATGGCATAGAAAACCTAATAGCCTCAACCCAATTGAATAGTGAAAATCACAACTTATATCTTAACATAGCAAAAACAAAGATAATGCATACAGACAAAACTACTATGGAGAAAGAAATATAGGTTAATGGGGGAAAATTGGAGGTGGTGGAAAATTTTGAATATCTTGGGTCACTGATTACCAACAATGGTGACACAATGACAGAAATTAAACGACGACTATCAATTGCTCTTCAAAGACTAAAACAGCTGAATAAATTATGGAGTGGGACAGACAGAACTACAAAAATTAGATTTTTAAGAGCATGCATCTTTCCCATTGCAACATACGCCTGTGAGACATGGACACTTACTAAACAAGCTGAACAGTGCATAAATGCCTTTGAATATAAATGTTATAGACAAGTTCTAAGAATATCTTGGGTAAAGAAAAGAACAAATGCATCCATACTTAAAGAATTGAATATTGAAGAAGGTTTGCTATTAAAGACGATAAAACAAAGAAAATTGAAATACTTTGGTCAGTTGAAACGTCACGAAAGTTTGGAGAGAACAATATTGGAAGGATATATGCCTGAGAAGAGAGGAAGAGGAAGGCCAAAGAGAAGATGGGTGAAGGATGTGGCGGATGATCTCCAGATGGGTGTATCAGACGCGGGACATCTTGCTTATGATCGAGAGGTTTTCCGGAAGGTTGTTATGGGAGCGAGGTTCTGCAAAGGACATGCTACTGAATGAATGAATGAATCATGACTGCTTTCCTCCAGGCTTGTGGAACATTGCCTAAGGTCCAGCTGTAATTGAAGATCTGCATAGCTTTGTTTTGCACACTGTTCCTAGATTCCTGATAATTTCATTGGAGATACCATCAGCTTCTAGTGACTGTCTAATTTTCAGTTTTGATATTGCTAGCTCCACTTCGCTGATTGTGATAGGTGTATCCAGATACTCATACACTATTTAATTATATCCTGTATGTTGCCAGTACCCTCTAATCTCTTGTTGCCTGGACTAATTTTGATATTGTTATCTTGTGCAAATGAGCCCGCAAAATGATCATCTGCTTGCTTTACTGTTAAGATGTCTCCGTCTTTTTGTAGTGCAGTTTTTGATTTTATCCCTTATCCCTGTGCCCTCATCGTTAAGTTTCCACAACTTCCTTGTGTCTCTTTCAAAGGTCAGCGACTCTTTTTTCTCCTGTCAATTTTTTCCTACTAGCCAGCAACTTGGCCCTTTGAAATTTGGCTTTTGCATGCTAGTATTTATTGTGGTGCTCTTGGCTGGGTGTGGCCTCTGCTTGCTTTCTACACACTTCCACTTCATTATGCAACTGTTCCAGTTCACTACTCCAGTAGCCTACGGTTTAAATTGTTTACTAGCTCCTCTTGGTACTGTTCCTCGTGCTGATTGTATTATTCATTTCTTAAACTCGTCAGCTACTTTATTTATGTCTTTGTATGTGTTGAGTTTCTAACCAATTCGCTGGTGCGATGCTTGTACATGGCCCAGTACTCTTTCTTGTAGTTCCACCTCGAGAGGGTGTTGCTTTCACTTACAAGCTCATTTTCTACAGTTAGAAAGACTGGCCGATGGTCGCTGCCATCAAGTTGTTTCCCAACAATTCATGTGATGTTCCACACCAGGTCTGGTGAGTGAAAAGCCAGGTCAGATGTAGTTGTAGTGTGCCATGATCTTGAATAGAAGGCATGTGGGTCAGACAGCTTGTTAATCAGGATGAATCTATTCTCATTCTGCCAGTCTTCCAGTCTCTCTCCTCTCCGGTCCATGTGATCATAGCCCCAGCTCTGCGAGTGGCTGTTGAAATCGGGCATACACAATCATTTTTTTTCTTGTAACGGTAGTGTGTCCAGTGCCTGTGGGCGGTCACTCGGTCAGTAGTAATTGATCAGATGTAGATCTGTATTGTCCCTCTTAATTTTAAGTGTCTTATACTCAACCTCTTCCATGTAAACTTCAATTTTTGAAGCAGCGATGTTATTTTTTTTACAAGGATCAGTATCCCACCTTTGCGTCTGTCCTTTCGGTCAGATCAGTAACACTGGTAGCCTCTGGATTTGAAGGCTATATTTTCATTGAGGTGAGTTGCTTGCTTGCATGATTAACCTGCTTCCGGTATAAATGGCGACAAAGTGAAGCGTTTATTCTTCGGGGAGACGCTGTTTGGTGTTTTCCTGTGGATTATGTGATGTTATTTCGTATTCGTTTATTGGAAGTGTTCAAAAGAAACTACGGAAGGCAGGTGGTGGATGAAATTTTGAGGGCAGCCGACAGATATTTGTTGGTTATGGTCTCAAGTTTCGCGACGGCAGGCAGAGGATTTCTTTCGTGAGACAATGGCTGCTGTCAAACGACCAGTACGGTTATTGCCATAGAGGAAAGCCCCGGAAAACTATCTCTTTAAAAGTGCCTAGTACATTATGATTCGCCTTAAGACTGATCATCGCAAGACAAGGACAGATACATTAAAATTAGCAACATGGAACGTTAGGATGTTAAGCGACGACGAAAAATTAGAGGACATAAAACAAGAAATAGAAATAGAAAAACATAATATTTTAGGGATGTGCGAAACGAGATGGACAGGAGCAGGCATCAAGATAGATTAAGATTTTAAGATTATTTATTCTGGAGGTGAAGATTGACAAAGGGGAGTGGCAATTTTTTTGGACCGAAAACATCAACATATGTTCAATGATATTGGGCCGTGTCGGACAGAGTTCCACTAGTTAAATTGAGTGGCAGACCTTTTAGCATAAATGTTATTCAAGTATATGCCCCAACAGGAGAATCCAGTGAAGATAGTGTAGAGGAATTTTATAATGACATAGAGTGTGCCTTAAAGAAATGTAAAAATTCAGAAATAAACATCATAATAGGGGACGTCAATGCAAAAGTAGGAAATCAAGGGGATAGATACACAGTAGGAAAACCCTGGGTTTTGGGGAAAAAAGAAAAGGATACAGACTCAAGGGGCAAAAGACCAGGAAATGATTGTAGGAAACAACTGGTTTAAGTAACACCCTAGAAGATTATGGACATGGAGGAGTCCTGATAGCAGGATCAGAAACCAGATTGACTACATTCTGATTTGGAGAAGATTTAGAAACGCACTAGCAATAGCAAAAACAGTTCCCAGTGCTGATGGTTATAGTGACCACACACTACTTATAGGAATACTGAGGATATAGTTGAAAAAAGTCAAGTATATAACAGGAAACACTAAATATGATTTGTGTACATTGAGTAATAACAAGGAAATACAAAACAAATTCAACATAGAAGTACAGAACAGATTTGATATATTGTCTGATCTAGAGATATTATTCCAGGATGTGGATGATCAATGGGAAATGTTGAAGAATTCAATCAGTTTGGCTGCAGAAACAACTATTCCAAAATTAAAGAAGATGGGTCGTAAGAAATGGATGACAGAAGAAATTTTACAACTAATGGAAACAAGAAGACTCAACAAAAATAATTCTGTCGAATATAAAGACATTCACAGACAAGTCAGAATATTATTTAAGGAGGCAAAAGAAGCATGGTTTGAGGAAAAGTGCTTAGACATTGAAAAACACCACAACAGTCAAAATACCAAATTAGTGCACAAAAGAATTCAGGAACTTACTAATAAAAGAATAAGTACATCAACAGGCTGTCTAAAAACTAAAGATGGCAAAATCATAATAGAAAAAGATTAGATTCTACATGTATGGACAGATTATGTGAAAAACCTGTATAATGATAACAGAGAGGAACAGTATGATATTAGATTTAATAATGAAGGACCGCCAATTTTGAAGATGGAGGTTCGAAATGTTCTTAAGAATATGAAACCTGGCACGGCCCCCGGTGCAGATAACATCACAACATAAATGATTAAAGCTTTAGAAGAGTTTGAACTAGAGCAAGTCACCAGACTGCTGAACACATTATATGATACTGGAGATATACCTTCTGAATTATGTAACTCTGTATTTATTGCAATCCCAAAGAAATCAGGAGCCTTGGAATGTGATCAACATGTAAACAATTAGTATAATGAGTCACATCACAAAGATTTTGCTACGAATTATCATGCAAAGAGTGAGGAAGAAAATACAACCTGAAATAGGGGATGAACAAAGTGAGTTTGTAGAAGGAAAGGGCACAGTAAATGCTGTGTATATGCTGCGAACAGTTACTGAACGTGCTATAGAAGTAAACAAGTATATCCACCTTAGCTTTATTGACTACACAAAGGCTTTTGATAGAGTTAGACATGTCAACATGGTAGATATGCTTGCAGATCTACAAATTGATGGGAAAGACATTAGACTTATAAAAAACATATATTGGAAACAACAAGCTGCCATAAGGATTGATAATGAAGTGGGACAATATCAACCTATTAAGAGAGGTGTTAGGCAGGGATGTGTAAAGTCTCCAGATCTTTTTTTCCCTATACAGTGAAAATATTTTCAGAAATGTAGAAGATATAAATGGAATCAGCATTAGGGGACGAAACATCAATAACATTAGATATGCAGATGATACAGTATTGATTGCAGACAATGCACAAGATCTACAACAATTAGTAGATGCGGTTGTTGAAGACGGTGAGCAGCTGGGGTTGGAATTAAATTGTAAGAAGACACAGGTTATGGTCGTCACTAGGAAGAATAAAGTACCACAATGTAATATACAAGTAAATGGGAATATTCTTCAACAAGTGAATCGGTACAATTATCTCGGAACAGTCATAACATCTGATGGGAGATGCCTAGAAGATATTAGAACAAGAATCACCATGGCGAAAGTGGCCTTTGGCAAGATGAAAAATATTCTGACCAATAAAAAGATGTCAGTTGAAACGAGAAAGAGAGTGCTGAGGGGATACATAGAGCCTGTTCTTTTGTATGGATGTGAAACTTGGACAATGTGCAGTCAAGCTGAAAAACATCTGATGGCTGCAGAAATGTGGTTTCTGAGGAAAATGCAAAGAATACCATGGACAGACAGAAAAACCAATGACCAAGTACTATAGGAGACAAATGAAAATAGTAAATTGATTAGAGAAATTAGACGTAGACAGTCAAAATTTTGTGGACATGTTATGAAAAGAAATGGATTGGAGAACTTGGTGACAACTGGCAAGATCGAAGGGAACAGACCAAGAGGAAGACCGAGAGGAAAATACCTGGATGGCTTGGCCACATGGCATGGACGAGAAAGGAACACTGAGCTGATCCACGACGCTGGTGATCGAGTGAAATGGCGAGTCATGACCGCCCACGCTTTCCGGCATGGCACATGATTGATTGATTGATTGAGTTCCTTGTAAGCAACATATACTTACTTTTTCTTGGTCCAAGATGTTTTCTATTTTTTTTTTTTTTGGGTGACTCCCTCCGCATTCCAGTGCATTATTTTTAGTCTTCGTTTGTTACGGCCAGACGCTCTGTTCTCATGTCCCCTGGCTCCACTAGGACATATTAGAAGGACCTCCAGTCATTTTTGTTGAACCTTATCGAGGCATAGGGCCCGGCACTGCACCTGCCTGGGGGTCCAAAGCAGGGCGAGCACCATAAGGTTTTGCAGTAATTGACATATCTCATTGCGTAATTGCGTGGCATCCTGATTTCTGTGGTTCTTTACCTGGCTTGTTGCCTTCGTCTTCAGCACCTTTCCTTTACTAGAGAAGACTGTGGTCTTACTCGAGTTTAGACTTGTAGGCACGCACACACGTGTCTTCGCATGCATGTATGTACATACACATCTAAATCATTCTGGTTATTTTTACGGCGCCAGTGACTCGCCGCCGCCCCTTCTCCTGTTAGTTAAAACAGGTCCGCCACGTGAACGCCAGGAGCTGGACTTTTGCTTTGCTGCAGAGGTGATGAATGCACGAGCCATGGGGTATTTCGCAAGGTTGGGCGCTCACCCCTACTCTGTCTACATAACACCAACATTTGGAACCCTGGTATCTGTGTGATGTGACACCTCTTTCTCGCCGTGTGTTAGTGTTGCCTCCACAAGTTAGATTAATACATTGCAAGCATTGATTAGCGTTAGCAGAGCGACACGAATACAAGAAGGGATGTGCTGAGTGGAGTCGAGTGAAGATCTCACATCACAACACTCGGGACATATCCCAGAAGCGCTCTGTCCCCCTCCGCCTCCCACTTCATCTGTAGTTTGATTTGCACACCGTTTTTCCCAGTGTCCCCCCCCCCCCCGGAACCCACAGTATAGTCCACTATTGTACCCTATTTTACCGTTAGCTCACATGGGCGCCTCCCCTTCCCACCTACCGGTGGTCTCCCCTCCTGTGGCTAGACCAATGCTTGTGACGTCATTAATCTGTTGCCCTTTGACCCCATTAACCACAATCAGGTTAATCCACTTCATTGTAATCATACACGCTGATCAATTGAAAGACGTTTCCAGCCTATAACAATTGTACAGATAAGTAACTTTAATATTTATATTTTCATGTAGCTGGGTCAGTTTGTGTTTGTTTATTCTGTTCTGACGAAGGCTTTTGCCACAACGTCCATTTTATTGCTTGTGATAGTGTTCTAGTAAAGCTCATTGTCAACTTTTTTTTGGTAATTCACTCATCATCTTCAACAAAACTAGACTGCTCATGTCATGACTCGCTAAAAATATGAAATACGAAATAAAGAATCAACGTAACTGCACTCCGGACTTTCCAACACGTGCTCCGCCGCCTCCTTCTGTGGGCAATGAAGAGTTCCCCTGTCGATGGCATCAGTGGCAGCCTGAGAGAACGTCCCCGGCTTACTGCCTCTACGGGTAAAAACGTTACTCACTAATTTTTATGAATCGTACTTGTAAAGCTGTTGGATATATGGTGCAACGATTAATCGAAACTGGGTGACTGATGCAGCCAATACCACGCCAATCACCATTACAACCCAGAAAATTTATTCTCACCTATTTTAGGCCGGACAGAGCTGGGAGCCTGAGTCAACAAATTCAAATCCCCCCATCCCAAAGGTTATTAAAGCACATGACCAGGGCCAATAGGCAAGAGTCCAGGCCACTGCCATGACCTCGGATGGCTGATGGCATTTCCTGTAGTCTACTAGACGATGTGTACCATAGGCCAAGTAAATACACACGCACGCGGGATCTGTCTTAATGCTGGGACTAGTCTTTGTGTGTACTTGAAGATCAGAGGCGACTGGCTGGTTCGTGCCACTGTACCATCCACTAGACGCAGCATAACGGTCCGGTTAGTGTTGTATGATTTGTAACTGTCATTGGCTAAGGGGGAAAACTTGGACATGTTGTAATAAGTGAGTTGGATGAAGCATATTTATGGGATCGGGTAGACTATAGACATGGTTAGTGATAAAGTATCTGTGCAGTGACGGAAATTATAAACCTGGATCGTGATGGCACATATGTATGGGATTATGTAGACTGTAGATCTGGTTAGTGATGGCACAACATCAATAACATTAGATATGCAGTTGATACAGTCTTGATTGCAGACAATGAACAGGACCTGCAACGTTTAGTAGATGTAGTTGTTGCACACAGTGAACAACTAGGGTTAGAATTGAATAGTAAGAAGACACAGATTATGGTCGTCACTGGGAAGAGTGACATTCCACAATGTGATATACGAGTAAACAAATGAATCGGTACAATTATCTCGGAACAGTCATAACATCTGATGGGAGATGCCTTAAAGAGATTAGAACAAGAATAGCCATTGCGAAAGTAGCCTTTTGCAAGAAGAAAAACATGCTGACCAATAAAACGACATTAATTGAATCGAGAGAAAGAGTGTTGAAGTGCTACATAGAATCTGTACTTTTGCATTGATGTTAAGCGTGGACAATGAGCAGACAAGCTGAAAAACATCTGATGGCAATGGAAATGTGGTTTTTGAGGAAAATGCAAAGAATACCATGGACAGACAGAAAAACCAATGAACAAGCCCTTCAAGAAACAGATGAAGATTGTAAACTGATTAGAGACATTAGACGTAGACAGTCAGAATTTTCTGGGCATATTATGAGAAGAAATGAATTGGAGAACTTGGTGACAACTGGCAAGATCGAGGGGAAGAGAACAAGAGGAAGACAGAGAAGTAAATGTCTGGATATCTTGGCCACGTGGTATGGTTGAGACAAGAACACTGAGCTGATTCATGACTCTGGTGATCGAGTGAAATGGGGAATCATGATCGCCTACGCTCATCGGAATGGCACCTGATGGAATGGTAGATTGTTGACCTGATTAGTGATGGCACGTATTTGTTGGATCGGATAAACAAATGGTGTGGTTATTGATGGCACATATTTGTAAGATCAGATAAAATGTAGACATGGTTAGTGATGGCACATCTTTGTAAGATCAGATAAAATGTAGACATGGTTAGTGATGGCACATATTTGTGGGATCAGGTAAGCGATAGACGTGGTTAGTAACGGCACATAGCTAAAGGATCAGGTAGACTATGGACCTGGTTACTGAGGCCACATACTTGTAGGATCGAACAGACGATCTGTCTGGTTATTGCAGACGTCGAACCCTCCTACAACAAAGGGATAGACCAAGATTATACTGACAGGAGGCCTGGGGTTATACAAAGTGTATTTTTAATGACTGTGCAGTGTTTGAAAATATTGCCGGTCCAAGATTTGTATTTAATTGTTATGTTGCATGAACTTTACAGAGGGTGAATACAAACCTTGGACCGACAATATTTTCAAACACTGCACAGTCATTAAAAATGCACCCTATACTACTGCTTTAAACAGACAATTATCGAGAAGTACTACAGTTAGGACCGTTCTCTTCCAGAGGTAATCATCTACGTATATTATTAATCTGCTTGGATATAGTGGAGACAGCGATAGTGTTGTTGTATTCTTACCTGCCGTGGCGGTGGTCAAGTGTTCGGATTCCTGTTTTAAGTGACCTGTTCACTCAGGTCAACTCAGCTTTAGATGGGTACCTGGAAGTGTCCAGGAAAGTAAAGTTGTGATATTGACCAAATCAACCAACGAGTGCTGATTAGTTTATCTAAACAAAACGATAACTTGTATATAATGAGATTTAGACATCTATGAAAGCTCTAAACGAAACTATATTTTTTCTTTTATAAAGAGATGTAAGCTCTAGACGAAAACAACTTTTACATACTGAGATGTAAGCATCTATGCAAGCACTAAACGAGATGATAACTTGTATATACTGGGATGTAAACACCTATTCAAGTTCTAAAAGAAAAGATAACTTGTTTACTGAGATGTAAACATCTTTTCAAGTTCTAAAAAAAGATAACTTATTTACTGAAATGTAAACATATATTCAAGCTCTAACAAGATAACATATTTACTGAGATATAAACATCTACGCAAGCTTCTAAGCAAGATGATAACTTATATTACTGGGATGTAAACATCTATGCACGCTCTAGACACGAAATATAACTTGTATATATTGAGCTGTATGAAAGCTCTTGATACGACTGTACCATATATATTTAGATGTAAAACTAAGCGTATTGTCGGCTCTTAGTCAGATATGACTAAGCTACCGTATATCAGTAGATAAAACTACCACCTTTTTGTTAAAGCCGAATGTTGAGCGGCGCTCACAAAACCCTCACATTGTGCGAACGGCTCCGGACGAAGGAACGCTGCTGTGAGAGTACGAGCCTTATCCTAGTGCGAGGAAATGCAACCTAAAGATTAAACAGGCCCTAAACCTTGGTCGGCAAGTGGCCTAAGATCGAAGCTAAGATAGGTGGACAGTTGGAGCATTGCTTTGCTGGTGAGGCAGCATCTGCAGCTTATCCGATGTATTGATCTTAACTTTCTTCTGGGGTAAACAAGGCAGGCCGAGAAAGGGATAAACCTGCATGGGTTATACATGGCCTCTACAATTCAGCATAAACTTTATGCTATGGAGAGGTATAACTCCGTCTCTGGCCCTAACTGGTTTCGGAAACAAAACGCGAACCATCAGTTACGGGATATAACGTTATTGTCAATTGGCATAGACAGGGGTGCCAGGGTTGCCTCTGACGATGGGAGACACCACAGGTGTCACAGATCAGATTCCGCCCGCCTCAAGTTGGGCAGGTCCCCCCCCCCTCCCCCGGTAAATCGGGTGCTGACCCGCCTCAGTATACTACTAAACAAAAAAATAGAAACCTCAAGATACAGCTTGCGACATGGAACATAAGAACCATGTGTCCGCTACTTTCCACTGATCTGACGAATACTAAAGACGTGCGAAAGACGGCTGTGATTGATGCCGAAATCAACCGTCTTAACATTGGTATTTCTGGCCTGCAGGAGACGCCTCTGAGGACGGTTCACTCAGTTAAATCTATTACACCAATTTTTGGAAGGGTAGAGGGCGGGAAGAAAACAAGACAACATGGTGTGAGCTTTGCAGTGAAGAATTCGCTACAGGGAATGATTAAAATAGATTAGTGGGAGACAATCTCCTTTGGTTTTACCATCATTATCGGATTCCTTCAATGAGAACTTAGACTTGTGATCAAGGCAGTAGGAGAATCCGACTACATTTATGCGCAGCGATTTTAATGCTCCTGTGGAGAATGGCTCGAGTTCATGGACAGTTCGCCTTCCAAAATACATCGTTCACAAGAATTAAAGTGATAATAGGCTGCTGGAGCGTTGCACCAGATCCTACCTGTGTATCACAATCTTCTTTTTTAAACCAACAGAGCGGCATAAGGTCATATGGAAACACAAAAGATTCAGTCATTGGTACCAACTGGATTTCATCATCACACGGAGATAACATTTGAACCAAACATCATTAGTTCTAAGTTAGCACAGTGCTGATTGTGATACTGATCATTCTTTGGTTGTTGCAGTGGTTAGATTTAGATCAAAGAGAATCTACACAGCTAAACACAAACCGTTCCCCAGGATTAATATGATCAACACCCAAGGTCCTGATAATGTGTTTTGAGTTCCAACAGCAACTCGGAGACACTTTCGTGCAGCAAGTGAAAAGGGGGTAAACTTAAGGGAACGTTATAAAACAGCGGCAGGGGTTTATGGCACTGTGGATCATAAGAGGCAGGACTAGTTTGCAGCAAACAGTCAGACATTGCAGCACTTGATTGATAGAGAGAAGATAGCTCTCTTAAACAAACAAGGAAGGATCAAAGCGAACCACTCTCAGCGAGCTGAAACAAGCTGGGAAGGATGTGCAAAAGGCTGCTAGGCAGTGTGCAAACGACTATTGGATCAAGTTATGCGAGTAAATTCAAAATGCAAGTGATAAGGGAAACGTCAGAAGCATGTATGAAGGGATAAATTAAGCCTGTGGTCCAGTTATCAAAAGATGTGCATCACTGAAAACCTTAACTGGAGAAATCATCACTGATAAGAAATAGCAAACGGATAGATGGGTAGAGCATTATTTGAAGTTTTACTAAAGTGAGACCAAACTGGCGGATGTTGCCCTCAACGCCATACAGGCTCTGCTATCTTTTGATCACATGGACACATCTCCCACCATAAAAAAAATGTTAAATGTGCTATCAATGAACTTGTTTCGGGCAAGGTTCAGAGAAAAGATGGGATTCAAATAGTGGTTATCAGGAGTGGGAAAGACACACTCACTCTACAGATCCACCAGTGAAAAGAGCTATACTGACGAGTAGGACAGGTCCCACAGGCTTTCAAAGATTCAAGCATCATAACAATGGAAAATAAAAAAGAGGGATTGGAGTCCCTGTAATAGAGGTTTCACATTTCTATGTATCGTTGGGAAAATATCTGCTAGAATCTTTCTGCGCAGACTTCAAGTCCTAAAAGATCAAGTCTACTGTAACATAATGTCTCAAGACGTTCGCATCCCCAGTCCATTTACATTTTCTCAATACTCAAAAATAAAAAAGTAACCAACGTAAGCCGTCTTGATAACCCGGTCTAAGAATAACTACGAAGATTCTAGATTGAGAGAGGGTAGATGAGAGGTGGGGACTCCATTTGATTGGTTGACCCTTGGGCGAGTAACGCCACTTTCTAGGCTAATACTTAATTAACCCGCCAGTCGAAGATGCGATTCCAACTGTAGATGTGCTTAAGATGCAGTGGTAAAACTTGCCCAAAATCATTCTCTAGGAT
The DNA here is from genome assembly GCA_014155875.1 of Cepaea nemoralis. Classification (NCBI taxonomy): domain Eukaryota; kingdom Metazoa; phylum Mollusca; class Gastropoda; order Stylommatophora; family Helicidae; genus Cepaea; species Cepaea nemoralis. Next base: position 15,081 of record JACEFZ010025069.1, read on the forward strand.
GTAGATTCTGCACCTCAGGTACCACAAATTATTTAATATGTTATGTGTAAGCCTGATGATAAGAGAGAGAGAGACGAATGGCAGAGTATTTTCTTGTGAAAATGTAGAATGAAGACAGAACTTCGTTGTACAGTGACACTAAAACTGCCGCTCCAACCTGTCATGTCTACCACAGTGAAACATTCTTACCATGTCTATTGTCTGTCTGAATTGATGATTTGCTTATGCTTGTGACTGTAAACTATGCTCAATGCATATTGCAAAACCTTTGTGCGCTCTGAACATTCGTTGAGTGCCTATCATGACCCATTCTTAACCAAACTGTACACTGCTCTTGCGAGTTACTTTGGCAGTTCTAGTTTCAGAATGTGTGATGCTACATGTAACTTTTCCCTTATAATGGCTGAGAATGTTTGAGTGAATGAGATGGTAATTATATAATTAACCTCTCATATTTGTAAAAGTAAAGACGCTTATTATATCCATGTTTGCAGGACTGCATTGCACTTTAGAAATTACAAAGTTCCTGTAATGTCTGGTGACTGTAGTTACGCTCAAGTAAATTGCAAAAAGCATTCATATAGATTTGCCTAGGATGCAATTTATCTTTGACGTTATGCGCTGGTTCTTTGCAACAATGGTTTAGGTTTATATGAACTACATTCCAATAAGGAGCAATATGTGGCATAACCTACAGTGTCTAGTCAGCTGAATACATGGGAAGGCTCATGCTAGTTGTCAGGGAAAATTCATGTTTTCTTTCATATGTGTATTCCACGTGTGAAAACATTGCTTGTGCAATAATGCTTGGTACCTGCTGCAGTAGATATTACTATTGTTTAATGGGAAAAGAGCACAAGAACATGATGATGATGATGGTTTGATGGTGCTTGTGAAGCTGCCCCTGAGTAAGCATATGTGCCTATGATTTCACAATTTGGGGATCAAAACTTGAGAAAAGATATCACCCCTAAACCACCAAATAAAATTGCACTTCATCACCAGTGAGGGGCAGGTGTTCGAATATCACTCTCCTCTCTTCCCCTCCCATTCCTCTCTGAATCTGTAATAGTACTGCATAACTATGACAATGTTTAAACAGATGTAAAACACATGTTGTGCCTTTGTTTATTAACAGAGAATGAGGAAGATGGGGAGGCCTTCAATTACCAGTACAACTCCAGGGAAGTCCTGAGCTCTAGTCCTAAAATCCAGCTTTATAATGAGACTCCAATAGTACCACATCACTACAGGGTGAAATATTCAGCCTGAATTCACTAATTCTGGCCTATACAGATGGCACTGAAGAAAAGTCTTTATCAAAGGCCTAAGACAGGGATACTCTCCATTTTTTGTAAATGTTCCAGGCTATATCTTCAAGAGAAATTCAAGAAGAAACCGTAGGAAGTGAGAGATCACCTGGTTTTCAGCATGTCTCTACTGGCCAAGAGTGGACATCAATGTGTACCTGGAGATTACCATACTTCTCCTCAAAACCATATCTTGAGGAGTATTCCAGCTTAATACTGGCTGAAAAGCTAATGGAGAAGAAGTATAGAACATAGAGCTAATTCACAAATGGATTATTAATGCTTAGGTGTGGTGATTTCAGTACCATCAGAACCCTTTTGTGGGAGATAGACTGGCAGGGAAGAATGATGGGACATATTAGTTTTTAGATCTTCATCTACTGAAATGTAAGGCTAATCCCAATTATCAACTTTGCGAACAGTCTACTCACCCTACGGAAGGACATGTTTGTCAATTTCGTAAACTTGTCACATCAGGGAATAGCCTAAACTGGAAAAACATTATGGGAAAAACTGCAACCTGAGACATTCCCAACACCTTCATAGGTGATAACAGGAGGTACACGGATCAGTATAGCAGTGTCTCCCTATACTTGGCCCCGGCTATAGGTTTATCATGTGTTTCCCTCATTTGACGGTTGGAAAGGTGATAGCATGATTTGAGAGTTTGTCGTGTAGGATAACTTGATGGAGTAGAGATGTGAAGGAGGAGGGTTTGTTTTAAATTGATGTCATGTGGGGGATATTGAGTGATGTGTTTGGGTTTTCATTATCATTGTCACTTATATTGCATATAAAATTATGATTGAAATGTAATTTTTGGCAATATATGAAGCCTGAGTCTTCACTTGACCTCAGCAGACATTAATAAAATGATGATAGTAAGAGAACAGTTTTGAGATGCCTGTCTCTGTGGTTGTCTTGTACACTGCTGTGAATGAATTGTCCAACTGGTGTCAAGCATCTTCATGGTGACTGTCTACTCTACTGTGGGTGTTGGTTACTGATGTTGTGGAAGTTCTGTGTGGTTGTTGTCAAGTATCTTCCATGATGTATGACTTGTCTAATCTGTTGGTGTGATCATTCCTTTGTGAATGTGTGTCCAACTGTTGTCAAGATCTTCTCATGTTGATGTCTTGTTCAACCGGTGTAAAGTACAGTTGTTGTTGTTTATGTTCACTACAATGGTCCAGTTGTCAATGTGGTCATTTGTCCAAGTGTCTTGTGTCACTTGAAATAATATTAAAGAGATCAGAATGAGGTTGGCGACCAGAGCACAGTCAACTAGATATATGAGAGAACTGCTTTCATTTGTTGCTGTGGCTAACTGCCAAGATCTCTATATAACCTAGAAGAGAAATCATCTACTAAAAATTCTGTGTTGAACTTAAACTTGGGTCTAATTTCTCACAGTGGGGGTACTCGATGAGCCAAATTCTAAATGGTTTCTCTACAAAGGTTCTGCGAGAATAAATATCAATAGCCTCTAGACAAAACTTGCTGTTACTAACCTGTATCTTTTATAGGGAGATATACTTTATAGAACTCCACTCATTGGAGCTTCTGTAATTATCTATAAACCCACAAAAAACCTCACATCTACCCAGAATGACTTTCGACGGAACCGGTCTACCATTGATATTATATTTTCATTGTGACATCTGCAAGAAAAATTCCGTGAACAGAATCAACCACTGTTTATTGCTTTCATCGATCTCACACAAGTATTCGATTTGGTCAGACACGAGGGTCTGTTCAAGGAGCTGAAGAAGATCGCTGCCCGCCAACTCATTTGTCCATTGTGGAATCCTTTCACACAGGTATGAAGGACATAATCAAGTTTCTGGTGCATCTTCAGAAGAATTTGAAGTCATGAGTGGAGTTAAGCAAGGTTGTGTACTAGCTCCCACCCTCTTTGGAATATACTTTTCACTTCTACTGAAATATGCCTGTCGTGATAAGGATGGTGGTATATATATTCACTCACGCTCAGATGGCAGCCTCTACAATACTCAAAGATTGAAGGCTAGGATCAAAATTAAGAGTTGCTTTTTGCAGATGATGCAGTAATTACGACCCACGCCTAATATCTGCATTCTCCAATGCCTGTTATGAATTTGGTTAAAACAATTAGCAAAAAGAAGACAGATTACGACGCAAGACGCAAATATGGTAACAACACTTTTTATTGACGACGCAGAGCTGGAGATAGTAGACCATTTTACATTTCGGAGGTCAACAATAAATTATCGCTGGATCAGGAAATCAACATCAGGATTGGTAAGGCAGCGACAACGATAAACGGGTTAATAAAAAAGAGTCTAGGAGAACAGAACGTTTACTGCCAAAACAAAAGTCCCTTGTCTATCAAGCCTGTGTCCTTAGTACTCTTATTTATGGCAGTGAAGCCTGGTCAACTTACTCACACCAAGAGAAACGTTTAAACGGCTTATATATGCGGTGTCTGCGAAGAATTCTTGGTGTTAAGTGGCAAGATAAGATCACAAATACTATAGTATTGGAAAGATGAGCGGTGTGACGGTTTGTTCCATGCTCAGTCTTCGTTGACTTAGATTAATAGGGCACACTAGGAGGATGGGTGAGGGTAAAATAACAAAGGACACATGTTTTTTTTTTTTTTTTTGTGAGCTACATATGGGTAAAAGATCTCGAGGTCGGCTTCTATTAGTTACAGAGATGCGTGTAAGCGGGACATGACTAATACAGGCATTGATGCTGCACCTTGGGAGCGAGTCGCAGCTAATGGCGTCGTATGGAGGAAACAGATTGCAGATAGGTCACACACTGAGCGTGTGAGACGTCAGATGGTGCGTGAAAGTGGAAATGACCATATGTTCACATGCATCCATTGTTGACGAACATTTACCGCGGGTATGGGTCTGCTCAATCATATTCGCCACCTCCATATCGTGTAGATACTATACCTTTTTAAAGCACAATGTAACAACCTATCGTCTGTCAATGCGGCCAGGTGCCAGTAGCAGTAACAATCAAAACAAATACTAGAAAAGATGCCACACAAAAGTTCTCATCACTACTGCAACAACCCTGGTGTGTATTCGGTAAGAAAGTTTAGCAGTGTCAGTTTCCATCCATTATCTGAGATCTGGAAATCTAATGAGGAACTGAGTACTGCAGTCACGCAGCAAGTCACAATGTCTGGAACAGCCAGGAGTAATGGCAACTTGGAGTTTCACTTTCACAAAGACAGTTGTTTGATTTCTGGCTCCCTGGAGCACGCATGTATCGACTCTTATTATCTTCAGAGGCTTCGATTATCTGTCACGGATTATTATGAAACTAATGATCTTTCACCTCAGTGTTTCCTTTATTTGTTACCGTGCGTTGCTTGAAATGTTTTCAAGCAAATGAGTTTCTTGTCTGAGAAAATACTCTGAACTATTCAGTTTCTGGTGTGTCTACTGTGCTCAAGTGTTCCATCCATCCACCCACCCACCCACCCACCCACCCACCCACCCACGAACACACACAGATATACACACTTTTAGACTGACTCACTCCATCACACACACACACACACACACACACACACACACACACACACAGATTGACTGACTAATTCATTTACTCTCTCTCTCTCTCTCTCTCTCTCTCTCTCTCTCTCTCTCTCACACACACACACACACACACACACACACACACATGGTCTGTTATTTTTTACGCCATAAAACGTAAGGGGTAGATGACGATGGCCCCATATTTGAGACTGTATTATGTGAAGCATTAGCTTGGTCACATTCTGTAGACCGAGTGCGCAGAGGAATAGCTGGCGTGCCTTACCCTCCCGTGGTGAGCGTCGAGAGCTGACACCGACCCCTCGTCCAACCGCGCCCATGATATAGTCAGGGTAACGCACTAACCAAGCCATGCCCATCAAAAATGCCGACACACTTACAAACACACCATACGTTCATACATTCATGTACAGCTACGCTGGGACGCAATATGTTGTTTTAGACAGACAAGCCGACAGACCGGACACATACATGCGTGCGCACGTAAACACACACTTATAACTAACAAGACAGCTACCTGCAAGCAAATAGGTGGCAAAGGTGGAAATAGCGATACATCACAATTATAGATCTGTCAAGACTAAAGTTCATTCATTCATTCATTCAGTAGCATGTCCTTTGCAGAACCTCGCTCCCACAACAACCTTCCGGAAAACCTCTCGATCATAAGCAAGATGTCCCGCGTCCGATACACCCATCTGGAGATCATCCGCCACGTCCTGCACCCATTTTCTCTTTGGCCTTCCTCTTCCTCTCTTCCCAGGCATATACCCCTCCATTATTGTTTTTTCCAAACTTTCGTGACGTTTCACGTGACCAAAATATTTCAGTTTTCTTGATAGACTAAAGTAGGAGATATAAATAACAGCAACAGCTGGAGTAACATCAGCATCAACAGTAGATAACGCCGCAGAAAGAAAGAAAGAAAGAATGACAGACAGACAGACAGACAGACAGACAGACAGACAGACAGACAGACAGACAGACAGACAGACAGACAGGACAGACAGACAGACAGGCAGGCAGGCAGGCAGGCAGGAGTTAAGGAAGGAAGTAAGAAGAAGAAGAAGAAGAAGAAGAAGAAGAAGAAGAAGAAGAAGAAGAAGGAGGAGGAGGAGGAGGAGGAATAGGAGGAGGAGGAGGAGAAGGATGAGGGGGATGGGAGGAGTAGGAGCTGCCGCCAGGGAACAGACACTTGAGGATCTCAAAGACAGAAAATGCCAAGGGAGGTAATCTGTATATATTGATTGCTGAATCCTTCGCCCAGAGCTACATCAGGGGTCAAACATCCGCGCACGGAGCACGATATTCATTAGCAGCCCGTTCCTTGGTCAACAGCTGCCATGATAATTGTTATCCTCACAAAATTGGTGACTCTTGACTATCCCGTTTCTACGTCTTTCGTTTGTTCTATTGTGGTTTTGATTTGCTGCAGTCGGCCGATGAGCGTGGGCGGTCATGGTTCTCTGTCGTAAACTATCACAAGAGTCTTGGATCAGGCCCGTGTTCTTGTCAAGATTATGACGCGTGGACAAGCCATTCGGGGATTTATCTCTTTGTCTTCCCTTTGCCCGTGAAGTTTCCAAGTATATTTCTCCCCATAGCGTGTTGAATGAAGACCCAGCTATCAGGGATAAACCCCAGTGCGACGAAGACGATCCCCATGCCATGTCTCTCTTGTGCTAACTCTAGAGCCATATTTGTAGACCCATCCGCACTGGGTGGGCCATGTATTGCGCCGGTCGTCTTTACTTCCACGGACAATTCCTGGGACCCATTTTAGGCTGGGTCGACCTGGTCAATTTTACAAACCCATCCTGATGCAGATTCGAACTCATGTCCACGGCAAGCGCTGGGCCACTCTACCGCGGTTCCCATTAGGACATATTTGACATCTAGACATCTTTACATCGTTTTGCCAGGCTTTAGTAGTGGTCTAAGATCGCTACGGAACGCGTATTACACCATTAGAGAACTCCTGTTTCCAGACGATCAAGCTCTAATAGAAAAATCAGAAGCTGAATTACAAGACCACGGGAATAATGTAAACGAACTGTGTAAGGAGTATAACATGAAAATTAGCTAAAGTAAAACAGAGGTCATGACTATAACCAAAGAAGAAAAAACAAGGATTCATCTAAAAGAACACCCCTGAAACAAATAAAGAGCTTCAAGTATTTTTTTTTAAGTTGCATATCCTTTACAGGACGTTGCAGTCAACACCAGCATTTTACTGCCGTTGTTGATGTCTTGGCAAGTTTTACGCTCAGTAGTTTGCCATTGCTTTCTGAACGACCGGCTTCCATACCAACACGTTAAAACCAGCGAGACACGGACTGCTGCCATATCGGTCACCGCTATGTTTCGAACGCGAGGAAGTGGTATTACGAATCGCTGTCTGCAACGCCATCGCCACAGGAGAAAGGCTTCAAGTATTTTTTTTTTCGCATATTCTTTACAGGATATCGCTGCCGACATCAGCATCTTTCAGCTGATTGTTGATTTCTTGGCAAGATTACGCTCAGTAGTTTGCCACTGCTTTCTGAGCGACCGGCTCACATACCCCGTAAGTTACCGACACGAAGAGAACCGCTACCAATTCGTTACGAGAGTATACGGGATTACGGAGAAAGTCGTGTAACTCTAGACCAGAGAGACCGGCTTCAAGTATTTAGGAAGTATAATATCTTCAAATGGCAAATCAGAAGACGAGATCGAAAATAGATGAAAAAATGCACACCATCTCCCTGGACAAATAGCACCAATACAAAAGAATAAACACGTTTCAATAGATAATAATAATATGCTGATGTTAACTGCAGCGTCCTACAAAAGATATGCAACTTAACAATAGATACTAAAAAAGCACTCTTCAACACCATCTTCCTACACACTCTATGCTACCAATACCAACACTGGACAATGACAGAAGAAGAGAAAAGAAAAATTACAACAATGGAAATACGATTCCAAACAATGTGCCAAAACGAGAGAAATCAGAAATGAAGAAATAAGGACTAAAGTTGGGGTTATAGCAGCGTTACATTTCGTCTTAAAGAAATGGTTTGGCCATATAACTAGGCTACCAACTAACAGTATGCCGGTCTCTCTGGCTGAGGGGTTACAACACTTTCTCCGTAATCCCGTTTATCACGCAGAGTCTCGTAGCGGGAGAGAACTAGGAGCGGTTCGACCCCCGCTGGTGACCTTTCGGGATAAGGGG
>JACEFZ010025070.1:0-15000 GCA_014155875.1 Cepaea nemoralis
AGAAGAAGAAGAAGAAGAAGAAGAAGAAAAAGAAGAAGACCTAAAAGCAGAAGAAGGAGAAGTAGGAGGAGGAGGAGAAAAGAAGAAGAGGACGAGAAAGAAAAGGAAAAGAAGAAGAAAAAGAACAAGAAGGAGGAGAAGAGAAGGGGAAGAAGAAGAAGGAAGAAGAGAAAAAAATGAAGAGGGAGGAGAAGATGTCGACCATCACGAACATGCATTAAAGACGTCTTGGTCATGGCAATGCTCAAGTCTTTGCCTCTTCTTCTTCTTCTTCTTCTTCTTCTTCTTCTTCTTCTTCTTCTTCTTCTTCTTCTTCTTCTTCTTCTTCTTCTTCTTCTTCTTCTTCTTCTTCTTCTTCCTCTTCTTCTTCTTCTTCTTCTTCTTCTTCTTCTTCTTCTTCTTCTTCTTCTTCTTCTTCTTCTTCTTCATCGTCGTCGTCGTCGTCGTCGTCGTCGTCTTCTTCTTCTTCTTCTTCTTCTTCTTCTTCTTCTTCTTCTTCTTCTTCTTCTTCTTCTTCTTCTTCTTCTTCTTCTTCTTCTTCTTCTTCTTCTTCTTCTTCTTCTTCTTCTTCTTCTTCTTCTTCTTCTTCTTCTTCTTCTTCTTCTTCTTCTTCTTCTTCTTCTTCTTCTTCTTCTTCTTCTTCTTCTTCTTCTTCTTCTTCTTCTTCTTCTTCTTCTTCTTCTTCTTCTTTTTTTTCTTCTTCTTCTTCTTCTTCTTCTTCTTCTTCTTCTTCTTCTTCTTCTTCTTCTTCTTCTTCTTCTTCTTCTTCTTCTTCTTCTTCTTCTTCTTCTTCTTCTTCTTCTTCTTCTTCTTCTTCTTCTTCTTCTTCTTCTTCTTCTTCTTCTTCTTCTTCTTCTTCTTCTTCTTCTTCTTCTTCTTCTTCAGCGTTCCGAGCCATTGAGGTTCTTTTCTGCAGATACAATCCGTCTCCATCCGTCTCTCTGGTTGACCTTCTCTTGCCAGTCGTTGATTCCAGGTGCTTGTAGGTCTGTATATATATATATATTATCTCTCCACCGTCTTCTTGGTCTACCTCGGGGTCTACGGTCATTTATTTCCTGAGTGTAAGCGAGTTTTGTTTCCCTATTATCTTCCATTCTTTCTATATTCCCCAGCCATTGTAGTCTATTAGCCTTCATGATACCAGTGATTAGCGGGGACTTAAACAGATCATAAATGTCTTTGTTACTTCTTCTTTTCCACTCTCCACTTTGTGTATCCCTAATGGGTCCAAAGATGCGTCTTAAAACTTTGTTCTCAAAGGTTTGTAGCAAGGCTTCGTCTCCTTTCGTTGTACTCCAGGTTTCAGAGCCATACAACACAATTGCTCTGATCAGTGGTTTGTATATTGTGATCTTGGTGTTACGAGATAGCGCCTTTGATTTTAGTAGATATTGTAGTGCATAGTATATCTTATTTCCAGAATTGATTCTAGTTTGTATTTCTTCCCTTATGATGTTGGAGCAGTGAAAGATTGTACCCAGGTATTTGTATTTTTCCGTTCTTGTGATGGTCAAATTATCTATTTGTATATGGCCAGAGTTTTTAGCCCTTCCTTCTCTTGAAATTACCATATATTCTGTCTTATCTTGGTTGATAACCAGCCACATCTGTTGGGCTTTTTCCTTTAAGTGAGTCAATATTTCCAATGTCTTTTGTTCATTTTCTCCTTTAATATCTATATCATCTGCTTAATCAAGCAGCTTGGATGTTCCTCCAATATCACATTCCTCTTATACCCTCCTTACAACTTTCTCTAGAGCCAGATTGAAGAGTAGCGGCGATAGTGCATCACCCTGTTTCAAGCCAGATGTTATTTGGAAAGGGTCTGATTTCCTGCCTTTCTTTGTCTCTGGAAAAAAAAAAAAAACATTAAAAAAAATCAAGAGTCTTTCCGAAAGGCCTTGAAGAGAACGACGTTCGGCTAATCATCTGTTAGATGAGGATGTAATTGGAACCGATATAGAGCCTATATAGAAAACTGTTTAGTAAGAGGATGCAGTAACCGACGCTCACCAAAACCGACAATCCACGTTGTGCCAGCGGCTTCTGGTGGAGGAGCGCATTTGGGGAGGGTACAAACACTTCCTCGTTCATTCATTCATTCATTCATTCATTCATTCATTCATTCATTCAGTAGCATATCCTTTGCAGGACCTCGCTTCCATAACAACTTTCCGGAAAACCTCTCGATCATAACAAGATGTCCCGCGTCCAATACACCCATCTGTAGATCATCCTCCACATCCTGCACCCATCTTCTCTTTGGCCTTCCTCTTCCTCTCTTCCCAGGCAAATACCCCTCCATTATTGTTCTCTCCAAACTTTTGCAACGTTTCAAGTGACCAAAATATATCAATTTTCGTTGTTTTATCGTCTTTAATAGCCACCCCTCTTCAGTATTCAGCTCATGAAGTATAGATGCAGTTGTTCTTTTCTTTACCCAAGATAATCTTAGAACCCGTCTATAACATTTATATTCAAAAGTATTTATGTGCTGTTCAGCTTGTTTAGTAAGTGTCCATGTCTCACAGGCATATGTTGCAATGGGAAAGATGCATGCTCTTAAAAATCCAATTTTTGTAGTTATATCTGTCGCACTCCGTAATTTATTCATTTGTTTTAGTCTTTAAAGAGCATTTGATAGTCGTCGTTTAATCTCTTTCATTGTGTCACCATTGTTGGTAATCAATGACCCAAGATACTTCGAAATGTTCCTCCATCTCCAATCTTTCCTCATCAACATTTCTTTCTTTCTACGTGGTAGTTGTATCTGTATGCATTATCTTTGTTTTTGCTATGTTAAGATATAAGTTGTGATTTTCACTATTTCTTTGGGTTGAGGTTATTAAATTTTCTATACCATTCTGTGATATGGATAGTAATACTGTATCATCAGCATATCGAATCTCTGGAATTTCATGACCACCGATACTTAGGGCATCATATTGCTCCCTGGTTATATCTATATATATAGATATCCATATCTTACGACTATGTTCTCTACAAAACCGCGTTATTCGTCTGGTTTCTGACATAAAGCACGTTGAAAGTAATAATTTGTACAGTCATCTAAGACTTCTACCACTACAAAAGCGCTTCCTTTTCAACAAAGCCAAATTAGTGAATAAAATTATATCTCAAAATACCCCAGAGTATCTTCTGCCGCTGATTCAATCTAATGCAATGAACAGCAAGCGCCTAAATTTGTTACATGTCTCAAAGCCTAGATTGGACCTATACAAAACATGTTTCGCCTATTCTGGTGCTCACTTATGGAATGATCTGCCTCCAGATCTGAAAACTCCAATGAGTCCCTACACATTTAACCGAAAGCTCTTTCAATACTTAATCCATACCGACTATATGCCACCATAATTCATTTACTGGTATAATTGTTCAGTATAATTGTTCATTATAATTGTTTAACTATAATTGTTCACTATATATGTTTGTGCGTGTGGGAGCGAGAGAGAGAGAGAGAGAGAGAGAGAGAGAGAGAGAGAGAGAGAGAGAGAGAGAGAGAGAGAGAGAGAAAGTGGGTGTCAGTGAGAGGGAGAGAGTGAATGCGTGTGTGCGCACGTGCATGCGTGTGTGTGGAGAGAGTGATTGAGCGAGAAATGGTGGGGGAATGTGTCAGTGCATGCATTCGTACGTGTATGTGTGAGAGTGAGTGAAGGAGTGTGTGCGTGCGTGCATGCGTTCATGTGTATGTGTATGTGTGAGAGAGTGTGATTGAGAGAGTGAGTGTGTGTGTGAAGGATTGTGTGTTAGAGAGTGAGACAGTGGGAGAGTTGATGTGTTAGTGTGTGTGTGTGTGTGTGAGCGCGCGCATGCGTGTGAGTGTGTGTATATGAAAGAATACAGAGAGAGAGAGAGAGAGAGAGAGAGAGAGAGAGAGAGAGAGAGAGAGAGAGAGAGAGAGAGAGAGAGAGAGCTGAGCAGATGCATGTCATGTAACACGCATGTTATGTAACACGCGAATCCATATGTTTGTGTATTCTCATCTGTCATATTATCAGTTAAATACCATTTGATTTTATCATGCATAATATAAACTCATGTTCATTACTGTAGTTTGAGTGAGTGAGTCAGTGAGTGTGAATGAGAGACAGAGCGAGTGAGCGTGAGAGTGAATGAGTGAGCGTGAGAGTGAATGAGTGAGCGGGAGAGTGAATGAGTGAACGGGAAAGTAAATGAGAGAGCGGGAGAGTGAATGAGTGAGCGTGAGAGTGAATGAGCGGGAGAGTGAATGAATGAGCGAAAGAGTGAATGTGTGAGCGTGAGAGTGAATGTGTGTGTGTGTGTGTGTGTGAGAGAGAGAGAGAGAGAGAGAGAGAGAGAGAGAGAGAGAGAGAGAGAGAGAGAGAGAGAGAGAGAGAGAGAGAGAGAGAGCATCACTATTTTTACGTCACATACATTTTATGTACACATTTTCTCCATGTTTAACATTTTTATGAGACTGCTCATGACAAGTGTCAGTGTATGTGTGTGAGTAAAGTGTGGGAGTTTGTTCATACTAGTTTCAATACTAACGTGAGACATTTTGTATGTGTCTAGATGTGAGGAAGTGTGAGTATGTGGAGGATGTGTGTGAGTGTGGGGATATGTGTGGGTGGGGGGGGGGTGTGGGTGGGGGTATGCATTTGGATGGGTTGGGGTGTGTGGGTTTTGGTGGGTAGTGGTATTTGTGGGTGTTGGTGGGATGTGAGGACGGATGTGTGGGGGTGAAAGTACGGGTGTTGGAATGGGTGTTGGGGATGTGTGTATGGGTGGAGGATATGTGTATGGGACGGATGCAGGGGATGTGTGTTTATGTGGGTGGAGATGTGTGGATGGTTTGAGGAAGTATGTGTGGGAGGCGGGGTTGTGTGGGTAGGGGACTATGTTGGGTGGATTTGGGATGGAAGGGCGGGTGGGGAGAAGTGTATGGTGTGTGGGTTTGAGATATGTGTGCGGTGTGTTGGTGGGGGATGTGTGAATGATGTGTGGTTGGAGGGTATGTTTGTGGTGGTATGGGTGGAGGGTAGTGTGTGGTGTGGGGGATGTGTGTGATGGGTGTGGGGAATGTGCGTATGGGTGGGGTATATGTGTGGGTGAGCAGGGGATTGTGGTGGTTGGGGGAAGTATGTGGGTGGGAGATGTGTGTATGTGGATGGGGAATGTGTGGGTGGGGGTGTGTGAGTGGCTTAGGGATGTGTAGGTGGGTGAGGGAGTTGTATGTGTCGGGGTGGGATGTGTGAGTGGGTGGAGGATGTGTGTGGGGGTAGGGGTATTGTGATCGAGAGATGTTTGGTTGGGAGTGGCTTGGTGGGGGTGTGTGGGTGCGTAGTGGAGGATGTGTGAGTGAGTGTGTGTTGGTGGACGGGTAGGGAATGCGTGTGTGGGTGGGGAGAGGTGTGTGGTGTGTTGGTTGGTGATATTGTGTGGGTGAGGTATGTGTGTGTGGGTGGGGGATTTTTGTGGTGTGTGAGTGGGGGTATGTGGGGTGTTTGGGTAAGGGTATCTGTGTGGGTGTGGGTGGGAATATTTTGTGGTATCTGGGTGGGGGATATGTGTGTGGTGTGTAAGTGGGGATGTGTTGGTGAGGGATATGTGTGTGTGTGGTGCGTGGGTTGGGAATAGTGCGTGGTAGGGGGTGTATGTGATGTGCGGGTGGGGGATTGTGTGGTGGGGGATTAGGTTAAGGCATGTGTGGGTGGGTGGAAGTTGTATGTGTGGGTGGTGGTGTGTGTGTGAGTGGATTGGGGATAGTATGGGTGGTTAGGGAGATGTGTGTGTGTGTGTGGGGGGGGGGGGGGGGTAGGGACATGTCAGTTGGTGGGGATGTGTGTGTATGGTTTGGGGATGTGTGAGTGGATGTGCGATGTGTGGGTTGGTGGGGGATTGTGTGTGTGGGTGGGGAATATGTTGTCGATGGAGATGTGGCTGGGGGAAGGGTGGTTTGAGGTGTAGGGTGGGGAGAGGATGTGTGGGGTAGAATGTGGATGGGCAGTGGGATGTGTGGGTTGGTGGGGGAATGTTTGTGGGTGGCGAGTGTGTTTTGGTTGGGGGATCAGGTGAGGGCAGTGTGTGTGGGTGGGGGATGTGCGGGAGGGGGATGGGTCGGTTGGTGGGGTATGTATGTGTCCCTTGGTGTGTGTCGGTAGGTGGGGGTGTGTATGTGTCCCTTGGTGCGCATGTGTGTGGGTAGGTGGGGGTGTTGTGTGGGTGGGGTGATGTATGGATAGGTGGGAGATGGGCTTCATACCATGGTAATTAGCCTTGTTTATGTTTACAACATTCATTTCACAATGTTTATTTTTCTTCCTATGCAAATGTATAATGCTCTTGATGAACGAAAGACGAATGATTGGAAGGGCCGAATGTAAGACGGGCCTGCGCGCCCAATTTGTGACCCTAATAAAGTTGATTTGATTTGATTTGATTTGATTATCTTCTCTGACATTTCTCATTATATTTTCAGCGTACAGGTTAAACAAATAGGGTGATAGCACACAGCCCTGATGGACTCCTTGCTCGATGTCAAACCAATCTGATGTCTCGCCATCTATTCTAACCGCAGTTTGTTGGTCTAGATAGAGCATTTTTATGAGTTGTTTAGTTTAGTTTAGTTTAGTCGAAGGATCAACATCACGGCACACGGGTGTAACTCACAAGTGCTCAGTTCTCCTCCTAACTCAAACCTGAGTCTGGAGAGACTCAGCTCAGTGCACGAACTCCGTAGCACCGGCGAGGATCCTGAAATACTTTGGGTAGATTTTTAACTAGAAATTTTGCCCGGGCAGCGCCGTAGGGCTACTCTTTTTCGATTTCTAACTGCCAAGGGATTTTTTTACGTGCGCAACAATACATACGGGCGTCCGATCTCACTACCCAGAGACCAGGGGAAATTTTATTACTAGAAGTCCACGTGAAAATAATTCCGGTCCTCACCGGGGCTTGAACCCAGGACCTCCAGCAATTGAGGCGGAAACCAAAAACTCGAGACCACGCAGCCTCCCCCCCCCTCCCCCCTACGTTTTATAAGTTGTTGTAAAGCCCACATTCCTCATGATTTCCTAAAGTTCATGATGTTGTACACTGTCAAATGCCTTTGAATAATTCACAAAACATGAGAATAGGTTTACATTAAATTCTCGGCACTTCTCTATTATTAAAAGCATGTTAAGTATGTGATCTCTTGTTCCTCTTCCTTGTCTAAGTCCAGCTTGAACCACGTTAATCTCTTCTTCCATTTACTTACAATTTCTTCCCATTATGATTTTTAATAGAATTTTACTTGCATGACTCATCAGGGCAACAGTTCTATAGTTGGTGCATAATTTCAGGTTGCCCTCGTTTGGTATTGAAATGAAGATAGTTCTCTTCCATTCTTTTGGCCGTATACATAGTCCCAGGAAATGCAACATAACAGACCAGATGTGATGGCTGGGCAGACCAGGCCCCAAGCCGTGGCCGGCAACTGGTATAGGATCGAAGCTCCAACACGTGGACTGTTGGAGCATTGTTTTGCTGATCGGGCAGCTTCTGCAGCTTGTCTTGTTCCAGGCGTATTGGTGTTACCTTTCCTCTGGAGTAAACTAGACAGAACAAGATGGGGATCATGCTGCAATCAATCAATTAATCACGTGCCATGCCGGAAAGCGTGGGCAGTCATGACTCGCCATTTCACTCGATCACCAGAGTCGTGGATCAGCTCAGTGTTCCTGTCTCGTCCATACCATATGGCCAAGCCATCCAGGTATTTTCCTCTCTGTCTTCCTCTTGGTCTGTTCCCTTCGATCTTGCCAATTGTCACTAAGTTCTCCAATCCATTTCTTCTCATAGCATGTCCAAAAAATGTTGACTGTCTACGTCTAATTTCTCTAATCAATTTACGATGTTAATTTGTCTCCTGTAGTACTTGGTCATTGGTTTTTCTGTCTGTCCATGGTATTCTTTGCATTTTCCTCAGCAACCACATGTCTGCAGCTATCAGATGTTTTTCAGCTTGACTGCACATTGTCCAAGTTTCACATCCATACAAAAGAACAGGCTCTATGTATCCCCTCAACACTTTTTCTCGTTTCAATTGACATCTTTTTATTGGTCAGAATGCTTTTCATCTTGCTAAAGGCTACTTTCGTTCTAGTTCTAATCTCTTCAAGGCATCTCCCATCAGATGTTATGACTGTTCCAAGATAATTGTACCGATTCACTTGTTGAAGAATATTCCCATCTACTTGTATATTTACATTGTGGTACTTCGTTCTTCCTAGTGACGACCATAATCTGTGTCTTCTTACCATTTCACTTTCAACCCCAGTTGCTCACTGTGTACAACAACAGCGTCTAATAATTGTTGCAGATCCTGTGCATTGTCTGCAATCAATACTGTATCATCTGCATATCTAATGTTATTGACGTTTCGTCCTCCAATGCTGATTCCATTAATATCTTCTACATTTCTGAAAATATTTTCACTGTAAAGGGAAAAAAGATCTGGAGACATTTCACATTCCTGCCTAACACCTCTCTTAATAGGTTGATATTGTCCCACTTCATTATCAATCCTTATGGCACCTTGTTGTTTCCAATATATGTTTTTTATAAGTCTAATGTCTTTCCCATCAATTTGTAGATCTGCAAGCATATCCACCATGCTGACATGTCTAACTATCAAAAGCCTTTGTGTAGTCAATAAAGCAAATATGTACATCCTTGTTTACTTCTATAGCACGTTCAATAACTGTTCACAGCATATACACAGCATTTACTGTACCCTTGCCTTCTACAAACCCACATTGTTCTTCCCCTATTTCAGGTTGTATTTTCTTCCTCACTCCTTGTATGATAATTCGTAGCAAAATCTTTGTGATGTGACTCATTATGCTACCATGCTGCACGGGTAACATATTGTCTCAAAAATTCAGCCCAGGCTTTATGCTATGAAGAGGCATAACTCCATCCCTGATCTCTGCAAAGTTGCTATACCTTTTTAGAAGCACAGTGTAACAAACTACCGTCTACCATCAATACGACAAGGTGACAGTAGTAGTAGCAGTTGTCATCACACCGGAAGTTTAAGGGCGTGTTGATGCTGAAGCAATGGGTTCAACCCCTACACCGGTCAGTTAGACTAAAATGTTGACTTCTCGTCCTTGACTTGGGGTCGTGCATTACAAGTTAACTCAGTGCGGGTAGTAGTGGGTTCACCTGATGGCGAGGGACACTGATAACAGGGAAAGCTAATTCAAACCCCCAAAATACCAGTCCAGTGTACTAGATCAGAGCATTTTAGTTTCGATAGCGCGAGTAGATACAGTAGAAGTATTTGATTGTGGTGAATGACCAGTCTTTGGTGACCGGCATGATGAGTTCAAACCACCTACCACTCTCCCTGATTGCAGGTTTCTGCATATGTCATCACGAGCTTCATCGCCAGCAAGACACAGACAGGAATGGCTGTCATCACGTGATGCATCGCAGCTTTCTGAAATAAATGTAATGGTTGTCCCTATTCTCGATACTTGCTACAATAGCAACACACGCTCGAACTAATGTCTTATATTTACTGGACAACAAGTTGTCATTATCATACACATGTGTTCCCTGTGAATAATAAGGCTACACCAACTATATTATATCGATTTAAATTATAGGTTGTACGCAACTGCTGAAGTGTAATTCTAATAGCCCATTTCTTGTACACTGTACACACATTGCTTACCAGGGATCCCTAGAGGTCATTGAAAGAGCCCGAAAATTTTACTAACAGGTGTTTATTGGCTCCCACAGAAGTAGTATGGGTGGCGAAGTGGTTTAGAAGTACGACGTTCACGTCTAATGCATGCAGACTTGGTAAAATACAAAGGTTTGGGGATTTGGTTGTGGCGTGGCCTGTATAGATTTTCACAAGTCAGAAAATACAATGCTGTACCCACCACAGTAATGCAAGTTAGCAGATCCCCTGGTCAACTAAATATACTGATAAATAGCACTTCTCTGAAACATGTCAAAGAATTAAAATATCTTGGAAGTATGATCACAGAAGATTACAGACTGGACAGATAAATCGGAATCAGATATAATACAGCAAGTGCGCTTATATATCTACAATAACCCACACTGAAACATCCAAATATACCTATGTCCGCATAAGGACAGATAATAAAAAGCATATTAACTAGGGCTGCGGAAGTTAACGATTAAGTAATCGATTAATCGTTAAATTTCTTTAAAGATTAATTTTTTTTTAAAACGATTAATCGAAAACTTTTCTCCAATCACTTATACAAATGAACCGAATGTCGAAAGATTGTCGGATATTTTAAACATAGTGCTGCAAACACAACCGAGCTGCAAAATTGTACTTAGTCACCATTGTGTAAGCTGCAGCAAGATGTACCAACAAGATGAAACAGAATGTTTATTATGCTACAGAGTCTTCTACAGGTCAGAGAAGCATTAACTGACTACATGTCAGATGAAAAGAAGCAATACACACGTTCAAAACTGTCACATTCAGATTGGGAGAAGATTTCGAAATATGTCAAAATTTTGGACTTATTTTGTCAGACCCCAGTCCTGCTTGGCGGTCAATATTATGTTTCATGTAGCTATGTATTGCCACTGCTATCATCGTTGAAAAAGCATATGAGTGTACACGATGATGATCCAGGCTACATAGCTAAATTTAAGGCAGCATCTATTAATGACTTCAGTGAATGTGTAGCTAATATGACAAGTATTGAAATACTACAGGTTGCAACAGCGTTTGATCCAAGTGTTTGTCAAAAGATGTAAGAGAACGTACTTGGTCACGTATTGAACAACAAATAGCAGCTAATATTCATGATGAGCAGACGGAGACTGCTGCAACGAATGATACTGACATTGACAATGAAACTATATGTGAACTAAATGAAGAAAGTGTTAAGCTAATTGAGTCTGAAATGGAGAAGAAAGTTGCTGAATTGGTTGACCCTTTATAATGGTGGAAACTTAATGGCATCGATATCCAAAATTGGCATTCCTTGCCAAGACCATTCTGTGTATACCGGCTACCTCAGTTCCATGTGAACGATTGTTCAGCTCTGCTGGCTATATTGTTAATAAGACGCGCTCGTCACTTGAACCAAATACTGTCAACATACTCGTCTGTTTGCATAGTTGGTTATTAGATGACATATGAACAAGACAATCCAGTGTTATTTCGATTTTTGACAAACACGACTATAATGTGAGTTATGTGACTATAAATGTTTTGATTTAATCGAAATTAACGATTAATTAATCGTTAATTTTTCAAAAGTTAACTATTACATTTAAATTAATCGGTCGCATCAACTCTATATTACAAATGTCAAACTTAGACATATCCAATTCCCACTTATGCAAAATAAACACCTGTGAGATGAGATGCTTGGGGAGAGCTGCCAACGTAACCATCCTAGACCGGGTAAGAATCGATGTTAAAAACAGACAAGGGATCAACACTTTGTGCTACATATAAAGAAAGACAGACGATCAAATGGTTTGGCCATCTCGTTAGAACGCACCACCATCAACTACCAGCACTAACCCTTCATTAAAGAAGATCTGCTGCAAGAGCAAGAAGACGTCCGAGAAGAAAATGGATTGACGACATAAAAGACATTATACCATTACACTATCCAGTACCACCCATCGGGTGCTAGAGCGCCAATTATTCCTCCCAACGACGCTTGATGGCAAAAGTGGAAGATGATAGTAATGATGATGACCAATCCTAGATCCGGGGTTAATGGACTTCTTGGAGAAAGGTGAACAACTTGAATCCCGTTTGCACGTTAAGAAACCCTCGGTGCTTGGATATCGAAAAGAGTAGACCAGATAGGCCGCCGCCTGGGCTCATATTTCAAAAATGAGAAAACTTATCCACACAAGAATATTTAAAGCACACGCGGTTCTGGTATACACCATTATGTATCCTCGGCAGTGCTACTGACTTCGTGCGCTGTCCTGAAATTCTAATTGTGAGATCTTTGCGAGGAGACTGGACCATTCAGGAATTTCGTTGTTTATTTACCATTGGGGACTAGGCTCTCTGGCAACTCACGCCAAGCCGTGCGGTTTGCTATCCCATACAGCCCTACCAATGCCCTCATTATAACCCGACCTTCCTTCATGAAACCGAAACTGACGAAACTCTATCAAAAATTCAAGACGAAAGAGAAAATACAGAAGAAACGCTGAAACAAATCCAAGAAGAAAGAGAACAGACAGAACTACTCAAGTCACAGAAAGAAACATCCGAATCAGAAAATGCACAGACCCAGACAGAAGCAGCACCAGAAGAAGAAATAGAACTGGATTAAAACGGCTACCCAGGCAAAGACTAATTTTGTAGGGCGATCAGGAATCGGTTTCTCTCCCCATGTCGTATTTTATTTATTTATATTGGGTATTATGTCGTCCCTGGGGTGAGGGGAATCAACATCGACATCCTTTTACCCCCATATCACTATCTTGAGGATCTTCTTGATTTCTGTCCACAAAACCCCGTCTATCCCTGGATCCCTCCCTCTCTCTCTCTGTCAATACTGTATCAAGTCCCCTCTCATTCTTTTCCCAAAACACACTAAACTAACAAAACAACAATTTAGTTTAATAGAGTAAAGTGTCGTGTATGTGCAAAGTGTATGAGTAGAATGTATGTCGTATAATCTAGTGTGTATGCAGAATCAGACCGAACAGCCAAGGAGCACAGTCTGCTTCATCATCACGCTGGCCATACCACAACACCATATCAGGGACAGAAAACCTCACCCAAATGATGTGTCTCTCAGGCCACGTGTCGACTTCTTCAGACAGCTCGTGAACAATCAGGATGCTTGGTCTTCAATAGTGGAAACCGTCCAATATTGATCATTGATCTAGCACACACAGTGTAACAACTCTGTTCATTAAATGTTCTGTGATCAGAAAATCTTACAAATATCGTGAATGTCACTTTGGAAAAAACTAAATGTTCGTATGTCACTTGTTGTAAGATTTTCCCAATATTAACACACAATGTTACTGTGCCAGGTAGTTATATCTATTAGTGTTCCTGGTACAGGTATTATTTACAGTGTCCTGAATTTTCTGTGATGTAACTATCACTTAAGAAAACACACGTATAATCATCATGTCCTGCTCAGCTGTGACAGGTTGGCCCACCTCTCAGATAGTTTTTTTTTTTAGATGGAGATAGCCCTCAGTAAACCCCTCTATGTATCCTGTATTATTTTGTATTTTTATCTATATTTTCAAATATTAGATAAAATCGTCTTTGGTTAGTGTATTTATATACATAAAACTATAGAGAGAGTTAAATACTATTTCTTCTTATAGTTAGAAGTAGATGTAGGGTAGAGTTCGTTTACAAGCCAAGAAATCAAGTCAGGCTGAATTTTATATTCAGGTTTGGCTGTGAATAATAATTTGGCCACAGCAAGGGAACTCTCCTGGATGAGAAGTTAACTTCCGGTAGCACCCTAACATCTGCCATTTTCTCAGCAACCTGGAAGGAGAAGGAGCTATCACGTCAATTGGCTAAAATTGACCACCTGTCTGTGTTTAAACATATTTTATTGCTGACTCTTGTTAAGCCGAAAAACCCTCTAAAACATAGAAAAGCCAATGATAGTCTCCACTTCCGATAGGCCAGTCAAAATCTAGTTGCAGGGTGAGTTAATAATAATTTTGTTAAATATTTTTCTGTGTGTCAATCTGCCGGAAATCTAAAGGCCATGCCGATCGATAATAGATACTATTAATTAAAACTAGTGTTAGTTAACTAATATTAGAATTAGGACCATGTTTGTGCCATGTGGCTTGCCGACAAGGGTAAAACGCAAAGCTCGTCACATGTGGCATTCAAAACATGGATAAATTACATTACGTGATTCTCGAAATTAGGTATCCGCCTGCGGAAGGACACCTGAGTTAGTCAGTAGACGATTAGAGTTAAGATAAATTAATTATGTGCTAAACTTCGTAACTAGCGTATTTCTCTAGATAATATACTTATTAGTTGAAGGAATTAGTTCAGAGAGTGAATAAGTTACAATTAATTATTCTTTATTAATCTCTATCTTGCCCATAGTCAGATTACTACCATGTGGTCCAAGATGGTCCACTTAACAAAGTTCAAACCTTGGGGGAATTCTCCAATCCTAATATTGTTCTTGTGTATAGTGAAAATAATCTTAAACCTAGCTAAGAAATCTTCTTGATAATTAATTATGTTTTAATTAATATACGGAAGACTTGCTAGTAGTACAACTCATAACTCTTTAAGTGAACTTGGGGTGTTTCCTTGATTTTAATGGTTCACTCGTGTACATCGTGAAGTTATAGTTGTTGTGTGTGATTTCATTTCATTCTATGGAATTCATCATGTGATGTTAAATTCATCGGCGTGGAGTGTAGTTTGTGTGTTTCCATACTTGGAAAATGATGGTGTGGTGTTTCATCGATTTAATGGTTTGTTAATGTATATGTGACGTCGAGTTGTGGCGTCTGAGTTCCATTCCATTGAAGTCATCCTATATGAGCTGTTAAAGTCATTATGTGAATTGTGGTTCATGTTTCCATGATTAATCATGACTTAGAATATATTTTTGGAATGCGGTCTTTGAAGTAGAGCATTGTGATTGTACATGTTTGATCTAAATGTCAGCAGAGAGAATAGGATATCATTTGTGTGCTGTTTCCATTAGATCAGTGTGCTGTTGTAGATTTCAGATAAGGAATCAAAAAGTGTAAATTTTGATAAAACATGCTATGAAAAATTTTTAAAACAAACATCCATGCAGGACATGGCAAAAAAATTTACAATTCTGTCTTGAAGGATTATTCACTCCTTCCACTGTCATTCACAGAGCCTGCACCCTGATCATCTTTAGCCGTAGTCACGACCGGTGATTTAGCACGAAAAACTCACTTGACAGCAGGAGTGGGGTCCATACCAACCATCAGACTGACAGTTTA
>JACEFZ010025071.1:0-48081 GCA_014155875.1 Cepaea nemoralis
TAATGTAACTGCATGACTGGTTTCAGACCCAGTCTTCCTCTAATTTCCTCAGACCTAAGTTCTATTTCTCACGTTTATTCCTACAACTTTTCTAAGACATCCCTTCTCTGTTGTTATAATTGTGTGCTCTTTAGTTGCAATAAGCACTCATGTTTTATATTGGTAGCATAATGTCAACCAAAAAATAGTTCTTATGAGATTTGCTTGAGTATTTACAAGTATCTTTCTACTTGACAGAAGTGGTGCTAGTTGTCCCAGTACCTGATTTGTCTTTGCAAAACGTTTGTTAATTTCTCTGTCAATTCTCCCATTTGAAGTAATATACATTATTTTTATCTCTTGACGTTTTCACTTGAGCAAGCAAAATTTATGAACATATTTAACTTGATATATTGTTGTCCTGTTGGTGTAGTGGTTAGGATGTTACACTGACAATGGTGGTCAGACAGGGGTTCTAAGATGGTTCTCATCAGTTGCTATGAGAGGGTAAGACTGGCCAGCCTGTCCTGTGTGTATTCACACCTACAAAAATGTGATGGTTGTCACACTTCACACACCCACTGCAGGTTAATGCTGCTGGACATTTGTGTGTGTGTGGTTTTTTAAAATATGTGTTTGAGTTGAGATGTATATATGTTTGTGTTTGAGTTGAGATATATATATGTTTGTGTTGAGGTGTATATATGTTTGAGTTGAGATGTATATATGTTTGTGTTGAGATGTATATATGTTTGTGTTTGAGTTGAGATGTATATATGTTTGTGTTGAGGTGTATATATGTTTGTGTTTGAGTTGAGATGTATATATGTTTGTGTTTGAGGTGTATATATGTTGTGTTGAGGTAGTGTGAGATGTATATATGTTTGTGTTGAGATGTATATATGTTTGTGTTGAGGATGTATATATGTTTGTGGTTGAGATGTATATATGTTTGTGTTGAGGATGTATATATGTTTGTGTTTGAGAGTGTATATATGTTTGTGTTGAGATGTATATATGTTTGTGTTGAGATGTATATATGTTTGTGTTTGAATTGAGGTGTATATATGTTTGTGTTGAGGTGTATATATGTTTGTGTTTGAGTTGAGATGTATATATGTTTGTGTTGAGGTGTATATATGTTTGTGTTGAGATGTATATATGTTTGTGTTGAGATGTATATATGTTTGTGTTGAGATGTATATATGTTTGTGTTTGAGTTGAGATGTATATGTTTGTGTTGAGGTGTATATATGTTTGTGTTTGAGTTGAGATGTATATATGTTTGAGTTGAGATGTATATATGTTTGTGTTGAGATGTATATATGTTTGTGTTGAGATGTATATATGTTTGAGTTGAGATGTATATATGTTTGTGTTTGAGATGTATATATGTTTGTGTTGAGATATATATATGTTTGAGTTTG
This sequence comes from Cepaea nemoralis, assembly GCA_014155875.1. Lineage (NCBI taxonomy): Eukaryota > Metazoa > Mollusca > Gastropoda > Stylommatophora > Helicidae > Cepaea > Cepaea nemoralis. The sequence goes on from JACEFZ010025071.1 coordinate 1,407, forward strand.
AGTTGAGATGTATATATGTTTGTGTTTGAGTTGAGATGTATATATGTTTTGAGTTGAGATGTATATATGTTTGTGTTTGAGTTGAGATGTATATATGTTTGTGTTTGAGTTGAGATGTATATATGTTTGTGTTGAGGTGTATATATGTTTGTGTTTGAGTTGAGATGTATATATGTTTGTGTTTGAGTTGAGATGTATATATGTTTGTGTTTGAGTTGAGATGTATATATGTTTGTGTTGAGGTGTATATATGTTTGTGTTGAGATGTATATATGTTTGAGTTGAGATGTATATATGTTTGTGTTTGAGGATGTATATCTGTTTGTGTTCGAGTTGAGACTGTATATATGTTTGTGTTGAGATGGTATATATGTTTGAGTTGAGATGTATATATGTTTGTGTTTGAGTTGAGATGTATATATGTTTGAGTTGAGATGTATATATGTTTGTGTTGAGTTGAGATGTATATATGTTTATGTTTGAGTTGAGATGTATATATGTTTGTAGTTGAGATGTATATATGTTTGTGTTTGAGTTGAGATGTATATATGTTTGTGTTGAGATGTATATATGTTTGTGTTGAGATGTATATATGTTTGAGTTGAGATGTATATTTGTTTGGGGATTGAGATGTATATATGTTTGTGTTTGAGTGAGGTGTATATATTTTTGGGTTTGAGTTGAGATGTATATATGTTTGTGTTTGAGTTGAGATGTATATATGTTTGAGTTGAGATGTATATATGTTTGTGTTTGAGTTGAGATGTATATATGTTTGTGTTTAGTTGAGATGTATATGTTGTTTGAATTTTTGGGGAGGTGTATATATGTTTGAGTTGAGATGTAAAAATGTTTTGTTTGTGGGGTGTAAAGGATGTATATATGTTTGTTTCTGAGTGGAAGTGTATATATGTTTGTGTTTGAGTTGAGATGCATATATGTTTGTTTTTGTGTTGAGATGTATATGTGTTTGAGTTAAGGTGTATATATGTTTGGTATTGAGTTGAGATGTATATATGTTTGTTTTTGAGTTGAGATGTATATATGTTTGAGTTGATGTGTATATATGTTTATGTTTGAGTCTAGATGTACATATGTTTGAGTTGAGATGTATATACGAGGGGAAGTCAGTAATTAAGTCACAAATGGCTGTATAAACACAACTAAATATGATAACCACTTGAAACCAGTTTATTTTTATACATACATTGTCCCTTTATTTCTCAACATAATTTCCACCAACATTGATGCACTTATCCTATTATTTTATCAGTACTTCCAAACCGGCTGCATAGAACTGCATGCTCTGTTTTCTAAAACATGTTTTCACTTCACATTCAACTTTGGCGTCATTTGCGAAATGTCTCCCGCCAAGGTGGGTTTTAAGTGGACCAAAAAAGGTGTAAATCGCTAGGGGCTATGTCAGGGCTGTAAGGTGGATGTTCCAGAACTTCCCACCTTTGTTGGTTAATTTTCTCCTGAGTTAATTGAGCCGTATGTGGTCTGGCATTGACATAAAGAAGCAACACTCCTCTAGTCAGCAGTCCTGGACGTTTTCTTTGAATTGCATCATGAAGCATCGATAGAACTTCACAGTACGATTCAGAATTCACATTGCCACCTTTCTTCTTGAAATTGGTTAAAAGCACGCCTTCACAATCCCAGAACACTGTCAGCATAACCTACCCTGCTGATGGCGGAACCTTTAATTTTTGGACACAAGGTGAAGAAGAATGTTTCCTTTGCATTGAAGCATGCTTTGATTTGGGCTGGTAGTCAGCATAAACAGGAAGCATTTTCTTATGAATGTTCTTTGCAGGCAGTCCTTTTGCCCACAAAAAACGTGCAACAGCACATTGCGCTTTAATTGTACACTCCGTAAGTACAGTCGCTATTTTGTTTATGCGCTGCACGTGCGCATGAGACACCTAGTGCCACCTGACAAATGGTAATATAAAGTTCGATGTTGCTGTCACCTAATGACACCTGTATAAAAACACCAACTACATTTACCTGCCATCCCACAGAACTGTGTGACTTACTTATTGACTCGCCCTCATGTGTTTGTGTTTGAGGTGAGATGTATATATATTTGTGTTTGAGTTAAGAATATATGTGCCACTGTGTATTTGATTTTATTTATATATATATATATATTTGCATTGGTGGACCGGGTCTTAATATATTTCTTGTCAGGAAACGAAAGTGACCCACCCAAACTATATTCAGTTTTTATAAGAAATAAATACAATTTTTAAAAAATACAGAAGTGGTATAAAAGGTATAAAATAAATGTCTATTTTGAAATCGCAGTGTACATATATTGCAGAAATTGTTGGTAATATACAGTGGATACTAAATGTAAATACAAATAATTATAACTGAATTTTTAAATTATGTATTTTTTAAAAGTGTAAGTAAATGTTGGATATTTTTTGGAATAGTTTGCTTGTATTGAACATTTTACACATTAACAGGTAGTTTAAAAATATATTTCGTGCAATACAGTAAATTAAGAGCAAGTATTTGAATTCACTAGATGATTGCTCAATAATTGCTTCTGCATTTAATTCATCTAACAATTCCTGTTCATTGAATAGTAGCATGTATGATTCCAATCTCTCATCAAGCAGTGCATTTCTTAGTTTGTCTTTATGGTCTTTAGCTTTGAACATGCCCTCTCACTTTGGACTTGAATAACTGATAGTTGCAGATGATTTTATAAAGTTCCTAAAGGTTACCATATGCTTTTTTTTAATGCCAATATTTTTAGTCCATATGATGGGCAAGTGCTACAAACTCTACACTTGTTGCAACTGGGATCCATGTTCTCACAATCATTAAAGCAATAATTTAATAAACCAAAGTTTGAAGCAAAAGAAAACAGTTTCAGTATCACTTGATCTTTGCCAATTTGTGAACACTGCTTAATAATACCTTCTGATGCTTCATCTTTAAAGCCCTTCTCCACAATAGCTTAAAATTTGAATCTAGTGACTGCACAATGCTGGTCATGATTTTTATTAAATCTGATAGATTCCTTTCATCATCATATATAGGCTTATAAGCCATTCCTTTCTTCTTCCTTTGTCACCTATCTGGTAGTGCTGTTTCCAAACAGTCAATTTCCATTGTGTGATTTTCATCTGTATTCAACAGTGAAAGTTTGTCATTACTTGTTTTGCCAATATCAGCCTTGCTCTGGACATTACCAAATATCCTTTAACTATGTTGTAGCTATATCTATTAAACTAACATTTACTAAATTCTACTATACTAAAATTTACTAAAATATGCTAAGAAGGTGACCTACTTTATCAGAAGCCCACAGGCCCACTTGCCATGAGGCAAGCTGACACCCTGGCCAGTCTGCCACTGTGTATTTGATGTGAGATGTATTTTTCTGGATATGCATTTGACTTGACGTGTATTTGACATTGATGTCTTTGACATTGATGTATTTGACTTGAAGTTGTTTGACTTGATGTGTGTTTGACTTGATGTGTGTTTGACTTGATGTGTGTTTGACTTGATGTGTGTTTGACTTGATGTATGTTTGTTGTGATGTATGTTTGACTTAATGTGTGTTTGACTTAATGTGTGTTTGACTGTAATGTGTGTTTGATGTAATGTGTGTTTGATGTAATGTGTGTTTGACTTGATGTGTGTTTGACTTGTTGTGTGTTTGACTTTATGGGTGTTTTACATAATGTGTGTTTGATTTGATGTATGTTTGACTTAATGTGTGTTTGATGTAATGTGTGTTTGATTTGATGTCTGTTTGACTTGATGTCTGTTTGACTTGATGTGTGTTTAATGTAATGTATGTTTGACTTGATGTGTGTTTGACTTGAGTGTTTTGACTTGATGTGTGTTGTTTGTGTCTTGATGTCTGTTTGATTTGATGTGCCTTGACATGATGTGTGTTTGATTTGATGTGAATTTGACTTGATGTGTGTTTTATTTGCTGTGTGTTTGTATTGATGTCTGTTTGATTTGATGTGAATTTGACTTGATGTGTGTTTGACTTGATGTGAGTTTGACTTGATGTGTGTTTGACTTGATGTGAATTTGACTTGATGTGTGTTTTATTTGCTGTGTGTTTGTATTGATGTATGTTTGACTTGATGTGTATTTGATGTAATGTGTGTTCGACTTTATGTCTGATTGACTTGATGTGCTTTGACTTGATGTGTGTTTGAGTCAATATACATTTGATTTGACGTGTGTTTGTCGTGAAACAAATTTATCTTTAGATTATTTGACTGAGATGTTTTTTCCATGTGAGGCATGTGTCTTGAAGTGTATTTGTTCCAAAATGTATTTGAATTGAGCTGTTTTTGTCTTGAGATGTATTTAACATGAGATGTATTTAACTTCCAATTTATTCATCTTGAAATGCATTTGGCTTGAAATTTGTTGCTTTGAAATGCATTTGACGTGAGATGAATTTAATTGGAAATGTATTTGACTTGATATGAATTTGACTTATGATGCATTTGATTTAAGATGTATTTGACTTGTAATATTGATTTGAATTGGAATGTCTTGAAATGTGTGTCTCTTAAAATATATTTTAACTGGAACATATTTGAATTTGCATGTAAACAGTTAGAGATTTTTCATTTGACAGCTGAACTCTTACAGGCCACAAGGATTTCCCAATGTTTTCTGTCAGTATTGTCTTTCACTTTGTGTGTTTATATACTAATTTGAGAGGGGGGGGCCTGGGTTGAGAGGTCACAGTGTCTGTTTGAATTCAGCATAGGGGATTTGTTCAATGGTCATTGGGCTTTAGTGATATCACGTTTTATCTGTTTGGTAGTGAGATAGAATACCTAGTCTTCTCAGGTAAGGGAGATAACGTGAGGTCATGTGCGCAAGTTGTGCATGTACATACAACCCTATAGCTGTTGTTGTAAGTTGTGCATGTACATACAACCCCATAGCTGTTGTTGTAAGTTGTGCATGTACATACAACCCTATAGCTGTTGTTGTAAGTTGTGCATGTACATACAACCCTATAGCTGTTGTTGTAAGTTGTGCATGTACATACAACCCTATAGCTGTTGTTGTAAGTTGTGCATGTACATACAACCCCATAGCTGTTGAACATTGCACAGAGTAGGAGGTCATATGGCTACTGATGGGGGGACATTGTTTGGAAAAAGCAAACTTACCCATGGGTAGATAGAGCCCTTCACCTGGGATGAAACCTGTCTAGAGGGAGCAAACTTACCCATGGGTAGATAGAGCCCTTCACCTGGGATGAAACCTGTCTAGAGGGAGCAAACTTACCCATGGGTAGATAGAGCCCTTCACCTGGGATGAAACCTGTCTAGAGGGAGCAAACTTACCCATGGGTAGATAGAGCCCTTCACCTGGGATGAAACCTGTCTAGAGGGAGCAAACTTACCATGGGTAGATAGAGCCCTTCACCTGGGATGAAACCTGTCTAGAGGGAGCAAACTTACCCATGGGTAGATAGAGCCCTTCACCTGGGATGAAACCTGTCTAGAGGGAGCAAACTTACCCATGGGTAGATAGAGCCCTTCACCTGGGATGAAACCTGTCTAGAGGGAGCAAACTTACCCATGGGTAGATAGAGCCCTTCACCTGGGATGAAACCTGTCTAGAGGGAGCAAACTTACCCATGGGTAGATAGAGCCCTTCACCTGGGATGAAACCTGTCTAGAGGGAGCAAACTTACCCATGGGTAGATAGAGCCCTTCACCTGGGATGAAACCTGTCTAGAGGGAGCAAACTTACCCATGGGTAGATAGAGCCCTTCACCTGGGATGAAACCTGTCTAGAGGGAGCAAACTTACCCATGGGTAGATAGAGCCCTTCACCTGGGATGAAAACCTGTCTAGAGGGAGCAAACTTACCATGGGTAGATAGAGCCCTTCACCTGGGATGAAACCTGTCTAGAGGGAGCAAACTTACCCATGGGTAGATAGAGCCCTTCACCTGGGACGAAACCTGTCTAGAGGGAGCAAACTTACCCATGGGTAGATAGAGCCCTTCACCTGGGATGAAACCTGTCTAGAGGGAGCAAACTTACCCATGGGTAGATAGAGCCCTTCACCTGGGATGAAACCTGTCTAGAGGGAGCAAACTTACCCATGGGTAGATAGAGCCCTTCACCTGGGACGAAACCTGTCTAGAGGGAGCAAACTTACCCATGGGTAGATAGAGCCCTTCACCTGGGATGAAACCTGTCTAGAGGGAGCAAACTTACCCATGGGTAGATAGAGCCCTTCACCTGGGATGAAACCTGTCTAGAGGGAGCAAACTTACCCATGGGTAGATAGAGCTCATCACCTGGGATGAAACCTGTCTAGAGGGAGCAAACTTACCCATGGGTAGATAGAGCTCATCACCCGGGATGAAACCTGTCTAGAGGGAGCAAACTTCACACAAATGCATGCTGAAGTCAGACACTCTTACCGCTGAGATGCATAACTAGGTTCAATGCACATCTCTCAAAAGAGGAACAAAAAAGAGGATATAATTTATTAGTCACTGATTTTCAGGTTTAATCTAAAGTATACTGATGTTATGTATGGGTGTGTGGCAAGTTGAATGTACATTATTGAATGTTTTTCTGATATACAGACCTTGAATGAACCATGTTTGGCTAATATGTAGACCTTGAATGAATAATGTTCTTGCTGATGTGCACATCTTGAATGAATAATGTTTTTGTTGACGGGGACACCTTGAGTGAAAATTTTTGTTGTCGATGTGCACACTTTGTATAAAAAATGTATATTGCTGTAAATTATGTTACACCTTAACCTTGTGAAATAAATGCTTTTTAGAAACCAGTTGTTTTATTCTCCATTATTTTCATTGTACTCTCAAAGAAGTTACTTTGTTTTGGTGGCTTCAGGATGTGGTTTACCTCAGACCTTGAGGATGCAGCTACAGAACATGCCATAAAATCTCTGGAATAATGCACACTTGTTTGTGTTCTACAATCTTCTCCTTTTAATTAAAGATGCACATTATATTTGTAGAGAGACGTGGTGGCCCAGTGGCTTGCCTGCCAGCACAGTGGTCATGGGTTTGAATTCACATCAAGGCAGAGTTTGACAATTGACCAGGACTCCCAGTCTACCCAACCTGAAATGGGTACCCAGACATTTATGTGGAAACAAAGGTGGCCAGTGTAACAGTGACTATGTCAACCACCTCGAGTGCTTATTGATCTATACAAATATGGGGACTGCACTGTGTGTCTGACACTCCTCAAGTCATTTTAAAAGGGTATTTTACTTTATTACATTCACGAATTATTTTTAGCATATGTCCTCGTTGGACCGATTTGGAGTCTTGAGTTTTTGTGCTGCAGTATTCGATTATTATTCAGAATTCATCTTCAGTTAAGAGTACAATCAGTTACTCATCATCATCATTGGCACCTTGCCGTCTTGACAGACGATAGTTTGTGCTTTAATAAGGCATAATAACTTTTATCTATGGCGGTAGCGAATGTGACTGATAAGGCCAATTTGCGCTGTAAATGTCCGTTCACAGTGGGTGCATGTGAACACGTGGTCATTTCCACCATCATGCACCATCTTACGTCTCACACGCTCGGTGTGTGACTTATCTGCAATAATTTTCTCCTTTGTCTTTATTCCATTTCTGATGTTTGCCCTCCATGCACCACGTTCAGCGGCGACTTGCTCCCAATTATCAATGCCTGTATCAATCATGTCCCGCTTACACACATCTTTGTATCGTAGTAGAGGCCAACCCTGAGATCTCTTACCCATCTGTAATTCACCAAAAAAGATGTCTTTTGGTATTCTACCATCATCCATTCATTCACTAAAACAAAAACAATTACTAGTAAACATTCATTAATTGATCCTTGATCAAAATAGAACTTAAATCGTTTGACAGAAGCACCAATGTGGAGCTCATGGAGAGAACTAGACAAATACCAGTTAATCAAGAAGTGAGGAACAGATGCTGGCATTGGTTGATAAATAGATTTATCACACCTGAGAATAGGATAACTGGAAAGGTCTGTATCTGGCACCCACAAGGCAAATGAAACTGAAAGTAAACAGTTCAGTAAAGGAACTTGCTACATGTATTACTATTACAGCACTTGTGGGCATGTGGTGCTGGAGCCGTATTTGTGTAGACCAACTGATACGTGGGGGATGATGTGGTCTGTATCATGCCGGCCGCCTTTACTTCCCCAGGCATGTTTTGGCACCCATGTTAGGCTGGGTCAACTTAGAAGCCCTGGTCAACTTAGAAGCCCTGGTCAACTTAGAAGCCCAGGTCAACCTAGATGTCTAGGTCAACTTAGAAGCCCTGGTTAATTAGAAGTCTGGATCAGCTTAGAAACCCAGGATTACCATGGTCTGGCAAGAATGAGACAACGAGGAGTGGCGAAGGGATCTGGCCGACGCTCAACGCTCAAAGGAAAGGCGAGACGGACTTATAATCAGATTGCTACTGGTACTATTAGTGTTAGAACTCTTCGCTGGCTGCTGAGGATGGGGACGGAGCACTTATGGGAATAACCCGAATGCTGTGATGTCTATTCCTAAATCAATCAATCAATCAATCAAAACCCAGGTCAACTTAGAAGCCCTGGTTAATTAGAAATCTCGGTTAAGTAGAAGCCCTGGTTAGTTAGAAGTCTGGATCAACTTAGAATCACAGGTCAACTTAGAAGCCCTGGTCAAATAAAACATTTATAACCTTAAAAAGTCGCTTAAAAGTCGACAGGATGGACTTCATTGCACCGGGTTTATGCCATATGGCTCGGTCTCTTTCTGCAGCGCGGAAAGCGTCGCACAAAGCACGAACTCCGTAGCTCTAGCGACGACCCACAGAAGTCTCCGAAAAATTTCACTCGTGAACCGAAGGACACGGCCCGGAATCGAACCCACAACCTTTGGAGCCCAAGTCAAATGGCTTGACCACTTCGCCACGGAGACTCCCTAATTATATTATAACCTGTACCAATGCGGATTGAACCCATGACCACCAGGCAGGCAGGCGAGCATCTTGCCACCGTGACTCCGACATGGCATAGAGACAGGCTTGTCAATGGGACATAATTTACATTGCATAGTAATTTATGCATGTCCCATCCCATCCGTCCCATGGGTCCTTTCCCATGGGAATAACATTCCCATGGCCAAGCCTGGCAGGCGTGACCATGGGACGTGTTTTTCTGTCCCATCCAATGGTAATTTATGCCTGTCCCATCCCCATCCCATGGGATTCCCATGGCCAAGCCTGCATAGAGGACAACACACGTAGAGAAGATAAGTAGAGACATAAAACTATTCTATGTGGAGTGCGTGGACGGAACTGTATAGGGTAGCTAGGGATAGGCTGGCTGGAGTGCGTTGGCTGAGGACTTATGGCCCACTAGGGAATACAAGGCAAAAGACTGATACTTGAACTGATACTATTATCACTGCTAGAATGTAAGTTTTCACTGTCACTGACATTTGTCAATTTCTGAGCTTCTTCTCCTGCAGCAGCCTCTATGTCATCCTCATATTATTCATATCTGTCAGGATGATTATCCTCTCCATTCCCTTTGCCCTGGTGGGTTCCAAAGAAAGGGATTTCTTGTTATACTATTGTCAGTTTTCTCAATGTGTGTTCTGTCTGGTGCCAGTGTCTGTTCCTCACATCTTGATTCACGGAAATCTGGTCATCTCTCAACCTAGGCATCGGCCTTTCATGACGAATGGAAGTTCTTCAGATATACCTCTCAAAGTGTTCGCCAGATATCGCTCACATAGAGTGTTCTCTCGATATCCCTCACATAGAGTGTTCTCTAGATATCCCTTACCTAGAGTGTTCTCCAGATATCCCTCACATAGAGTGTTATCTAGATATCCTTCACATAGAGTGTTATCTAGACATCCCTCACATAGAGTGTTCTATAGAAAGCCCTCACATAGAGTGTTCTATAGATATCCCTCACATAGAGTGTTCTCCAGATATCTCTCACATAGAGTGTTCTCCAGATATCCCTAAGATAGAGTGTTCTCTAGATATCTCTCACATAAAATGTTCACTAGATATCTCTCACATAGAATGTTCTAAAGATATCTCTCACATAGAATGTTCTCCAGATATCCCTAACATAGAATGTTCTCCAGATATCTCTCATGTAGTGTGTTCTCCAGATATCTCTCACATAGAGTGTTCTCCAGATATCTCTCAAATAGAGTGTTCTCCAGATATCTCTCACATATAATGTTCTAAAGATATCTCTCACATAGAATGTTCTCTAGATATCCCTAACATAGAGTGTTCTCCAGATATCCCTCACATAGAATGTTCTCCAGATATCTCTCACATAGAATGTTCTCTAGATATCTCTCACATAGAATGTTCTAAAAATATCTCTCACATAGAATGTTCTAAAGATATCTCTCACATAGAATGTTCTCCAGATATTTCTCACATAGAGTGTTCTCCAGATATCCCTCACATAGAGTGTTTTCCAGTTATCCCTCACATAGAGTATTTTCCAGATATCCTTCACATACAGTATTTTTCAGATATACCTCACACAGAGTATTATCCAGATATACCTCATATGGGTCGTTTTTAAGATATCCTTCATATTGAGTGTTTTTCAGATATCCCCCACATAGAGTGATTTCCAGATATCCCCCATTTAGTGTACGCAACCATTTGTTAGAACTGATGCTACGAGTAACATGCAAGCATTCTTTCTTTGACCTCCAAGACAAGGACTTATTTCAGAAAAGGTTCTTCCTTTGACAAAATGTAGCTTTTGGCTTGTGCTCTTCTGTTCTTTATCTCTGTAATGCAGCTTCTATCCGATATCTATTAATGTTCCGGTGAGCTGACATCGGGGTAGCGGGATCAACCCCTACAGCGGGTAGCTGGACTTCAGCGTTGACTTCTCGTTCAGAAAGCAGTAGCAGACTATTGCACGTAGTATTGTCTAGAAAATCAATCTGAGGTTGTGTGTTGATCATAACGTCCTGCAAAGAACATGTAACATGTTGTGTGTGTGTGTAGATATCTGAATAATCTCACTTGTAGGGAGATTATAGGAGGATTATAGTGCCCATAATCGGGCACTCTCACGAAGTTTATACTTCACCTCGACACCGCAAGGTACAAGAGGAACATGATGAGATGAGATGAGATATCTGAATAGAATAGAAAACTGGAACGGATCACGTCATCAGGACTTGTAGAATCTCAACTGTCGGGGTCACTCTAAGAAGTTGGTTAAATGAGGGGTCATTTTGGATCCGCTTCAAATAATGCGCGGTATAGTAACTTAACAGACAAGTGAGGAACTGTGTGAAAGCTATAGAGATGTGGTTTATAGAAGAATGGTGAGGACACTGTGGACGGGTAGAAAGATTAATGAAGATACCTTGAAAGAAGTTAACTCACAAAGAGAACTCAGAAGAGACTCCACATTTTTTGGGTATTTCATGAGAAGGGGAAAGCTGGTGTATGTCGTCACAACGGAACATTTGGAGGGTAGGAGAGGCAGGGTGAGTGTAACAAGCTACGTGGAGGGTCCCAAATAACTACGTCACAATGCTTCAATAATTTTCTATAGCCCTGGCTGGGATAGGTCTTTGCTTGCCAACCCTCCTCCGTTCCCTGGACTCACTGTCACTCTCTCTTTCGACCTCGGGTCCTATTCTCTGCAGTGTCTTTCTGGCTGACCCATAGATAACATGGCGATCGTTAGAATAAACCATAACATAATTTTAATAACTTCATAAAGGACAGCACAGGATAACATCAAGGCAGTTAAAACAGATAGTTCACTACAGACACAACAGGGATAAAGTGTTCAGGCACAGAGCCTCCTGACTTTCTATCATAGACCAAGCTGTAGTCAATGTCCGTTCCGTCCACATACAGCTCACCGAATAAGTCTTCAGTTCTTTCCTTCCCGGTACGTTGTGCTAACAACAGGCCTCTGTGGAACCGATATAATGTTCGTGGGAAAACTTCCTGTGATCCCTGGTCACGATGCTAAGTAGAAGTTCATACAATGGGAATAGTTCATGGACGGGAATTGGGTAGGTATCCTTCACTGTCTCAGACAAGGATGGGTGGGTCTGATATTTAGGCGGGGTCCAGTCCAGAATTCAACATGACTCGATCCTTGCGTATCGAGATGACTGGCTAGGTGTTAGAAAGGCTGATGGTCATTCTTTCGGGCCAGCGGTGGCTCTATCTCGTAGAGATCATACCCTTGGCCAGGCACGGCCCAAAACTTGACAAGGACTCGTCTAAAACATAACTTTCCGTGTAGAAGCCCTGTCGAGACTTTCAGCTCTATTCACTTCCAAAAGAAGGACCCTGGAAAGGACAAACAGTTGTGAGAGCCTCCAGCCTAAACTTCTGGTACAGCTGACATGGAGACTTCTAATGGTCTCAGCCTCTAAGTTTGCATTCAAAATATATAATATTAATAGATATATAACTCTTTAGTAGACTTGCGTGAAGTAGCCTGACCTGCCAAGAGGTCCTGGATTGGCGGCGTCTTTCCTAGACCAGGCCTTCAGCTTGACGAGGTCTTGTCGTTTGACCCTATGTCCCTTACCCATTTTCTTCATACCAGATTCACTCTCCACTCTCATACCATGCCTTTATTATTATTGGGCACATTCGTTTCCCGGCTTCCCTCTCACTGGCAAACCCTCTCTTTCTCACGACCAAGCTCTTGTTGTGTTGTGTGAGTAATTATGTGTGTTTCCCCTCTTAACTAATATTATAGTATTTGGTCTGTATGGAAAGAAGTGTCGTTCCCCATTCCCAGCAAGAATAGGAAAGAAGATACTACCCCTTCCGGCCGCTGCTCTTGTCTGAGCTGTCGCCGCAATGTACCGGCAGTGCCTCACATAACACGTAGATTCAGAGAAGTTCAGGTTCTCTCAGTGAGATAGAGAAGTCTATTTATATCCCCGACATCATCCTATCGACCAGTAACCATTCAGTCCACCCGGCCACCCAATCGGCTAAAAGACGAAAGATATAACACAGTGGATCCCCTCTTCCGGCTCAAGAAGATAGATGGGTGGAATCCGTCCCCACGGAACCCTCCCCCCTTTCCAGCATACTGTATATATGTTGTGTTTATATTTAAACTAAAGACAACACTAGGCAGCGTTCAGGCCGTAGGAAGAAAGATAACTGTCAACAACTCACTGACAGGCCTCATCGGGTACTTCTCTCACACCAATACAAGAATACTTGCAAGTCGTGTGGGAGGCAAAATACATAGTGCAGTTTATTGCCATTGGCTCGCTACAGCAGTGAACAGTCGCTAATGAAACACATAACACTCTACCACAGAAATCCTCTATCACAAATAACTAACCACTATGCTACTTTCTATCTATGTAGTTACAACAAAACCCTAGCTCTATTCTAAACGAGGTGTACTCGACACGTCCTGTCTCCCGTCTGCCAATCTTTACTCCAGCGGGTACACACCACGCGGAGTCCCCTTCACCTTGACGCGTGTTGCCTCACCTGGCACGCTTGATGGCAAACGTGTCATGTTGAGTGTCTACTCAACTTCTCCCGCTACCACGAGGCGTGATGCTTATCGTGGTTAGAGTGCTAACTCTCTGAACCACGCCTGCGTGTCTCATGAGGGAATGGTTAACCTGACCCTATTCCCTCATCTCCCCTGCCCTTGCCTCGGGCACAGTATCCCCTCATGGCCTCTTTAAGATTACCTGCTCTTCCTGGCTGAGGGGATGTGTTCAAGTCTTTGACACACACCCGCCCCTCCTGTGTTGCGTCACCAACTTTCACTCATTGGTTGTGACGCAAGAGGTTTCTAAAAAATTAGTGTCTCTAATTTTTGTCAAAGACTCTAGACAACCTGGCTCTGGGCATTCTAATAGACTCCTACTGACTTTTACCACAATGTAGCGAAACTTTACTTGGCTACTGGCAATCGCCACAAACTTGACTGGTTGGCGTGAGCCCTTTCTCACATGCTATATTATACTTATTAGAGGTATGTCTGAACCGGACCGTTGTCTTATAAGACCTGCCCTCACATAGTAAATTAACTTACTACCCATCCAAAGTTGACTTTCTTAGGGTCAACACATGAATTGCTTCATGTCCCCCATATAATATCTAACAACCATTATACAAGAGTGTGTGCGATAGGCTTTACCTACATCGCTTCCGCGTGTAAAGTTCCATTTCACTGTTAAGATAGTTTTTCGTTGTCTATTATGTCCCCTGACCCAAAGTTATCTCCCTTTGATTTACAAAAAGTGTATGTAATTTATATGTTTGTTTTCCTGGTTGTTTGCGTGTTTGTATGTAATTAATCTACTAATCTAATTCCTACTCTATATTTATAACTTGTATGTGTATGTATGTTAGTTTTTTGTTTTTTTTTTTGAGTGTCATAATTTGGTTCAATGCGGCCACAAATAGGTGCATAACACTAATTCGTGACCACATTCCCTGGTTATGAAACCCAAAATACTGTAATCTAAGTTCTAACCTATATTACAGACAATCACATTCACATTAGCACATGTTCACTAACGAAAACCAACAATCACACAAACCAATATTAAAAGTTAAGCGAGGCAGCAGAAGAATTTGCTGACTAACCTCCCTCTCTCCTGTCTCTCTTCCATTCGTTTTCACATTCAAACTTCTGTCATACTCCTTTCACTCCTAATTCTATCATACATCTTTTATCCTTATATACCCATTCTTCTGATTATTTAAAAACCTTTGAGTAACACTGTACAGATTCGGCGCAGTTTGAGACTGTCGAGCCCAATGACTGTGCGTAAGTCGCTGCACGAGTCATCTATTTACACTATATTTACATGGATGAGACCGTGTTGATGATTTGTCCCCTTGATCTCATCGTACAGTATATTACATTAATCTAAGACTCTACACTATAACATAGTAATCCTATTTCTATATCTCAGTATTTGATGTGTTATCTAATTTTTGTCATGCTAATTATCTGATATGTTTATCTAATCTAAGGGATGTAATCTAACTATTTCACTGTACATGATGTGATGTGAGTTATGTACCTTAATTAAATGGATGATGTGACCAAAAATTATATACTTTTCTACCACTATATTACCTAATTTTTTTAAATTGACAAGAAATTATATGATTGATGTTCTTACTCTAAATGGTGTAAATGATGTAAGTTCACTTATGTAATGTAAAATGATAATACTAATAAATGGTAATGTTTGATCGATGGTATGATTTCACTAAGATGGAATAAGCTAAACTATATTGCAGTTAAATGAAATATCACAATCTAAATGGTGCTATGTCTATCACTATTTTAATTTAATTTATTATGATGTAATTAACTATATTTATGTTTAATCTAATATTGTAATTTAAATTTAAGTTAAGTAACCCGGTTAATTACCGTACTACCTAAACTATTTAACTAAATGAGAATTATTATATTACCTAATTCTATCTCTAATTTATCATTATTTTAAAATATTTAATTACATATCACATTAAGTTTATATACACTGTATTCAGTTCCTTCAGGATAGTAGTTGCCTTCATGTTTGCACATTGGTTGTATAGGCATAATAAATCTACACAATTTGCCTGGGTATCTGAAATACATTATACAGTCATAATAGAGTTTTCTCGGTAGTGCCCGTGTAGAGATTCGCTGGTGTCGTAGCTCAGTCTTTTTCGTGTCTATAATTAAGCACTGTTCTGACACTGTTTCTCTGTATTTCACATACATGATACACCGGAATGGAGCTTAGTTGAAAATGAGCTGTCCTATTACACACGGTAGTATCTACGTTCTGCAGCACAGTTCTTTAGTTCATGTCTGCGGACACCTGATAGTTCATTGTACTTGGATCATTATTTAGCACATAAAGTAGATGTATATGTAACACATTTTATATACATTATTGTAATCTATTTATGTACTCCTTTCACTCCTTTTCACTGTACCTGATGGTGTCAGGTCTTAGTCAGATATGACTGAGCTACCGTATAACAGTAGACGGTACTACCTGGTTTCTGTTAGCGCTGAACGTTGGGCGGCGCTTACCAAACCTGACACCCCACATTGTGCCAACGGCTTCGGGCGGAAGAGCGCAATTGGGAGGGTACAAGCCTTACCCTGGTGCGAGGAAATGCAAGCTAAAGACAAGCTAAAGACAAATGTCATGGCAGGGCAGACCAGGCCCTAAGCCTTGGTTGGCGACTGGTCTAGGATCGAAGCTCCGACAGGCGGACAGTTAGAGCATTGCTTTGCTGATCCGGCAGCTTCTGCAGCTTGTCTTGTTCCAGATGTAGAGGTGTTATCTTTCCTCTGGAGTAAACTAGGCAGGCCGAGAGAGGGATCATGCTGCATGGGCAACACATGATCTCTATATTTTAGCCCAGGCTTTGTGCTATGGAGAGGCAATAACTCCATCCCTGGTCTTAACTGGTCTCGGAATCAAAGCGAGAGGCAACTGTTACGGGTTATAAGTCCTTGTCAGTTGGCGTAGACATGGGGCGCCACGCGTTGCCTCTGACGGTGGGAGACACCTATAGGTGTCACTGATCAGCTACCGCCCGCCTCAAGCTGGGCAGCCCCCAGCCAATTGGGTGCTGATCCGCCACAGCCTGCCTGCTTCAATGGGTGCTTGGGGCTAGGACAAAATCTGAATCGCAGGCTGTAAAACCAATGCACCAGGTACAAACAAAAATAAAAATAGAAACCTCAAGCTACGGCTTGCAACCTGGAACGTGAGAACCATGTGTCCAGGATTTTCCACTGACTTGACCAATATTGACGATGTGAGAAAAACGGCTGTGATTGATGCCGAACTCAATCGTCTAAACATTGATATTGCTGGCCTGCAGGAGACTCGCCTCGCTGAGGAAGGGTCACTCAGGGAAAACAACTACACCTTTTTCTGGAAGGGTAGAGGGCAGGCAGAAAAAAGGCAACACGGTGTGGGCTTTGCAGTGAAGAATTCGCTACTGGGAATGATTGAAATTCCAGCAGGAGGAAATGAAAGACTATTATCCCTGCGCTTGGCAACCTCTTGTGGGTTTGCCACCATTATTACTGCATATGCACCGACACTCGATTCCTCTGATGATGTGAAGGATTCGTTCTATGAGGAGTTAGACTCCGTGATCAAGGCAGTTCCAAAATCTGACTACAGTTATATGCTCGGTGATTTCAACGCTCGTGTGGGCAAAGACTCGAGTTCATGGTCAATGTGCCTTGGAAAATGCAACATCGGTCGCATGAATGGAAATGGGCAACGGCTGCTGGAGCATTGCACCAGTAATGACCTATGTATTGCAAACTCCTTTTTTAAAACAAAAGAGATGCATAAGGTCACATGGAAACATCCAAGATCCGGCCATTGGCACCAGCTGGACTTCATCATCACACGGAGACAACATCTGAACCATATATCATTGACTCGTAGTTACCACAGTGCTGACTGTGATACGGATCATTCTTTGGTTGTTGCAAGGGTTAGACTGAGACCAAAGAGAATCTACACAGCTAAACACAAATCTAGCCTCAGGATTAATATTATTAACACTCATGATCCTGAAAAGTGCTTTCAGTTTCAACAGCAACTTGAAGACGCTTTCACTGATACACCAGAAAATTGTACAGTAAATGAAAAGTGGGGTCAAATTAAGGAAACTCTTTATAAAACTGCCGTAGGGGTTTACGGCACTGTGGATCATAAGAGGCAGGACTGAGGCCAACAGTGAGACTCTGCAGCCCTTGATTGATAAGAAGAAGAAAGCTCTCTTAAGAAACAAGGAAAGACCAACGCGTAACACTCTGAGTGAGCTTAGGCAAGCTAGGAAGGATGTGCAAAAGGCTGCCAGGCAGTGTGCAAATGATTATTGGATCAAGTTATGTGAGTCCATTCAAATCGCAAGTGATAAGGGAGACATAAGAAGCGTGTATGAAGGAATAAAGAAAGCCTGCGGTCCAGTGATCAAAAGAAGTGCACCATTGAAAACCTTGACTGGAGAAATCATCACTGATAAGAAACAGCAGATGGACAGATGGGTAGAGCACTATTTGGAGCTTTACTCAAGTGAGACCAAACTAGCTGATGATGCCCTCAACGCCATAGAGGCTCTACCAACTCTTGACCACCTGGACACACTTCCCACCATAACAGAAGTTAAGTGTGCTATAAATGAACTTGCATCTGGCAAGGCTCCAGGTAAGGATGGGATTCCAATAGAGGTTATCAGGAGTGGGCAAGACACACTTCACTATACAGATCCACCAGCTAATAGAGCTATGCTGGCGTGAAGGACAAGTCCCACAGGATTTCAAAGATTCAAGCATCATAACACTGTACAAGAACAAGGGCGATCGGAGCGACTGCAACAACTATAGGGGTATCTCACTTCTGTGTATTGTTGGAAAAGTATTTGCCAGAATTGTTCTGCGCAGACTTCAAGTCCTAGGAGATCAAGTCTACCCCGAATCACAGTGTGGCTTTCGACAGAACCGGTCTACCACTGATATGATATTCTCATTGCGACAAATGCAAGAAAAATGCCGTGAACAGAATCAACCACTGTTTATTGCCTTCATCGACCTCACAAAGGCATTTGATTTGGTCAGTCGTGAGGGTCTGTT
Organism: Cepaea nemoralis; assembly: GCA_014155875.1. Lineage (NCBI taxonomy): Eukaryota > Metazoa > Mollusca > Gastropoda > Stylommatophora > Helicidae > Cepaea > Cepaea nemoralis. Next base: position 20,092 of record JACEFZ010025071.1, read on the forward strand.
CAAGGCACTAAAGAAGATTGGCTGCCCACCAACTCTTCTGTCCATTGTGGAATCGTTCCACACAGGCATGAAGGGTATAATCAAGTTTGATGGTGCAACTTCTGAAGAATTTGAAATCAAGAGTGGAGTTAAGCAAGGTTGTGTACTAGCTCCCACCCTCTTTGGAATATACTTTTCACTTCTACTGAAATATGCATTTCATGATCAGGATGGTGGTATATACATTCACTCACGCTCAGATGGCGGCCTCTACAATGCTCAGAGATTGAAGGCTAAGACCAAAATTAGGAGGGTACTGATCAGAGAGTTGCTTTTTGCAGATGATGCTGCAGTTACGACCCACTCTGAGGAAGAATTGCAATGTCTACTATCTGCATTCTCCAATGCTTGTTCTGAATTTGGTTTAACAATTAGCAAAAAGAAGACACAGATTATGTCACAAGGTGCACATGGGGTACCATCAATCTTTATTGACGACGCCGAACTAGAGATAGTAGACCATTTTACATATCTAGGATCAGTGGTAAATAGCAAATTATCCCTAGATCAGGAAATCAACATCCGGATTGGTAAGGCAGCAACAACAATGAACAGGTTAAGAAAAAGAGTCTGTGAGAACAGGAAGCTTACTGCCAAAACAAAAGTCCTTGTCTATCAAGCCTGTGTCCTTAGTACTCTTCTCTATGGCAGTGAAACCTGGACAACTTACTCACACCAAGAGAACAACTTAAACAGCTTTCATATGCGGTGTCTGCGAAGAATTCTTGGTATTAAGTGGCAAGACAAAATCACAAATACTGAAGTATTGGAAAGATCAGGTTGTGTGACAGTTTATTCCATGCTCAGTCTTCGTAGACTTAGATGGATAGGACATCTTAGGAGGATGGATGATGGTAGAATACCAAAGGATATCTTTTTTGGTGAATTACAGATGGGTAAGAGATCTCAGGGTCGGCCTCTACTACGATACAAAGATGTGTGTAAGCGGGACATGATTGATACAGGCATTGATAATGCACATTGGGAGCAAGTCGCCGCTGAACGTGTTGCATGGAGGGCAAATATCAGAAATGGAATAAAGTCAAAGGAGAAAATTATTGCAGAAAAGTCACACACCAAGCGTTTGAGACGTAAGATGGTGCATGATGGTGGAAATGACCACGTGTTCACATGCACCCACTGTGAACGGACATTTACAGCGCAAATTGGCCTTATCAGTCACACTCGCTACCGCCATAGGTAAAAGTTATTATGCCTTTTTAAAGCACAAACTATCGTCTGTCAAGACGGCAAGGTGCCAATGATTGATGTACTGACTATCACTCTCTATCTATATGCGGACTTTCGGGTATTTCTACCCCTGATGGTCTACTAAGGGTATCAGCTAAAATGTTGTCTTTACCCTTGATGTGTTCTATACTAAACGTATAGTTCTGCAAAATAAGAGACCACCTGTATATCCGGTCGTTTCGGTGCACCCCGGACTGGATGACTGTAATGGGAGAATTATCTGTCTGGACAATGAAGTGTACACCTGCCAGAAATCGATGGAGCTTTCTCACCGCATAGATGACGCTTAGGGCTTCTAGTTCTGATATTGAATATCTGGACTCGGCAGGTGTGATCTTACGGCTCACGTAACAAATCGGGTGGAAGATGCCCTCATAAAATTGGCCTAGGACTGCAGCGATGGAGATCCTGCTGGCATCTGTCCTAAGATAATAAACGAGCCCAGGATTAGGCAAGCGGAGGATGGGAACATTACTAAAAAGCATTTTCAATTTTGACAATGCAGAAATTAATAATGCATCTTTCACATCTAATTTCACCGATGCTTTTAAAAGATTAGAAAATACACTTGTAATGTTTGCTAAATTTGGAATAAATTTACTATAGTAGTTAACTAATCCCAAAAGACTCCTAACCTGCTTTTTACTGGTAGGCATGGTCAGATTCATAATTTTTGTAATAATCCTATTGTCGGTCTTCAGTTGACCTTGAGAGATGACATGACCCAAAAATTCAATTTCTTTTAGGCCTAATTCAACTTTGCCTGGTTTGACCGTGAGACCGAAGAGTCGCACTCTGTCAAAGGCATGTCTCAGTTTCAGTAGGTGTGTTGTCCATGTCATCAGTATTCTGATTTATTCATGTGTATTCTATAAGTTCACTACCTGTATGCCCCTCGTCGGATTTGCCAGTCTCACTAACTAGTGTAGTTGCGCTATGTATGTCTGTCGTCTGATCACTTGGTGTTGTTGCAATATGTTCGTCTGTCTCTACTTCTGTCTGTTGTCTTGAAAAGTAAAGTTTACGCATGTTGACATGGAATATCTCTAAGTGTATGTTTATCGATATTTCATAGTCAACATGTACCATGGTTATGTAACACATTGAATAGTCGTTGCCATTTCGTTGGTATGGAAGTAGCCTACATCTGTCTTGATCAAGTTCAAGATCACTGGTTCTTGCACCGTTGTTTGTGTGTTTGTGGTAGAACTGACCCTTCCTCTATCAAATGGCTTGGGAGCCAGTATAGAAGGTTGTACTTCAGTTGTAGGATGTCTACCCTTAAACTTTTGTATCAATTGTTGACAGACATTACACGCAAATACATTTTGAAAACATAATTTTATCTTCTTGAAAAAACCTGGTCTGGTGTTGTTGTATGCAAGATGACCAGTCACCGGTGTTTTATATGCATATTTTGGCATAGTTAACCGGTGTTGTTCAGGTAACACCTGTTCATGGTTACCAGTATCATGACCTGTAGTTGAAATGCCATTCTTACGTCTAAATAAACAAGATGCATTTTTGGTCACTCTGGCTTTGACCTTTAAACAATTTTAAGTATGGAGACACATTAAGAGTAGATTTCTGGTGGTGTAAAAGTTTCTGTTTGTTTGTGTCATCTGTGCTGGTTGTAGAAAGCATCAGTAGTGTCTCATCTTGTAATATGTTATGATGTTTTGAAGTGTCTGTTTTGGCTGTTGTAATAGTTGCCTTTACTTTCTCCCATGCAACTATTTCATCAATCGTACAATGTTTTAGTTGGGGTAAGCACCCCAGAATTAAATCAGTACAAGGGTTGTTCAGTATTGCACAGGTAAAGGTACCAGAGAGAAAAGGAGAATCAATATGGGCTTTTGCCAAAGGGTAAATTTCAATGTTACCCGAGAAGGTACGGCATTTGACAGTATCACCTGTGTAATCACCCGGATTAACCAGTTCTTTCCGAAGACCAATAAGGGTGCTGCCGCTGTCCCGCAAACACTGGCATGGTACATCATTGACCACTGCATTGTGGAACACAAGATTGCCTCTGGAGGCTACTGCTGCGTTTACACTCTCAGATGAGCATAGCACTGTATGTCCACACTCTAGTTTCGCGTCTGTATGGAATTGGTGACATCGTTCACAGCTGTCGAAGTTCAACATATCGTATGCACCACAAACATTTTCTGCTTGGTTATTAGGTAAGTCACTTTCACTCTCAGACTCATTCTCACTACCACCATCTGAAGAGGTGTCAATCAAAATGGCATTATTGGCTTTCATACGCTGCCGCCCCAGGCACTTATTACTATAATGGCCATAGCTGGAACAAAAAAAAACATTTAATGGCCCGCCTGTATGCAGATCTTTTGCTCTGCTGTTTCTTGATCACTTTTTCAAGATGCGCCGGATAATTGGGCGATTTGTCACACATAGCATAAGAATCATGTACAAGTTGACAATGTATGCATTTGGACACTTTCATGTCCTTCTTATCATATTTCTGAAAAGGTTTCTATTACTCTGATATTTTGGTTGGTCTTTCACAAAAGAAACTATTTCAGAGTCATTTGAAGTTTTAAAGACATCTCTGTTAGAAGAAAAATATGCCGATCCTTTCTTTTCAAACTGTTCTATGTTTTCTATGTCTGACTGCTGTAAAAATTTAGCAAAAGGAGAAGGTATGGTGGATATAACCTTATCCATAGCAATTAAGTTTTTTAATCTATCAAAGTCTCTTCCTATGTTAGCCGCTTTAAGCCATCTATTTAGTACACTTAGAACATTTGAGACGTAATCAATGAAAGTCTCATTGGGTTTAGGCTTTAAATTTGAAAATTGATTTTGATATCCAGGGGCATCAAGTAAAAAGTGTTGCATTATCCTATCATGGATGTATTAATAGTTAGATCTGAGGTCTGTTGGTATGGACTCTATTACTTTGAGGGGCTCACCACTGAGATTCTTCATAAAAATTGGAGCCCACATTTCTAATGGAACTTGGTGAAATTTAAATTGGTACTCTACGTTCTCTATCCATGCTGATATGGGATCATCTTTACAGTATGGTTTGATAATATTTTTGTATTTGTTGAACTTATTTTCCTCTTGTTGACTTCTTAGTTTAGTGGCAGAGATTTCTGCGTGTGACTCTACGTCCTCTTTCTTTCATCTTTAACTGTGTCTCTGATTCTACTTGTATCTGTTTTTCTTTGACTCTTGCCATTTCAGCTATTTCAAATTGCTTTAATTCTAGTTCTTTCTGTTTTACCTCCTTCTCATGTTCTAACTGTTGTTGCTTAATCCCTAATTCTTTTTGCTTAATTAGTTTATCATCTTCTAGCTGTTTCTGTTTTGTTATCTCAGCTAGTTGAGCAATCTCTTTTTCTTGTTGTAACTGTTGTTGTTTTAATTGTATTTGATGTTGTCTTTCTTCTTCTCTTTCTCGTGCGCGTTCGTCCCTTTCAGCATCTTTTGCTTCTTTAAATTTCTGATCTGCATATTGTTGTAACTCTTTTCCTGTTAATTCTAGATCTTTACCTGCTTTTATGAAGTCTGATAAAGTTGCCATCTTAATTTAGCATTTGGTTCGCAGTGACAGGCAATGATGACTTTTATCAGTTATTTATCTTTGATATGTTATTTTTATTCACTAATGAGCGCAAAGAATTGTACTCTTTGCTGGTGCCCTGCAAAATTTAATGCTGAAAAAACAGAGCACAAAAAATACAATAGTGTCTCAAAAGCTGAAAAAGAGATGCACTATTAATCAAATTGCATGCCAAAATATATAAGTGTACTCAGCTTTAACGTTCCCGAGGATCGGGGAACGGAACTCCGTCGACACAGGTCACCTTGATACTTTAGGGTGGAAACACGTTACGTAATTGGGACACCATAGTTGGCACACCGGCATCCGTACACAGCTGTTGTTCACTCTTCGATATGTAGGGCGGCAGTGTTACGCCCAGAGGTGCACGATCTAATTACCCTGACAACTAAGGACAATGACGTAGACAATGACAGAATCACGAAGAACTAGAATATGTACCACGTAAATTAAATGTCGATGTCCTGTCTTCGTTCTATCAGTATTGCCCTACGTTACTATTCTAGTTAATTTATGTAAGTGTTGTGCAAGCAAGTGCCATCTGCTCGCCCGAAAGTAGTTCCATCGTGACGGTAAACAACGAGAAAATAGACCAAAAATATTAATAACTGCTTTACATAAATATAAATAACCTAATGATGTTTAAATAAATAAATATATTACTTTCGTAAATCAAATAAAGAAATAATAGCTGATGTACCGTACCGATTCAGGCGAGCGCCGTTTAGCAACTTTGTAAACACTCGCTTGCTGTATGCTAATGAGCCCAGACGACTGTTTGTCAATCATCTGACGTCACAGCACAGCGCGATGAAAAATCGATATTGTTTGCTGGCTTCGTATCGCTCCGCCGTGAATTATTTTTGGTACTCATTTCTCAACAAAAAGGTAAATATATAAATAAATACTGAGAAAACAAGAATATTAATACTTACAGCTTTGATGAATACATACTTTGACTAAATAAATATTTCATAAACACAATTAAACAGTTTAATACGTCACGATAGGCACATTTCTAGCTTGCAACATTTTTCTCGTCTGCACAAATCACCGTCACTACACAAATTAAATTAAACCCTAGTCTGGAGCTCGTGGACGAGTGGATTAGCTTGAACTTTGCGTCCAAGCTTCACTTCTGACAACCACAATTACCTTGCACTGTGGGTATTAGCTTGGCGCTTTCGTCCAAGCACCACTTTCTGACACCACAATTACCCTGGCCTGTCAACAACTCACTGACAGGCCTCATCGGGTACTTCTCTCACACCAATACAAGAATACTTGCAAGTCGTGTGGGAGGCAAAATACATAGTGCAGTTTATTGCCATTGGCTCGCTACAGCAGTGAACAGTCGCTAATGAAACACATAACACTCTACCACAGAAATCCTCTATCACAAATAGCTAACCACTATGCTACTTTCTATCTATGTAGTTACAACAAAACCCTAGCTCTATTCTAAACGAGGTGTACTCGACACGTCCTGTCTCCCGTCTGCCAATCTTTACTCCAGCGGGTACACACCACGCGGAGTCCCCTTCACCTTGACGCGTGTTGCCTCACCTGGCACGCTTGATGGCAAACGTGTCATGTTGAGTGTCTACTCAACTTCTCCCGCTACCACGAGGCGTGATGCTTATCGTGGTTAGAGTGCTAACTCTCTGAACCACGCCTGCGTGTCTCATGAGGGAATGGTTAACCTGACCCTATTCCCTCATCTCCCCTGCCCTTGCCTCGGGCACAGTATCCCCTCATGGCCTCTTTAAGATTACCTGCTCTTCCTGGCTGAGGGGATGTGTTCAAGTCTTTGACAATAACACCCGCCCATCTGCCGCCAAGAACAAGCGAAATCATCCAGGGAGATATATTGCTCAGAGTCGTTCCCAGGCGATGTCAAGAACAGAACGCCTAGCTAGATTGGCCAACGGTCAACCCACTCACAATATGGGCATGACCGGTTTTTCGCCAATTCGTCTCACCAGTCGAGACAACAGAGATTCACAAGCCAAGGCCTGGCAGGACTACTTAAAACCCAATTATTACCTTTTCAAATCCACCAGTAGGAATCTGCACTTCATCTGTCTCACTCTTTGAAGTGTCCTATTGACATGAGGCAGTCTACAAATGGTAGTTGTTTAAACGGACATGGATGGCCCAAGAAGTTACCTTAGTGCGTATTTGGTGCAAGGTGCCCTATCGGGTTTCCCGAAGAAAAGACATATTTCTAATCGTTCTATTAAGAAGATCGTGTTGTTAAAGTAACCAAGAGAACTATCTTCCATGGGGATTGAGCGAATAAGAGAACTGAGGGTTCCCGAAAGCTGTTTCCCACTGTTTACCCAAACCCAAAGAAGGCATGAGGACATGGGCCACTGGCGGTTCGCCACAGTGAGACCAAGAGAGAAGATGCTGGACAGTTCAACATCACGATATGGAGGAACTTCGTTGTCGCAAATGATTGGCAGTACACCAAAAATGATCCGCAAAACTATTTTTCCTCGCTTGTGTCCCATCGATAGGCGCTTGTTTGCCTTAGTTCTGACAAGAACTGGGCCTGAAAAGAATTGTCAAACCTCGTTTCCCCTCGCTTATATCCCTTCATTTGTGCGCTTTCTTGCCTTAGTCCTGAAAAGGACCAGCCCAACTCTGTTTAATCCTCGCTTGTTCCCTTTGTTTGGGGCTTTCTTGCCGTAGTCCTGGTCCTGAAAAAGGACCCATCCAAATCTGTTTAATCATCGCTTGTGTCCCTTCATGAGGCTCATTATTCCCTCAGTCCTGGTCCTGAAAAGAACCCGCCCAACTCTGTTTAATCATCGCTTGTGTCCCTTCATGAGGCTCATTATTCCCTCAGTCCTGGTCCTGAAAAGGACCCGCCCAACTCTGTTTAATCATCGCTTGTATCCCTTTGTTTAGCGCTTTCCACCCTTAGTCCTGAAAAGGACTCGCCAAACTCAGTGTGGCTCACACGCCGCTGCCTTAAGAAACCTGATCGCGGACCTCCAAGAGGAGTCCTAACGCATCACAAACGTGATGACATAATAGTTATTTCTTTTCCTGCTGCTGCTGCTTCTTGTTATCTCCCAAAGGAGCATGGTTCTCCTCCAACTCACACCAATCCCTCCTATCGTTTGCTGACTCATTCAGCTCTCTCCGCGGACTCCGTATATTATTATACACCTGTCTCTAATGCTCCTTCGTGCATTTCAAACTTGTCTCTAATGCTCCTTCGTGCATTTCAAACCTGTCTCTAATGCTCCTTCGTGCATTTCAAACCTGTCTCTAATGCTCCTTCGTGCATTTCAAACGTCCACTTAATCTGTTCTTTCCATGTGGGTTCCTGGGGAAGAACTTTCTAGATACTGTACAATTCTTAACGCTTAGGGAGAATTGCAGAAGAAAGGTTTTAAATGTTTCAGTGTCAAAGGATAATATATCGCCCGATATGACCTCCTATTTGGGCAGAAGGAAGACATATCTCCATACTAGGGTCATGGTGTTATTTGTTTTCTTTCGTGGTATCTTCCTCAATTTCAGTGAAAGGAACACTACTTAATAACACTTGTTCATTGGATTGAGTGCCATGTTTGGTCCAAACCGACGTTTTGTTTGGTACTGAATCAATTAATCAAGCTACCACCTGAACGTGAACTCTTCAATGCCTGCTGTATAAGGGGCCGAGCAGGCGGGAGAATGTCTCGATGGCAGTGATATTGACCGTTGATTTCATATTCATATTCAGCTCATCAATACACTTACGGAATTCATCACTGCGGGATGTCAGTAGTATATAATGTTGCATACACCCCCCCCCGAAATTGTGGAGCGCACCTATTTTACTAAGAATAAAGAAGGAGGTGCCGGTAGGTGCTGTCGTTTTTAGTAAGCGCAAAGAAGGAGGTGCGGGACATAACTCAGGAGTAAATAATCGTCTGTTTTTGTGATATTACCTCCCCTTTTTTTAGACTTTTATTTTTTTTTAAAGAATTAAAATTTAATTATTCCTGTTATCGTAGGTTGTAGTGGGCGGGTCTTCGTGTTATTTGTTGTTAAGGTGTGGTTGAGTGGCCGAGTAGTTAAATATCTGCATCGAAACACTATCATCATATCATTTTAGAGATTCAAATGAAATCCTTACAAAGGTCAAGATGGCTAGTAGTATTGATTTTAATGGGTATGGCTTAGCGAAAGTCGGTGTTAAGGAGTGGGTAGCAGTTACTAGTGAGCCGTAGAGGGTCGTAGTGGTTTAAACAATATCATCATACAGATTAAAAATGAAAACCTTAAAAAAGTAAAGATGACCGGTATTATTGCATTTAGTGGGTATGACTTTGTGATATTCGTTGTTAAGGGGTGGGGTGAGTGGATGGGTAACTATATAAACGCTTCCGAACACTATCATCGGGTTCGAACCCCAGTGGGGAGGTCTAGTGGTAGAAGAAATATTTATGTTTTTGTTACTTAGTTGTGATGGAGAGCTCTGGTGTTATTAACCCGGCTATGTTTAAGGGTACCCCAGACAATGTGGAAGTGACAGGTTCGAATCTCGGTACTTTGTCGTTGGTAAAATTGCCAGTCATCAACATGTGGGTGTCTAGTTGATTATAGGGGTTAGTGCCACTTTGTCCGGCCGTGTCGCCGCAGCCACAAGTCCCACCGCTGATGAAAAAACACAGGCATCAAATTTCACCCTTGTACCTATGCGTCACAAAATATAACATAAATATCAGAATATGATATAATCTTAACCTCAACAGGTGTTGCCAAAAATCAATACTCATTTTCATAACGGCTAATCCAGGGGCTTATCGTCGTCGTAATGATAAAGATGGGGTATTGATATTACTAATATCTTCATGGCTGCAAATAGTTCACGATATTAATAAAGGTTCATATAAAGGCTGGAAGGGGATTAAAGGATTAACACCTATTGTCGGAATATCCACAGAAATCAAAAGCACTACTCAATCGATTTTTCTCATATGTGGCGGTTGGGGGTTATGGGTTAGGTGTATGTGTCCTTATTCAGTTAAAACAGGTGGTATGAGTAGGAGATATCACAAACAGTATCAGCATATGCCACTCTGATCTTAAATATCAGTAGTTCGTTATTCTTGTGACATTGAAAACGATTGGGGTTTGAAAAAGGATGGTGTACTATGTGATACAGGTCACCTCTGTCAGCGCATCGTAGCTGTGTTATGAATTGTTGCCTATTACATCCGGGTGTGAAAATAATCAAACATATTTCATATCAGATAAATAGGCATGCCTCTATATAGCTGCACTGCGAACTTGGTTAGAGTCTACTTTAGGAAGTATCGTGTATCTGTGTATGCGCACTTACCACTTCTTATAGATGTGTGTAGTATTATTGGAGAGCAGCCGTTATGTATACATTATCAGAGTATGTTGCCTTACAGGGCTGGTGTAGTGTCTTTGTGTCTGCTATGCTGCATGTATTGTTCTGCTGCCTTGTATTATTTGGAGGGAGTTTCATGTGGTTGTCAAGTTAATTTTTCCCCACTCAGAATCCACATCCCCAGTGTCATTAGATGGTTTTTAACTTGTCTGCCTATTGTCCTCGCTTCACATTCATACAATAGTATAGGTTCTATGTAGTACTTGAACACTCTTTTTCTCCTTGTAATTGACATCTTTATATTAGTCATTATGTTTTCCACCTTACCAAAGACTATCTTCAACATATCGAAGCTTGGTCTATCCTCTTAAAGACAACTATTTCTTGTAGTCAATTTGCTACATTTTTCCCGTGTCAAGCTTCATGTCTCTGATCGTCTGTATTAGTGTGTTAGAAGTAAACCAACATCGCACAAGACAGCCATACACTACCACAATGTATACAAAAAGAAGCAATACACATAATCACAGTATATAAATATAGTACTAAATAGGAAGTAGTTGAAAGAATTCAAGTACATTATTACAAGGTAAATTAAATACAGTGATATGTATAAAATATCACACACCCGTGTTACATTAGCAAATAAGTACAAAGCACAAGGGTATGAAATACGTTGGTGTATTAGTTACATACAAATGAACCATACAACATACCGGCAAGTCCGCTACGGGACCTAACTCGTGTGAAGTTATGTCTGTAACCAACAGAAATGTGTGTGTGGTAATAACTACGATGTCTGTCTTTCATCATGTATCTGACCTGTTTGCATACCACTACATTCCTTTGTTCACTTGTTGTATACTACCAATCAGGGTAATTGTCTTAGAATTGACCCCACATTTTATGTTAGACAAGCATTGATTGGCTGTTCACTTGTGGTCTACAACCAATCAGGGTAATTGTCTTAGAATTGACCCACATTTTATGTTAGACAAGCATTGATTGGCTGGCAACTATAAGGTGGGCGGGGCTTACTGTATGTAATATATATCCAACTCACTACCTCTCACTCACTTTGTGATGTACACAAGAACGACGAAAGATTGGATCTTCAGTTTTGTGATTATTCAATGACTATTTGCCTTCAAGTTTAGAAAGTTTCCCATTTACCGTTTTGTCTCAGTATCCACGGACTATCAGCCATATACGGACCTACAGCTTTTGCGGCTCTTTCTTCCAATTTTTGGACATTCACAACTGCCTTGTAAGAATTATCAGCCAGATTCTTACCCTGACGCATCCGAAGTGTAAGCAACCTCGTTATTTTGCCATAGTTTACAACGTCATCTGCAAAGAAGTCATCGGCGTTTGAAACAAAGACGAGGAAAAAAGTGTTCGGGATTTAAACAGGTTTACTAGACTAGTGAATAATACATCTTGTTGTTTGAGTATTTGACTTACCTATCTAGCCAACATCGTGTTATCGACCTTTGGTGAAAGATAGAAACTAAATATATTCAACGCTATATTCATCGCTCACTGTGAACGTGTGTCAAGTCGACAGTTGCTTGTCTCAGTATCAAGTCGCTAGTGAACATGCCTAAAAATACAAAGATGTCAACTAGGCAATCATCTGAGAACCACTTATGTGCAACTTGTGGGAAAGGTTTCACTGAAAGGCGCAGTCTGCTTCGCCATACTCGGACCAGTCACAGTACCAAGGAGCAAGTGTATTCGTGTCACACTTGTGGTCATAAGTTTAACAGAAAAGACAATCTACAACGTCACATTACAAAGGAACACACTACACCAGAAGTATCACCCAGTGTAATACCAACAGACGCTTCAACACCCGCTTCAGCAACACTACGTAAGAGACATGTGGCTACTAATAATGATGTGGCAGTCAGCGAGAAGAAGACTAAACAAGACGAAAACTCCCAGTCAGTCAGTGACACACAACCCAAGGATGAAGCGGCTTCTTTACACACTCTTCCAGATGATATTAGACAAGTATACACCGACAACTGGAGTAGTATCAAAACACATCACAAGATAAACAAATATATGTCTGTCTATACATTTTATATTAGCCCACACACAATCCACCCTAAAGACTGGGCATCTACCTTGAACAAGATCTTTACCATTCAAAGAGCATATTCAAAATCAACTTTAGTTATCATATAGTCCTTAGGCACAGCGAAACAGACGCTCTTCGATTGTATCACGCATCTTCAAATAATGCTTCTGTCTTAGAACGTCCACAACTAATCAAAAATAGACAAGACTTTGACGATTTTATCAAAATAGTACACGAACATGACGTTCTTACCTACGCTATGCAACAACGTCCAAATACCAAATACACTACAGAGACGATTCCAGCTATATGTTTTTATGTCTATCATATCCCAGAATTCCGGCTTGTTTAATAAATAACGCCCCTTTTATGACCCACGTTAGGCACCACTGTGCATGATCATACTAGATATAACATTCCATATTTAACGATCCGTTTTGTATACTGGTATTACGCTTGTTCCTTTTTGTGTGTGTAAACTTTGCTGGAAATACTGTAAAATAAACAGTTTTATGTATTATAAGTGCGTTCACTTGTTGGTTTTTAGTGTTGACGGTACATATGAGTGTCATGTGGTGAGCGGGTGTTACATGTTGATGGCCAAGTCAAGAAATATCTCAGCCATTCTTATAAAAATTAGGAAAATATGTTAACCTAAGGAGAAAAATATTGCCCAAGTAAAGAAAAAATTTACACAAAACTTATAAAACTTAGGAAAATGTGTTAACCTAATGAGAAAAATATTGACCAAGTGAAGAGAAAATTTACACAAAACTTATAAAACTTAGGAAAATTTGTTAACTAAATGTGAAAAAATATTTCCCAAGTGAAGAAAAATTTACACAAAACGTATAAAACTTAGGAAAATGTGTTAACCTAATGAGAAAAATATTGCCCAAGTGAAGAAAAAATTTACACAAAACTTATAAAACTTAGGAAAATGTGTTAACCTAAGGAGAAAAATATTGTCCAAGTAAAGACATGTTTCAACTAGTCTTATAAATATGTCGCCCAAACTTATGAACATTAGGAATATGTGTTATCCAAAAGGGAAAAATATTGACCAAGTGAAAAAATATCTCAACCATACTTATGAAAAGGAGAAAAATGTGTTAACCTAACGGGAAAAACATTGGCGAAGTGAAGAAATATCTCAGCCATTCTTATAAAAATTAGGAAAATGTGTTAACCTAATGAGAAAAATATTGCCCAAGTGAAGAAAAAATTTACACAAAACTTATAAAACTTAGGAAAATTTGATAACTAAATGTGAAAAAATATTTCCCAAGTGAAGAAAAATTTACACAAAACGTATAAAACTTAGGAAAATGTGTTAACCTAATGAGAAATATATTGCCCAAGTGAAGAAAAAATTTACATAAAACTTATAAAACTTAGGAAAGTGTGTTAACCTAAGGAGAAAAATATTGATCAAGTAAAGACAAATTTACACCAAACTTATGAAAAGTAGGAAAATTTGTTAACCAAAGGGGAAAAAATATGGGCTAAACTATGAAATATGTTGACCCAAGTAAGAAGATATGTTAGCCAAAGGGGGGAAAATGTTGGCCAAAACATGAAACATCTTAACCAAACTTATAAATATCTCGTGTAAACTTTTAAATAAGTAGAAAAAAAAATATTGCTTCTGTAGTTATGTCAAAAGTATCTTGAACTTTTATCTGAACAGACATTTCACAAGACACAATCATCAACGACAGCACTTTCCCGTTTTTACATTACCGAAAGCTTCAACTTACCATTCCAACGTATCTGCTAAAGAAACACTTATACATAATAATCAACCATCTCTTCACACTCTTTGTTCTTTCTTTCTAACACAAAGTGTCTCTGTCTTTCATAGATAACTTCACAACTTTTCCATGTCACATCACCAAGATACTCCAAACCGCCATTGTACACGAGCTGCAATGAATCAGTCATAACATTTATGGCAATGCAATCTGTGGCTCCACCTAGGATAGTTTCGATATCAGCTAAGTAGTCATCAGCAAAGAGCCATTACCCATGGCTGACATCTTCAACTTTCTATACCACAATGTCTCCTACATTAACCTTCCATTGTTCCATCTTTCAACAATACAAAGGGTGGTCTTCTCGAAGTTTAGCTAACATAACATCTCGTACTTTGTCCACCGCTTTCACACTTTGTCATTTCACAGATGCAATAGTGACAAGTCTGCAACCAACACTGTCTGTTATGAAATCAACCTTTCTTAAAACCACGTCTGCCTTAATGAACCATTGAATACCCTCTACCACATCTTCTAACCGACTTTCAACGTTTCATACCAAATAATATTAACACTATCTTTTATTACAGAGCAGCCGATTTTCTGCTGACTGGGCAGATTTTCCAACCCAATGGAGATAAATCATGTGTCCCCCCTAACATACTAGGCGCTATTCTAGACAACGAATATGGTCATCAACCATCACCCCTAAGAAGAACTTGAAAACAACACAAGAGATTTGTGTTTCTGAGACGAAATCCTTGGACTACCAGAGTACCTAACGCTGATCGCCTAAAAGAACCTAAGAAACATAGAGCATTATATACATCAAATACATCAAACACAACAAACTATTTCTTACTAACCCTAACCCTAACTATACATCAAACACAACACACTCTTTCTTAAGAGACATAGATACAAAACAGTGTCAGAAATGGAAAAATTTTAATTTGTGTGATTAAATTTTAATTAACATTTAAAACTAATAAATCACAATTTTATTGCGTAAGATGTAAGCTTGCTATACGTCCTATACCTAACTTATACCTATACTTAGGCTATATATGTATATTAAGTGAAGCGAGCAATAAAATTGCGATTTATTAGTTTTAAATGTGAATTAAAATTTAATCACACAAATTAAACTTTTTCCATTTCTAACACTGCAAAAGCTGTAGGTCCGTATATGGCTGATAGTCCGTGGATACTGAGACAAAACGGTAAATGGGAAACTTTCTAAACTTGAAGGCAAATAGTCATTGAATAATCACAAAACTGAAGATCCAATCTTTCGTCGTTCTTGTGTACATCACAAAGTGAGTGAGAGGTAGTGAGTTGGATATATATTACATACAGTAAGCCCCGCCCACCTTATAGTTGCCAGCCAATCAATGCTTGTCTAACATAAAATGTGGGTCAATTCTAAGACAATTACCCTGATTGGTTGTAGACCACAAGTGAACAGCCAATCAATGCTTGTCTAACATAAAATGTGGGTCAATTCTAAGACAATTACCCTGATTGGTAGTATACAACAAGTGAACAAAGGAATGTAGTGGTATGCAAACAGGTCAGATACATGATGAAAGACAGACATCGTAGTTATTACCACACACACATTTCTGTTGGTTACAGACATAACTTCACACGAGTTAGGTCCCCGTAGCGGACTTGCCGGTATGTTGTATGGTTCATTTGTATGTAACTAATACACCAACGTATTTCATACCCTTGTGCTTGGTACTTATTTGCTAATGTAACACGGGTGTGTGATATTTTATACATATCACTGTATTTAATTTACCTTGTAATAATGTACTTGAATTCTTTCAACTACTTCCTATTTAGTACTATTTTATATACTGTGATTATGTGTATTGCTTCTTTTGTATACATTGTGGTAGTGTATGGCTGTCTTGTGCGATGTTGGTTTACTTCTAACACACTATACAGACGATCAGAGACATGAAGCTTGACACGGGAAAAATGTAGCAAATTGACTACAAGAAATAGTTGTCTTTAAGAGGATAGACCAAGCTTCGATATGTTGAAGATAGTCTTTGGTAAGGTGGAAAACATAATGACTAATATAAAGATGTCAATTACAAGGAGAAAAAGAGTGTTCAAGTACTACATAGAACCTATACTATTGTATGAATGTGAAGCGAGGACAATAGGCAGACAAGTTAAAAACCATCTAATGACACTGGGGATGTGGATTCTGAGTGGGGAAAAATTAACTTGACAACCACATGAAACTCCCTCCAAATAATACAAGGCAGCAGAACAATACATGCAGCATAGCAGACACAAAGACACTACACCAGCCCTGTAAGGCAACATACTCTGATAATGTATACATAACGGCTGCTCTCCAATAATACTACACACATCTATAAGAAGTGGTAAGTGCGCATACACAGATACACGATACTTCCTAAAGTAGACTCTAACCAAGTTCGCAGTGCAGCTATATAGAGGCATGCCTATTTATCTGATATGAAATATGTTTGATTATTTTCACACCCGGATGTAATAGGCAACAATTCATAACACAGCTACGATGCGCTGACAGAGGTGACCTGTATCACATAGTACACCATCCTTTTTCAAACCCCAATCGTTTTCAATGTCACAAGAATAACGAACTACTGATATTTAAGATCAGAGTGCATATGCTGATACTGTTTGTGATATCTCCTACTCATACCACCTGTTTTAACTGAATAAGGACACATACACCTAACCCATAACCCCCAACCGCCACATATGAGAAAAATCGATTGAGTAGTGCTTTTGATTTCTGTGGATATTCGACAATAGGTGTTAATCCTTTAATCCCCTTCCAGCCTTTATATGAACCTTTATTAATATCGCGAACTATTTGCAGCCATGAAGATATTAGTAATATCAATACCCCATCTTTATCATTACGACGACGATAAGCCCCTGGATTAGCCGTTATGAAAATGAGTATTGATTTTTGGCAACACCTGTTGAGGTTAAGATTATATCATATTCTGATATTTATGTTATATTTTGTGACGCATAGGTACAAGGGTGAAATTTGATGCCTGTGTTTTTTCATCAGCGGTGGGACTTGTGGCTGCGGCGACACGGCCGGACAAAGTGGCACTAACCCCTATAATCAACTAGACACCCACAATGTTGATGACTGGCAATTTTACCAAACGACAAAGTACCGAGATTCGAACCTGTCACTTCCACATTGTCTGGGGTACCCTTAAACATAGCCGGGTTAATAACACCAGAGCTCTCCATCACAACTAAGTAACAAAAACATAAATATTTCTTCTACCACTAGACCTCCCCACTGGGGTTCGAACCCGAATGATAGTGTTCGGAAGCGTTTATATAGTTACCCATCCACTCACCCCACCCCTTAACAACGAATATCACAAAGTCATACCCACTAAATGCAATAATACCGGTCATCTTTACTTTTTTAAGGTTTTCATTTTTAATCTGTATGATGATATTGTTTAAACCACTACGACCCTCTACGGCTCACTAGTAACTGCTACCCACTCCTTAACAGTTCGCTAAGCCATACCCATTAAAATCAATACTACTAGCCATCTTGACCTTTGTAAGGATTTCATTTGAATCTCTAAAATGATATGATGATAGTGTTTCGATGCAGATATTTAACTACTCGGCCACTCAACCACACCTTAACAAACAAATACACGAAGACCCGCCCACTACAACCTACGATAACAGGAATAATTAAATTTTAATTCTTTAAAAAAAATAAAAGTCTAAAAAAAGGGGAGGTAATATCACAAAAACAGACGATTATTTACTCCTGAGTTATGTCCCGCACCTCCTTCTTTGCGCTTACTAAAAACGACAGCACCTACCGGCACCTCCTTCTTTATTCTTAGTAAAATAGGTGCGCTCCACAATTTCGGGGGGGGGGTGTATGCAACATTATATACTACTGATGTCACTGTGACTAGCATCTCCCGACAACAAACATATGTAGAACTCATATTAACTTTGCCCAGTACAAACCCATGAGAAACGTACTATTATTGCTTATTCTTGTGGTTCCTTCCTTGTCTGTCTCACATTACCCATCTGAGAGAAAGATCACAACCAACATTGATCAAGATCTCGAGCAATCTCACAGCGTGGGATATTCACAGGCTAGGTTCCCGGTCTGGCTAACGCTCCAGAAATCAGCATGTCTCTCCCTACAAGTGAGGGACGCAGAGGTGTTTCCAAGGCACCAGGGCCGGGTTATATACTGGCCAAGACCTATTGATGCGTCCTCGTCGAGCGTCCTGGGCAACAGGTCCCTTCGGGTTCCTGGCTAAAGTCAATAGGATCGCCGATTCCTCCGAAGTCGGAGAGTGTCTGCCTGTACGGCGAGGAACCACCAGTCTGCACACCAATAAGCCAGTCATGGGACAACGGATACTCACGCAAACCTCAGGTCCTGTATGACATCACACTGATGTTGGACAACAGGATGTCTTCATCCGATATACAGGACTTCGCGTTGGAGCTCAAGGCAACGAACACAAGCAAGCAAGCAAACCTACAAGTGAGATTAGAGTATCATTCTAGCACATCCTGTTGGTTTCTGAGACTCGTGGCGGGAAAACAGGACTTTCAAATCCAGCAAGCATACAATGTCAATCTTGCATAGACATAACAAGAACAACAGAGAACGAGAAGTAAACGAAGCAGCAAATTAGACGATTACTCGCTATGTCATGTTTTTACACATCATTGTATGCATCTCGCTGGCTTGCAAACCACGTGATCATGTGCTCCAATCCCCATCGACGCTGCGATGTAAACAAGAAATTGACCTGGGCTCGCAGATCAACCTAACCTGCAATGTTTATAAAACAAAGTTAGTTGCATATCCTTTACAGGACGTTGCAGTCAACACCAGCATTCTTTGCTATTGTAATCTCTTGGCAAGTTTACGTTCAGCAGTTTGCCATTGTTTTATGAACGACCGGCACCCAAATCATTTCGTAAAAAACCAACGCAAGGCGGTCTGCTGCCAAATCGTATGTTTCGATCTCGGGGATGCGAGATTACGAGCTCCGTCCGTAACGCCTTCGCCTCGGGGCCGTAAACCTACAGTGGATAACAGGAAATATTCTGGAAGATATTGGTGACCGGCGTGAAACTGCCCACATCACTCGGAATACAGAGAATGCAAACAACAAAGTTCGATGATGGTTAAAATGCAGTGTAAAAGATGATATGAGTGTTGTGTTGTGCCAAGCGGCCTTAATTCCTCAGGCTCAAGACCCCCCCCCCCCCCCCCCCCATACACCGCAAGGTACTATATTGGCAGTAAATGACAGTTTTGACAGTTGTGCTATCGATTCATAACTCAACTCAGAAATAACAAAGAGCAATAACTGCATAAACGTTGAAATTAAAGCAAACCTATTGTAATTAATTCAGGCCGCAACCAATTTATCATTCTTGATCACGTCCGAATGCGAATTCTGCTTCTAGTGTTTTGTTGCTTGTCATTTTGTTTTCCCATTTTACCATAACCCCTACCCCGTTCAACCTCAGAATAGAAGTTATATTAGGGTCCATCACAGGCTTAGATCAGTAATCCTGTGACCGATTCAGCCGCAAATTCGGATATTAATTTGAAGTTTTGCCGCTTAGTCCCACTATGTGCCTTTCAGCTCATTGTGGTCAGTGAAAGCCTGTACGTCAGTGATAGTAGACAGTGATTTGGTGATTATAGTTTGCAGTTTCGATGACCACCTAAGCACCCTGCCAAATTACGTGCAGATAAATCTACATTTAATATTATTATTATAATATTATAATAATGTGAGTATAAATATAAAACAGATGGAAGATGTATGAAGGAATTTAAATTTAGAATGGCCAAATCAAATGCAGCATTTCACAATATGAAGAATATTCTTTGTAACTGAATGTTGTCTTAAGAGCTATGATGTACGGAAGTAAGTCATGGACAATTGTTGCCAACACCACATGCCATGTACTATGTTGTTGTTGTTTGTCCATTAAGAATGATGATGACCATTCATTTCATCCAGTGGGGTTGAAGGTATGGAGCCGTGGGTTCTAAGATGGCTGATAAGGCCTATTTTGGCTCGAAATGTTCTTTGACAATGTGGGCAAAGAATGCTTGACGTTTCTGGAGGAGGATTTCCTGCAGTGGTTTTTCTGTCCTGCCTTTTCTTCACAGCTCTTGCAGTCCTGGTTGCCTCACATATGACTGCACCCTTGCGTAATGATGCACGCCACGAATTTCGGTCTCTGGCTGCAGCCTCCCAGGTGTCATGATGAATTCCAAAAGCATTCAGTGAGATTTTCAGAGTGTCTTTAAAGCGTTTCCTCTGGCCACCTTGGGAGCGTTTACCACAACGCAGTTCGCTGTAAAAAATTCGTTTAGGGAGCCTGTGATCTGGTATGCGAGTCAAGTGACCAGCCCAGCGAATCTGATTCTTCATCAGTATAGTGTGGATACTGGGCATGGACGCTCTTTCTAGGACTTCAGTGTCTGGAATCTTGTCTTCCCATTTAATCTTCAGTAGCTTCCTTAGGCAGACTGTGTGGAAGTGGTTTAATTTCCTAGTGTGTCGCTGATAAACAGTCCAGGTTTCACAAGCATATAGCAGTGTGGATAATACAATTGCTTTGTAGACTTTTAGCTTTGTTTGCAGGCTTATTCCAGTTCTGTCCCATACATTCTTGTACAGTCTGCCAAAGGCCGCACTGGCCTTTGGAGATTCTTGCATTCTCTTCGTCATCAATTGTGACAGCTTGTGACACAGTGCTACCAAGATAGGTGAATTTGTCCACAACACTTAGTCTATGATCATTCACTTTGATATTCGGCACAGTGTGATTATTCCCTGGAGCTGGCTGGTACATAACTACAGTCTTCTCCAAGTTGATATTGAGCCCAAAGTTGGCACAGGCATGTGAGAAAGCTGAAACATTATGTTGCATGTCCGCCTCTGAGTTGGCGTATAGAGCGCAATCATCAGCAAACAGGAGCTCTCTGACGGTGTCGCTGTTAATGTTGGTTTTAGCTTTCAGCCTTCTGAGATTGAATAACTTTCCATCCATACGGTAGTTGATGTCTATTCCAATGTCGTCGTTCTCGAAGGCATTCATTAACATGGCTGAAAACATGAGGCTGAACAGTGTTGGTGCCAGGACACATCCTTGCTTCACTCCATTGGTGACAGGAAAGGGTTCAGACAGTTCATCATTTTCCTGTACTCTTGTCTGCATGCCATCAAATGTACTATAATAAGATGAAGAAATATAATGCCTGCTCGTGATCTCTTCTAGCGATTGCGCAGTGACTAAAAATGTGCAGAGGTCGTGTGTTCGAATGTCCTTAGATTTGTGGATGTAATCGGCGTGGCCTTTCAAGTCGCGATACATAGCAGGGAATGTCCTGGAAAGTAGGTATGGCCCAGGACAATGAAGTCTTTCTCGTGACTGCCGATTCCAATGACGAGGAACTGTATTTTTCGTGGAGGACTTTTGTGTTGGCATTCTGGCGGCGGTATTATGCACAGTGTGCCTCTGCGGGTTGTTGGTTTTCTGAGGCTCCTGTCTTTTCTACTTTTCACATTGGGCAATAAGGAGCACTTTGTGTGATATTCAGTGGCACAGGAACGGAGAATAATAGGGACGACCCGTTGCCATGAAATTGGATCCGCTACTAACTAACTAACTAACTAACTAACTAACTAACTAACTAACTAACTAACTAACTAACTAACTAACTAACTAACTAAATAAACTGACTGACTGACTGACTGACTGACTGACTGACTGACTGACTGACTAGATATGGCTCATGTGATATTGACAACGTCAGACTGACCTGGCACTCTTTGCTGGAAAGTGAAATCTCTGAGAGCTGGTATCTTGGAAGGTGAAGACCCACCTTTGCCCACGTCGTGGAACTTGTTTTGTGCGATCTGAAGATTACCAGGTTCACCATTTGGAAGCATTCTCGTATCAGTTAGACTTCCTGGAGCCGGAGGGAACCAAGCTGTCATTTCGACTGGGCTGTAGACAAATCGCTTCTCATTTCTATATCCGAGGAGATATCAGACTGGGTGTTTGTGATGATCCCTGTGGAGTTTTTTTCTATGGTCTGTGTTGTTGTAATGTTGGCGTTCTTTTGCTTTATTGAATTGTGTTGCTTCAGGCGTGGGTCGATAACGTAGAACTGCTTTGACTGTGTCGTCATTCCTTACTTTTTCATCATTATTGATTTATTGCTCTTCTTAGGGTGCTAGCAGTTGTTTTCTCCGCGTTTGGTGCTTTCTTGTCTCAGCCCTGAAAGGGACTGGTCTTAAAGAAGATCCACCAAACTGTGTTTAATCCTCGCTTGTGTCCCTTCGTTTTTCGATTTCTTGCGTTAGTACTGATAAGGACTCGTCCTAAAAAGGAGCCCTCTAAACCAGTGTTTCCCGACCTTTTTTGTGCTATGCCCTACCTAAGCCTTTCTAAAATTCTTATGCCCCCCCCCCCTTCCAACATATGAATCATTTTTAATATTCAAAAATTGAAACGTTCACTAAAGAAACTTGAATTTTTTATTTCTAGAAGGGCTCACGGTTCCCAGAGGGGCCAGAGCCGCCCCCTCACCCAAGGTCCCGCGTCCCTGTGTGTCGGTTGTGTTGGGTGAATTTTTTTTTTTTTTTTGGCGGTTAACTCAGACAAGCTGGTTCCCTCGCCTCCCCCTTTTTTGTATGGACCCTTAGTCTCACTGTGAGCTATTGCCCACAGTGGTCCACCAGGCCCACATCTAAGGTGAAGATATGTGATGGGTTTTTATTTGATCATCCCGTCCCCCAACCAGACCAGGCGCACTACTGGGGGGAGAGCAGCTGATGCACCCGATCCTAGCCAAAGGACCGATAGGTTTTAGGAAGAAATCACTAGGAAATTATTGAGCAAACATAGTAAGTAAATTTTCAAAACATATAATGGAGAACTGAAATTCAAGTACAAAATAATGTTAATGAAAGATTTTTCTATATTGTTAGTAATTATTTAAATTTAGTGAGATCCTTGCGCTTGATGCTTGCTGCAACGAGATTTTTGTCAGGTTCCAATTTAGTTAACTCCAGTCTCAAAACTCCCCGTTTTGTTATATCCAGCCGATTTCTTCCATTTTCGAATTGCCCTCTTAAGCCAAAGGACCGATAGGTTTTAGGAAGAAATCATTAGGAAATTATTGAGCAAACATAGTAAGTAAATTTTCAAAACATATAATGGAAAACTGAAATTCAAGTACAAAATAATGTTAATGAAAGATTTTTCTATATTGTTAGTAATTATTTAAATTTAGTGAGATCCTTGCGCTTGATGCTTGCTGCAACGAGATTTTTGTCAGGTTCCAATTTAGTTAACTCCAGTCTCAAAACTCCCCGTTTTGTTATATCCAGCCGATTTCTTCCATTTTCGACCCCCCCCCCCCCCCCGACCCCCCCCCCCCCCCCCCTGTGGGGCGTGGGCCCCACGTTGGGAAACACTGCTCTAAACTGTGTTTTATCTTCGCTTCTGTCCCTTCGTTTGACACTTTCTTCAATTAGTTTGGTAAGGACTGATCCTAAAACAGACCCTCCAAACACTGTTGAATTCTTCGTTTGGCGCTTTGAAACAGTCTAAGGAAATATTTTACTCAGCGTTGTTTCAGTGAACGAAAATGTAGTTTATTAACGGGAGACAATCAAATACACATGCATTATATTAATGTTATAAGGGATATAACTCACACTAGAGTACTAGAAATGTTAGTTTGTAGGTTCTGACAAAAATACATTAATGCTTTATAATGAGACACTTACAGTTTAATTTTAAGCACAACTTTGAAATGCTCAGTATTATAATATTTATGAAAACTTAACGTATGGAATAATTAATAGTATGTAGTCATTAAGCAAACACTTAAAGAATCTTGCTGTATTTGATGTCTGGGGTCTGATGCGCGAGATAACAAAGCATACTTACCTGGCACGGGAGCTACCATGATCACTAAGGTGGTGCTCCCAGGTTGAGGCCCTTCCATTGCACTTCGGTTGGGTTGACGCCTGCGATCACCCCAAATGTGGGTGACTCGAGTGCGTAATTTTTTCGTAAGGGGGACTGCGTTCGCGCTATCCCCTCAACATAAACAGTATACTTATTCAGTTGTCCCATTAGCCTATAGCGCTGCGTTCAGAACATTCCCATATGCGTTCCGTCCCCGTCGTTCAACACCCAGTGCAGAATCACTATTGTAATAGTTCCCACCACTATCTGATTGAAAGTTCTGGTCTTCCTCTCAGTTTTGAGATTCTACCAGAACTGCCAATCCCCCGCAATCGCATCCTTTCCATATACGGCGTATCAGTCTGTACCTTTGCTTGGTCCAACAGGCGCACGGCCACCTCTCTCTTGTCCATAGGTAATCGATCACCAAGAGGTGCATTCCCTGCCAGCCTTTCAGTCTATCCCCTCCCCCCCCCCCCTTTCCCCCCTCTCATTCCCGCATGGCCATGACAAGAACTCCATACAATTTTTACAGTCTGCGGCCTCTGAAGCGAGGTACTTATTGAGAAATTTTAATTACTGTATTTCATACATGCTACATTTGTGGAACGTGAGTGTTGGATAATGTAGCACTACAATACTCGTTATAATTCTGCTATTTGTATATTCACCTTCATGTGCAAAGCTGATACGCGTGGCGTAGACGGTAATGGTTGGCCATCTTACACGTTACCAGAGTCTATGGCCGGATGACTTGTTTTTGAGTCGATTATGCCAAGCCATTCAGCCTTTCCTTTGCTCTTTTCCCATCACGTTTGCTAGTGACTTCGGGACGCAGAGGTGTTTCCAGGGCACCAGGGCCGGGTTATATACTGGCCAAGACCTATTGACGCGTCCTCGTCGAGCGTCCTGGGCAACAGGTCCCTTCGGGGTCCTGGCTAAAGTCAATAGGATCGCTGATTCCTCCGAAGTCGGAGAGTGTCTGCCTGTATGGCGAGGAACCACCAGTCTGCACACCAATAAGCCAGACATGGGACAACGGATACTCACGCAAACCTCAGGTCCCGTGTGACATCACACTGATGTTGGACAACAGGATGCCTTCATCCGACATACAGGACTTCGCGTTGGAGCTCAAGCCAACGAACACAAGCAAGCAAGCAAGCAAGCAAGCTAGTGACTTCGTTTTCAAGTTTATTTGTCATCTTAGCGTGAATAAAAACATGTGGACTGTCTTCGTCTAATGTTTGTAATCAGTTTACGTTTTTTTTTTTTTTTTTTGAGTTTCTTAATCGATTTTTTGTCCATTAATGGGATTCTTTGATTATTATTTTTTTTCAGTGAAAAACATATCTACTTCTGTTAGATGTTTTCTACTTACGGGCCAGAGAGAGAGAGAGAGAGAGAGAGAGAGAGAGAGAGAGAGAGAGAGAGAGAGAGAGAGAGAGAGAGAGAGAGAGAGAGAGACCTGTCAAACACTGTTGAATATTTCGTTTGGCGCTTTGAAACAGACCAACGAAATATTCTTGTGAATGTATTTCAGTGGACGAAAATGTATTTCTTTAAAGGGAGATAATCACATACATATGTATTATCAATGTTATAAGGGATGTAACTCACACTAGAGTACTAGAAATGTTAGCTTGTAGGTTCTGACAAAAATACATTAATGTTTAATAATGAGACACTTACAGTTTAATTTTAAGCACAACTTTGAAATGCTCCGTATATATAATATTTATGAAAACTTAACGTATGGAATAATTAATAGTATGTAGTCATTAAGCAAACACTTAAAGAATCTTGCTGTATTTGATGTCTGGGGTCTGATGCGCGAGATAACAAAGCATACTTACCTGGCACGGGAGCTACCATGATCACTAAGGTGGTGCTCCCAGGTTGAGGCCCTTCCATTGCACTTCGGTTGGGTTGACGCCTGCGATCACCCCAAATGTGGGTGACTCGAGTGCGTAATTTTTTCGTAAGGGGGACTGCGTTCGCGCTATCCCCTCAACATAAACAGTATACTTATTCAGTTGTCCCATTAGCCTATAGCGCTGCGTTCAGAACATTCCCATATGCGTTCCGTCCCCGTCGTTCAACACCCAGTGCAGAATCACTATTGTAATAGTTCCCACCACTATCTGATTGAAAGTTCTGGTCTTCCTCTCAGTTTTGAGATTCTACCAGAACTGCCAATCCCCCGCAATCGCATCCTTTCCATATACGGCGTATCAGTCTGTACCTTTGCTTGGTCCAACAGGCGCACGGCCACCTCTCTCTTGTCCATAGGTAATCGATCACCAAGAGGTGCATTCCCTGCCAGCCTTTCAGTCTATCCCCTCCCCCCCCCTTTCCCCCCTCTCATTCCCGCATGGCCATGACAAGAACTCCATACAATTTTTACAGTCTGCGGCCTCTGAAGCGAGGTAATTATTGAGAAATTTTAATTACTGTATTTCATACATGCTACATTTGTGGAACGTGAGTGTTGGATAATGTAGCACTACAATACTCGTTATAATTCTGCTATTTGTATATTCACCTTCATGTGCAAAGCTGATACGCGTGGCGTAGACGGTAATGGTTGGCCATCTTACACGTTACCAGAGTCTATGGCCGGATGACTTGTTTTTGAGTCGATTATGCCAAGCCATTCAGCCTTTCTTTGCTCTTTCCCATCACGTTTGCTAGTGACTTCGGGACGCAGAGGTGTTTCCAAGGCACCAGGGCCGGGTTATATACTGGCCAAGACCTATTGACGCGTCCTCGTCGAGCGTCCTGGGCAACAGGTCCCTTCGGGGTCCTGGCTAAAGTCAATAGGATCGCTGATTCCTCCGAAGTCGGAGAGTGTCTGCCTGTATGGCGAGGAACCACCAGTCTGCACACCAATAAGCCAGACATGGGACAACGGATACTCACGCAAACCTCAGGTCCCGTGTGACATCACACTGATGTTGGACAACAGGATGCCTTCATCCGACATACAGGACTTCGCGTTGGAGCTCAAGCCAACGAACACAAGCAAGCAAGCAAGCAAGCAAGCTAGTGACTTCGTTTTCAAGTTTATTTGTCATCTTAGCGTGAATAAAAACATGTGGACTGTCTTCGTCTAATGTTTCTAATCAGTTTACGTTTTTTTTTTTTTTTTTTGAGTTTCTTAATCGATTTTTTGTCCATTAATGGGATTCTTTGATTATTATTTTTTTTCAGTGAAAAACATATCTACTTCTGTTAGATGTTTTCTACTTACGGGCCAGAGAGAGAGAGAGAGAGAGAGAGAGAGAGAGAGAGAGAGAGAGAGAGAGAGAGAGAGAGAGAGAGAGAGAGAGAGAGAGAGAGAGAGAGAGAGAGAGAGAGAGAGAGAGAGAGAGAGAGAGAGAGAGAGAGAGAGACCTGTCAAACACTGTTGAATATTTCGTTTGGCGCTTTGAAACAGACCAACGAAATATTCTTGTGAATGTATTTCAGTGGACGAAAATGTATTTCTTTAAAGGGAGATAATCACATACATATATATTATCCAAAACAATGTTTTCCCTTAGTGAATTTGAATAACGAAGACACAAACAATAGATTGCACGATTTATTGCCTGGCATATTTCGCTGCATCTCGTCAGGTACATACTGCAGAACTCACACAACTTACGTGAAATTAACTAGATAAATCCTTCAAGTTGAAATATACACAATTTCGCACAGTAATGTCGATTGCCTACCACGGTAATTTTAAGCTGACTAACATGTCTTTCTGTTTACACAATTCTGGCTTGCGTTGATAGATCAAATTTTAAATTTTGGGCTTTTTTGCAAAATTTTTTAAAACCCAAAAGCCGGGGGTTTTTTTTTG
>JACEFZ010025072.1:0-10177 GCA_014155875.1 Cepaea nemoralis
CCTACAGGGCAAAAAAAAACCAAAAAAAGGCACCCGGCTTACCGGAATACCCCAAAATCCCAACCGGCGGGCCCAAAAACCAGACACCAGAAAGATCGTTATCCACATAATAAAAGGAACACAACTCTAAATCTGAGAATGAGCCTTACAGTGCAGAGACAGACCCACTTCTTTGAGACACCCGCACAACCCTTGGAATCCTTATAGTTCACAGCGGAAATCAGTAGATTGAGCTCAAGATATAATCGAATCATTGTGATTCAGACATGTCCGCATATTGTGCCTAATGCAACAAGAGAAAGTCGTCTTCAAACTGACCAGGATACATTACCATAAGAGGACCACAACTTCAAACATAACTTCAAGCATAAACATGTGTATGGAGGGAGGTTGTAGAGAGCCCGGCCCACAGGTCAAATAAGAAACCCAGGAATGTCCCCTCTCAATCTTGGTTAGAGGGCTTTACCCTGTAACAAAAGCACATGGTATCATTTGAAATGATAAAACAAATATACATATATATCAATATATATTCTCATGCACTGTTCTCTCATGCCTAACTCTGCTTTCCAATTCTTCAGGGAGATATACCCTCAAACGATGCAACAAAGCCTATTTCCCCCACAAGTCACCTCTTTCGCTGCCTTCTTCAGCTCACTAGACCAATAAAGTGATCTTACATCACTATCTCTCCCTTCGCTAGGAGAATATAATTCTGTGAATGTTCCATGCAACTTTGAGTCAGTTATCTGCTTCTGCAATCCTCATTGTTACGTGAGACTGCTTTATATCACCCCAGCATTAACAGACTACCACATAACTCCCCACACCATGGCAAACTACTTTACAGCTCTTCCATTCACTTCTGCACACATTAGTTGCTATGGCTACCTGTTTATCACTCAGTCAACTAACACAATATATGTCAATAGGACAACATCAACAAATCAAGCTGTCCACACAATAATACCACATCTGCACAGGGACAGCATTACAAACCCACAGAATGCGCAACAGGATACATGGTACTTTCACTCACAATGATAATATATGCTTATTATCATGACACTTATCAACATCATCATAAATATGAGCATCATTGTCATGTACTCTTGCTGGTGAGGCAGACACTGTGTTCTTCTTTCTTTCTTCTTCAGCTTTCCGAGCCATTGAGGTTCTTTGCTGCAAATACAATCCGTCTCCATTCGTCTCTATGGTGGACCTTCTCTTGCCAGTCGTTGATTCCAAGTGCTTGTAGGTCTGTACATGTATTATCTCTCCACCGTCTTCTTGGTCTACCTCGGGGTCTACGGTCATTTATTTCCTGAGTGTAAGCGAGTTTTGTTTCCCTATTATCTTCCATTCTTTCTATATGCCCCAGCCATTGTAGTCTATTAGCCTTCATGATACCAGTGATTAGCGGGGACTTAAACAGATCATAAATGTCTTTGTTACTTCTTCTTTTCCACTCTCCACTTTGTGTATCCCTAATGGGTCCAAAGATGCGTCTTAAAATTTTGTTCTCAAAGGTTTGTAACAAGGCTTCGTCTCCTTTCGTTGTACTCCAGGTTTCAGAGCCATACAGCACAACTGGTCTGATCAGTGTTTTGTTTATTGTGATTTTGGTGTTACAAGATAGCGACTTTGATTTTAGTAGATGTTGTAGTGCATAGTATATCTTATTTCCAGAGTTGATTCTAGTTTGTATTTCTTCCCTTATGATGTTGGAGCAGTTGAAGATTGTACCCAGGTATTTGTATGTTTCCGTTCTTTTAATGGTCATATTATCTATTTGTATGTGGCCAGAGTTTTTAGCCATTCCGTCTCTTGAAATTACCATATATTCTGTCTTATCTTGGTTGATAACCAGCCCCATCTGTTGGGCTTTTTCCTTTAAGTGAGTCAATATTTCCAATGTCTTTTGTTCACTTTGCCCTATAATATCTATATCATCTGCATAACCAAGCAGCTTGGATGTTCCTCCAATATCACATTCCTCCTTTATCTTCCTTACAACTTTCTCTAGAGCCAGATTGAAGAGTAGCGGCGATAGTGCATCACCCTGTTTCAAGCCAGATGTTATTTGGAAGGGGTCTGATTTCCTGCCTTTATATGTTACTATATTATAAGTATCTTCCATGCATAGTCTGGTCATGTTGATTAACTTCCTTGGTATTCCAAATTCCTGCATAGCATTCCATAGACTATTCCTATGGACACTATCATAAGCCTTTTTAAAATCCACAAAAATGTTATGGAGATCTCTTTTATATTCCCAATGTTTCTCGGCTATTTGTCGTAAGATAAATATCTGATCTATTGTTGATCTGCTTTGTCTAAAACCCGCCTGGTAGTCACCTAATATGTCTTCTGAATATGGTTTTAGTCTATTTAGTAATACTGTTGATAGTATCTTATAGCTTGTGGACAGTAGTTATATTCCTCTATAATTTCCACATTGGAACTTGTCTCCTTATAGGTATGATAGGTATCAATAATGACTCTTTCCAGTCATGGGGTAATTCTTCTGTCCTCCAGATTTGTATTATTAGTTCGTATAGCTTTAGATGTAATGCATGGCCACCTGCCTTTATAAATTCAGCAGCAATTCCATCAGTCCCAGTTGCCTTATTGTTTTTAAGTCGTGTGATTACATATAGGATTTCTTCAAATGTAGGTTCTTCAATTTGTGGTTCGCATGTTAGAACCTCTTCCTGTGGGATTATGTTACTTGGAGCTTCACAATTTAGTAATTCAATAAAATATTCTTTCCATGTGTTGCACATTTCCTCATTGCTATTTATCATATTCCCATTTTTGTCTTTTAAACCATATGTGTTTTGTTGGTGCCCTCGTTTCATTGACTTCAGTTCTTTAAAAAAATTCTGGATTCATTTTTCTGGTGATTAGTTTCCATATCTTTGATTATATTACTCATATATTCTCGCTTCTGCTGTCTGACTATTTTTGTAGCCTCTTTACATTCATTTCTATAATGCATCTTCCTTTTGGATGTTATTGATGTCATTTAACCATACATGTCTGGCATTCTTCTTCCTAATGACTGCTTCTTCACATTTTTGATTGAACCATCTGTTCTTTCTATGCGTGGTTAACACACCGAGACATTCTTCTGCGGTAGATTGAATTGTATTCTTGATGTTCAACCAAGTTTGGTCAACGCTTTCCTCCAAAGGGTTTTGCAGAGTTTCAAGTTTACATTTTATTTCATCTGTAAATTTCTCTTTGACTGTAATGTCTTGTAGTTTTTCTCTGTTATATGTTGGGTGTAATCTTTGTAATTTAGTATAGAAAGCTCTCTTAAGTTTTATTTTAAATTTTGCTCCAACGAGGAAGTGGTCACTGTGGCACTCAGCTCCTCTATAACTTCTAACTTGCTGTATGTTTGATGCATTTCTGTTGTTAATTAAAATGTGATCTATTTGATTATAGGTTCTCTTGTCACATGATTTCCAAGTTTGTTTGTGTATATCCTTTCTTTTTAGTCTGGTACTGCTAATCTGCAGTCCTTTGGCTTCTGCCAGGTTGATGACTCTCCATCCATTATTATGTGAAGTTGTATGTAGGCTTTCCATACCGGCCACTTTTTTATTAGTTTGCTCTCTACCTATTTTTGCATTGAAGTCTCCCAGCACAATCAGGATGAACTGTTTGGAGGTTTCTTCTATGACATCTTCCAGATCATTATAAAAGTCTTCTTTAATATCATCTTCTTTCTCTTCAGTAGGTGCATGTACATTAATCATCGTTATATTTTTCCATTTACCTTTTATTCGTAATTTACTAATCCTGTCATTAAAAGCTTTAAAGTTGAAAACGTTCCCCCATAACTCTTTTTTGATGACAAATCCTGTTCCTAATTCATGTTTATTTTGGGTGTTCCTCTATATATTATAATAATCATTCCATTTTGCTCTAAAGTACCCTCTCCTGGCCACCTTATTTCTTGAATTGCTGTTATATCCATTTGATATTCAACCAGCTCCCGGGTTAGTTCTTCTGCCGCTCCAGCTCGATATAGTGTCCGTACATTCCATGTTCCAAATCTCAAAAGTCCTTTAACGTTCCAAGGTCGTTGTCCAGATAAGCACTCCGATATCGAGGCTCATGTATTTGTTTCGTAACAAAGAAAGGTTTTTACAAAGGTGGGGATGTTAACCCCACGCTTCAACCCCCAACCTGGAGGACCAGGGTGTTTCTCTTTGTCTGTTCTCTACCCTTTGACCTGTCCGGCTTGGGAGGCCCTGCTGGTAGCTACGCTACCGCCGGCATAGCTCTCAGGGTCATTGAGAAACTCAAGCTCCCCCACCACGACAAGGTGGAACACCATCGGGGGAGCAACACTGTGTTACACTCATAATATGCCCTCCACCCGGTTACAAGTGGCGAGCCTGGTCCTAAGGTAGTTGACAGCTTCTAGATTAATCTGTTGGAAACTGTTCCAGTATTTAATGATTATTTTGTGTAATGGGTCTATGCTTGTCTTCTCTGCGTTCATTATGGTGTCGAGAGCTGTGACATTGACGAGACCCAGGTTTGTCCTCAGTCCCCACAAGAACAGCAATCCAGGGTGATGTGGCTAGGGAGAGCTGTGCTTGTCCCGAGGATGAATTCGGTTGATCATTCCAAGAAGGCAGTTTTGTGGTGTAGGAAGAAATATCAGCCCCAAATATTGCCCTGTTAGAGTTTATTATATATGTATGCATGGTTTTCTGGGATTTACCTGGGAAGGGTAGATGGTGAGGAAGGAAACTGACCACCTAATATGTCATAGTCTAGAATGCGTAAAGACCTAACACTCCACACTCAAACAACAGTATCTGATTTTCCAGTCGCCAGCATGGCGGTTAGGCATTGAACCGTTGGGGCCTGTGGCGTGTTTATGTTTGTGGCTACGGTTTACAATCGCATTTTCTTAATGTTGGACTGGTAATACATGGTTCCGTCGTTCTGTTACTGAGTGAGTGCGTGGGCGACACCGTGAGCTGTGAAATTCGCGTGGAATGCTTTTACATCTGTCCTGTACAGTGAACTGCATGCTCCGAACAATGGCTACCGGCCATTTTCGGCACTTTCGGTTCACGAGTGCATTTTCGGGAGACTCCTGGGAGTCGGCGCTGAAGCTGCAGAGTTCGTGCTTTGTGCGACACTTTCGGCGGGTCGCCTTGCGGTAAGAGACCGAGCCATGTGAGAAAACCCGGGTCAATGAGGTCTTTCTGGTGAATTGCCGAGTCCTTAGTCCATCAACGAACTGTGGCGAGTGTGGATCAATTTTGTGATGGCATTCTGACGGCGGCATTATGCACAGTGTACCTGTGCGGGTTTGTTGAATTGCCGAGACTCCTGTCTATTCCACTTTTGACATTGGACAGTGGGGAGCATTTTGTGTGATATTCGCTGGCACGGGAATGGAGCATAATGGGGACAACCCGTTGCCGTGAAGTTGGAACCTCGACTAACTAACTAACTAGTCCTGGACGGAAGTGTTTTTTTTTCTTTTTTCCAGAACCCATTTCGAGCTTATTGGTCAAAGTGACTAAGTGAGTTGGCACAGCCATAGCTTCATTTAAATATTGAGGTGTTGCTCTGTATTTTTTTCTTCTTCTTGTAATTATGGAATTCCACGGCACATTGGAGGAACAACTATAACTGATTCTTGGTAGGACAGTTACCCTGTTTTGTACCTTCTTATTTGGTTGTTCGTTTGGGTTGATTGCATACAGGAAACATCTACTCACAGGAGGTCGGGTTAATATGTTGTTAGAACAATCATGTTTTGTTGTGTTCTTTCTGTTTTATAAAGAAGAGCTGAGAATGTATTCATGTTTTACGATGTCCCTGAAGCACTTATCAGGGAATGTAATCGTTGGTTCATTTTTGTAGATTTTCACTACAAAGTTGAGTCCCTTGACTGTATAATGTGTGCTCTCCTTGCATTGGAAACTGATTATTTTGGGATTGTAGATGGTTCGCAGTCGGTCTCCCTGGTCTAGAAGTTACACAACTTTCTCCGTATTCTCGTATACTCTCATAAGTAACATGACGTTGCGCGAGAATCTGTAGCGGTTCTCTCCGCGTCGATAACTTACGGAGTTTGTGAGCCGGTCGCAAACTACAGAGCTTAATCTTGCCAAGAAATCAACAATCAGCTGAAAGATGCTGATGTTAACAGCGATGTCCTGTAAAGGATATGAGAAGAAGAAAAAAAATATGGTTGGCCAAATGAAAAGGCAATGTTGTATTCATAGTTGATTTATTATTTGAGATTGATTATTTTTGTTTGAGGTGGTCAATGATGACCAATGTTGTTGTTGTTGTTGTTGTTGTTGTTGTTGTTTGTACAAACAGCTGGCGTTTGTTTACCAGAGATTAGAGGTTCCCAGGGAGAAAGCCATGTGCCATCATCGGTCCATTCTGGCACCCATTGCCCCAGGAATGCAGAGTTTGCCGAGGGACGAGGAAAGGTTCGAACGTGGAATATTATGTGGCCGACCGGCACGTTACACCAAGAAGCTAATGCCACAAATCCCAGTGTGCATTGCCGGTGCATCTATAATCACGTGGTACCATTTTGCACGGCCATATAAATACGGGGCGGCGTTAGGTTTTTCCCAACCGTTGCAATCACTGTTGGAGGGTGTTACGAACCCATAAACGCTCTCAAAGCGGCCAGGGGAAACGCTTTAAAGACACTCCGAAAATCTCACTGAAAGCTTTTGGAATTCATCTTGACACCTGGGAGATTGCTACTAAAGACCGTGATTCGTGGCGTACATCATTACATAAGGGTGCAGTCACTTGTGAAGCAACCAGGACTGCAAGAGCTGTGAAGAAAAGGCTGGACAGAAAAACCACTGCAGGAGATTCTCCTTCTGGAACGTCAAGCATTCTTTGCCCACATTGTCAAAGAACATTTCGAGCCAAAATAGGCCGTATCAGCCATCTTAGAACTCACGGCTCCATACTTTTAACCCCACTGGATGAAATGAATGGTCATGACCATTGTTGATGGACAAACAACATGAATCTTTACTTTTCTTGTTAATCGAGATGACTGGATGAGATTCTCTTGTTCTTTTTAATCTTTTCTTATTCTCTAGCCCAAGGGTAGTCAGCGTTGCTCTATACTCTACCTATGGTTAGAGTGACAGAGATATGAAGTTCCTCTTTTCTATCCCCTTTTCTCCTCCCGGTTACATTTAGTCTGAAGTATTAATGCTACCTGCACAGTGCAGTCAATGCTAACTGTGCAGATTAGGTTGTTGTTTTCTTACCCACAGAAAAGAATCCAAACCTTACCGAGAAATTCGAACCTGGGTCTTCTCAAAGGAAAACTGGGCATTATTAACCATTCGACCGGCAATATGTTAAATACGTTAACGACCTTCTAATCCGTCTTGCCGTTTTTTTGGGGGAAAAAAAACATTTTCACCACGTTCAGCAAGCCTCTGTGGCGTTGTTTATAGTTGTGGTGCTTCATGGTGTGGGTTTAGTTTCTGTCGTTTTTTATGACAGTGTTAGATGGCTTTCTGATTATGCGGCGTTAATGCATGTTACGTCAACTGGGGGTTTGTGCCCGTCTCCTCTTGCGGTTTCTTTTGTCAGTGTTGTCTTCTTGTTCATCGTTTTTTGATTGGGAGCAGTCCTTATAAGAACTCTTTGTTTTATTTTTGCTGTTTTTGTTGGCTAGTTTCCTGCTTTGAATTTATTTCGTTGTGGTGATAAACTCGTCTTTGTTCATGTCATTTATGGGTTGGCGAATAATTCCTCTCGGCCTTTCTTAGGTGTCTGGGAGAGTCTGGTTCCCCCTCGTGTTACTTGTACATCGTCGATGAATCGCTGGCCTTGGCTTGCGGTTTCTGGTCGACCTCTGGTTTGGCTTCAGCTTGCGGTTTCTCTGTGTTCTTTGGCGTGGCTTCTAAGGGGTTTGTTTTAGGTTAGTTCCCTTTCGGCTTTCAGTAGTTCTCTCTTCATTTTGATGGCTTATAGGATTTCTTCGTGCTCTTTCTTCGCCTCGGCCATGCACTCCACCTCTTGATGGATGCTGAGCTCGATTTCCTTCATTTCGTTCAGAAGTGTTGTGTTGCTCTCGGTGTCTTGTTCTTGGGTTTAGTTAACTGGTGTCGGTGTCAGAAGTGTCTTGATTTGCTTCTTCAGCTTGTCAATCTGGCCTTGAAGCTGGCATTTTTCAGCCTGTGAGATGCCCGTGGCTGTCTCGCACCTCCGCAGTGCTTCCTTGTATGGTGTCTTTGTCGTTATGGCGGTCTTTAAGACGCTTCTGTATCTTTGAAGGCACGGCCGGCCCATGTATCTTGCTCCGTGTTTGCCAAGATAGTTAGCGCACTTTCTCTTGTCATTGGGCTTTCGGAAGTCCATGTCCTGTTTGCCAGCGGACATTCCTTGAAGGCATGGTATTCGGCTCAGTATCGGCAGATCTCTGTCTTGCTGCAATAGGTTGTTCTGCTTTGGATGGCCCTCTGGCACAGTGAGCTTTGTGTGATACTCGGAATGAATCGTTTCGGTTGTTGAACTTTCTTGTTCATAGATACTGTTATTAGAATTCCGCTTCCCTCTGTTATCACCACCACTAGAGTTGTAGGAATTTTGGAGTAAATCAGCAGCTGCTCCGCCTTCAAGATTCGGATATGAAGATTTTCCTATTGTAGCTACTTCTGTATCTGATCATCTGTAAACTCCACTTGGATGCGTTTGACAACCCATTTGATCGTCTGTAAGTCAGTGTTTCCGACTCTGGTGTCTATCTCCTCACTCTTCTTCCCAAAGACGTGGCTCTTGTCTGTGGTGGGGTGTCATCGCCCTTCCTCGTGGTCGCTTTATTTGAATTTATTGGAAGTTCTGGTGCTTTGCTGCAGCTTAGAGGCAATTTCACTCTTTTCGTCTTATTGATGGCTTTGGTGGCTTCTACCCTGTTCATCTTAAACGGTGGGTATCCTCTCGTTTTAGACTTGGAACGTGATATTCTGTTTCCCTTTGTATCACGCTTCTTGAGCAGTTGGGCAACTTGTTCTCGATGGCTCTCCGCAGTTGCGCAGTCCTGGCACCCAATATTTACAAACCCAGTCCGCCACTGAACAGTGTGCAACAACTGAACAAATTTATTATAAAGTAGATAAAGAAAGACAGCTAGAGATGAATCTTAACCTGTCACCTTTTCATAAAATAATGTCAGCACGCGTATTTATTTAGAACTATGTCCATATTTAAACATAATTGGGACAAGAGGTTTCGGTTGTGTAGACGAGTCTTGAAAACATCTATAGCTACGAATATGATAGACTGGTACTTTAGCTACGAATACGACAGACTGTTTCTTTAGATAAGAATATGACAGACTGGTTCTTTAGATAAGAATATGACAGACTGGTAGTTTAGATAAGAATATGACAGTCTGGTTCTTTAGATAAGAATATGACAGACTGATAACTTAGCTAAGAATATGACAGACTGGTACGTTAGATAAGAATATGACAGACTAGTACTTTAGATAAGAATATGACAGACTGGTACTTTAGATATGAATATGACAGACTCGTACTTTAGCTAAGAATATGACAGACTGGTACTTTAGATAAGAATATGACAGACTGGTACTTTAGAAAAGAATATGACAGACTAGTACTTTAGATAAGAATATGACAGACTGGTACTTTAGATAAGAATATGACAGACTGGTACTTTAGATAAGAATATGACAGACTAGTAGTAGATGTCTAATGGGGCTTTGGGGTCACAACAAGTCGGGGCACCACAGGATCGCCAAAACAACAGCCCCCTAGGGATCCAACCCCCGGGGCCCCGCCCCCCTAGGCCCCGGGGTGCACACCAAGCGGTGAACCGTCCCGGAGCGCAACTTAGAGATTAGTATGTATGAGGTACACACCATGGACACACATCAGTGGCTAAAAGCGAATCCAACACGGCAGCGTATGTACTGTTGGAGGAATGTCCAAGGAGAGTGGACCCACTACCACCCCCCAGGGGTTTGGTGCAACTACCAAAGATTTGATGAGTCGCGCAGGGGACGTCGTCGTATTATAATGCACCACCGCAAGTGAATTAGAGCTACAACCTCCCAGGGTATATCAAGATGAATGGTTGTGAGTGGCTCAAACTCGGCACAGAGGGGGGGTGGCCG
>JACEFZ010025073.1:0-22500 GCA_014155875.1 Cepaea nemoralis
AAAAAAAAATAAATTCAAGAAAAATACAAGTGACTGTAAAAAATGGTTTACAATGAAAATAGCTAAAATACAGATTTATAGATAACAAGGGGAAATTTTAAGGGGACTCCATTCATCAAACTAGCAAAGAAAAAACTACCGGAGAAAAACCAAAAAAGCTAAGAAAAAAGGGAATGAATGAAAAAATTAAAAGGGTTTTGAGGGAAAAAAGGAAACAAATAAAAATAAAAACAAGATAGCTAAGAAAAATTAAAAAAAATAAAGAAAAAGGGGAAAGGGGCAAAAGAAATTTGGTTAAATGAGCAATTCAGAAAAATTGAATTAAATTCCATTAAAGATCAAAAAAGTAGACAGACAAATCAGCGACTCACATGAAGAAAAATAAGAATAATAAGGTTGTTTAAAATAAAAAACAGGACAGACCTTTATTGGAAAGGTGCTATAATTAAAAGGGGTTGGAATGGTATATAAGAAAATTTAAAAATATAAGGGAGAAAGGGAAAAATTTAAACAGAAGAAAGTAACTTAAAGGCCCACCTATTCTAAAAGAAGAATCGCTGTGCTTTGAAACATATGAAAAAAGGGAAAAAAAAGCTGGGCCAATGAAATCACAAGAAAATTAGAAGTGTTGGGAAAATTTTGGGGAGTGGGAATATATTAACCAAAATGTTGAATGATTTTTACAGTTTTGGATGTCAGGATCTTATATTAGGCTCTTTTGGGCTAACACATGTGAGACAGTACAAGTAAAAACTTTATTCGACGTAAGACACAGCAACACAAGTTCTATGGATTTATTACCACATTAAATACATAACAATAGTTACAGCAATGTACAACTATAAAAACTCACTACCACAATACAGCTCAAAAGGTCTGACGCTCACAATATCAGTCGTTCAGCTCACAACCACGGAGATTCACAAAAACGCCTTGCTCTCGACACACACGTCCGTTCAGATGTCCAGTCGCAGGGGTGGTCTGAGTTTAAACACACACACTGCCCACTGCCTCAGGTGGGGTCACGTGGCTTTGCGTCGTCTGTCGTCAGCGCTGGTCGCGTGTCAGGTAAGAACTTGCCAGCCGACAACTCTTGTCCGCCGGGTGCCGTAACGATGTCGCTGCTAGGCTCTGACATTCTCCCCGGGTACTTCAATGAAAGATGCCATCTTTCATTCATGATGTATGTATATACTGGGGTAGTGTTAATTTCATGTCAGAGACTACTTTTTCCCAGTGTTATGCATGAAAATACATATAAGGCATAGAAATATATACAAAAAAAATGTAAGTTGCATTGAAATGACAAATGAAGTACAATTTTTTTAACACTAATTCAGGTTTCATCCCCCTGATCCCTGGTTACCTTCATTGCAATAATACCCAGTCAGATCAGTATTTCCCACTTCACGCATCTACCTCGCAGCCATTTAAAAAAAAACGTAATAATATGATTGTTTTGCAACAACCACTGGGCCAGACTGAAATACGGCTTTGTATTAGTCGTATTAAACACTTAAACTCTGCCCTCATTTGGTCAGGAGCTCTTATGTTGGTTTGCAATGTTGGCAGCACTATGACATGCTTGGTGGACGCCTACCTGCTGTGCCAATCATTTGAGCAAAAAAATGTCTATCTATACAATATACATTAATGAATATTTTTTAAATTATGGCCCTTGATGTAATTCACAAATGCAAGGGAATTTTTTTGACTTTTAAGAAATTTCATACATTACACTACTATTTAATTTTCTTAGCGTCATTGCTTGACGTTTCTTCATATTAACGAGAAAAAGTCGATAATATGAATACATTAATCAAGATATGATTCTAAGATTACACTAATCAAAATAAATATGTACACAATTTGTATATTATATTTTATAGATTCAAAACGATTTTACAAGTGTCATAAATTTTTGGAAATTTGTGCATAGTCTGCTAATTAAGTTATACTTTTTAAACTACACCGGAAATGCACACGAAACGAAAAATTTGGTTGATGTTACATTTTCTGAATACAAATGATCCGGTTTTATTTCGGAACGGATAGTAAAATGTTCTCACAGTTGGTGTCTGGTGTTGTAGTATGACAACGGATTATGGTGGAATGTTCTTATTTCCGATGTGTTCACAACTTCGAACAATTTGGAGTAAATTTGCTGTAAAGGTGGTGTAGGAGTCTATGTTCAGTCCACATTTGCACATGTTAAAATATCACGGTGAAAAAAATCACCCACAAATGTCACAATGGTAACGTTCGCTTCTGGTAAGTGGATAAGCGTCTGTGACTCTGTTGTTGGTGTCTATATACAATTTATATTGTTCTCATTCTAACACACACTACACAATTATACTACACTCATTACATAACTTGATTAAAATAAGAATATTATACATGTCGGTATGCAAACCGTATCACAATTTTGATTATTGACCTTACACAGTAGGTGAATGGAAAAATTCACACATTGGTGGCTGTGTTGGGCTGAGTGTAATATTACACAGTGCACTCAGACATTGCTTACTGGGTCTGTCGGACAACGGGACAAAAGGTCGGCGATTGTATTCATTCTGCCGGGAATATGGCGAACTTCAAAACTGAAATTCTGAAGCTTTAAGGACCAGCGAGCAATCATGTTATTTGATGGTACTGTGGAATTGATATACCTTAATGGACCTGTTGTCAGTTTCGATGATAAAGTGACGTCCCTAGAAGATATTTGGACAGCTTTGTTACACTTTCTACTAAGGCCAATGCCTCCAATTGCGGAATGGACCAGGCCCGCTCTCGGGGTCTTAGTTTTTCTTGATAGAAAACAGACGGGATGCAAGATGTCGTTGTATTCCTGCAAAAGGACTGCACCGATCGCAATGGAGGCTAGCATCTGTTCTCAATCTGAAAGGTAAACGAATGTTGGGCAATTTTAAGGATGAGATTAGGTGTATTCTTATCAGAAAAATGTGCCAAACTTTATCAAATGCATTTCGTAGGCATTCATCGTTTACAACTTTTTTCGGGTTTATTCTTGGTTAGTAAATTAGAAAAAACCTCAGTTAGCTCTGAAAAATCAGGAATAAAGTTTCTGTAATAATTAATAAGTCCCAGCAAACTGCGGACTTGTTTCTTATTGTTGGAAGTGACAGTTTTAGAATTTTCGAGACAATTTTGTTGTCTGTCATGACAAAGCCATTGGATATTCTGTACCCCAAAAATGATATCTCTTGGTAAGCCATGCTCACCTTTGAAGGCTTCACTGTCAGTCCGTGATGTCTGATACGTTCTAGTGTCTGTTCCAGTATCTTTATATGTTCCGTCATTGTCTCTGTATGGACACAGATGTCGTCAATATAGGAAACTATATTAGGAATGTCAGATAGGAGGAGTCGTGTCATGCGTACAAATGTGGCTGGGGCATTGACTAGCCCAAATGGAAGTTTGCACCATTCGTATAGTCCCCAAGGCGTGGCGAAAGCTGTTAGATGTCTGCTGTCTTCATGTACAGCAATCTGCCAGTAACCTTTAGCCATGTCAAGGGTCGTGAAGAACTTAGAGTCAGTCAGTTCTGTCAGAAGATCGTCCGTATTTGCCATTGGTTCAAGGTCTAAACAGTATTTGTTCAGTTTTCTGTAATCTATGCAAAGTCGTATTGTGTTGTCCTTTTTCCGTACAATGACCATGGGTGAAGAGAAGTCTGATAGGGATCGTCTGATGATGTTGTTTTTTTCTAAGTTGATGATTTCCTGATGTAGTTGTTCCTTGTAATGTAATGGTATGGTGTATGGTCTGCATCTTATGGGTGTGTTTTGATGTGAGTGTGATGTGATGCTGTACTAACTCTGTTTGTCCTGGGTTGTCTGAAAAGATGGTGTTGTACTCTGTATCAACTGTTTGCAACTGTTTGTCTCTGCTTGACTTAGGTTTGGATTGATCTTGATCTCCTTCAAACAGTTTGTCGTGTCTAATGTAGGGTGTTGGAATCTCGTCGCTAGAATCGTCATCTTCGTGATCTATTATCACGGTGCAAGCTGTCGTATCGTCTTGTTCGTTGTCTCTGTTGAAGTATGGTCTTAGCATATTGATGTGAAATATTTTGTGTTTGTCTTTTATCAGGATTTCGTAGTCAACAGGAGAGATTTTGTCTTGTTACTTTAAAGGTCCCTGCCAAGAATCTGTCAGTAGCTGTCTGTCACTAGGTAGTAGTAGTAGTACGTCCTGTCCAGCTGTCAATGTTATAGTCCTGTTACCTTTGTCCGCGTATTGTCTGTAAGTAGCACCAGATAGTTTTAGTGCACTTTTTAGCAATTTCACATGATTTCATTATCCTTTCACGCAATGATGTTACATACACAAATGATGATATGGGTTTCCAATACTGGAGTGGACTCAGTTAACATTTGGTGATAAATTGTTAATGGGCCGCGTGGTTTGGCACCATAGATGAGTTCAAAAGGAGAGAAACCGGTACTAGAATGTGGTACCTCGCGATACGCAACAAGGACAGCTGGTAAGTATAGATCCCAGTTATTGGGGTGATCTTGAGTTACTTTGGCTAGCATGTGCTTCAGATCCCCATTAAGCTTTTCTATTATCCCGCTCGAGTGAGGATGATAGGGGCTATTGAAGACTTGCTTCACTCCTAACATTTTCGTGAAAGCTTGAGTGGATGCGGCGATAAATTGAGTGCCTCTATCAGACTGGATCGTATCTGGAAACCCAATTCTGGAGAAAATATGGAAGAACACTTCCATGATTATCGTTGGCAGTAATGTTCTTTAACGGAATCGCTTCTGGCCAGCGACTACATTGATCAATAATTGTTAGTATATATTTATTTCCTCTAGTAGTTGTATGACTAAGAGGGCCCACAATGTCAACTGATAATTTTTCAAAAGGTCTCGACTGGCTAAGTCAGTGACTTGTAACTTTGCCTGTGGGTGTTTACCTTTCTTTACCAGTTTCTGGCATGTATCACAACTTCTGCAATATGTTTTTATGTCATTACAGAATTTTGGCCAATGAAACTGTGTCAATAGTCTTTGACCTGGTTTTAACATATGCCATATGACCTGCAAAA
Source organism: Cepaea nemoralis (assembly GCA_014155875.1). Lineage (NCBI taxonomy): Eukaryota > Metazoa > Mollusca > Gastropoda > Stylommatophora > Helicidae > Cepaea > Cepaea nemoralis. The sequence goes on from JACEFZ010025073.1 coordinate 5,081, forward strand.
GGTATATCGTGAGCAAGATGTAAAGCTTGCTTGCGATACGTAATTGGTAACACAGTTTGCTTTGTTGTAATGTCACCTTTGGTGTAGTACCTAGTGAGTATATCATTGTATAAAGCAAAATGCCATTTAGCATTTTTCGTTACTCTTGGCTTTTTGCCGATCAGGTCAAAATACTTTGACAGTGAAGGATCAGCTTTTTGAGCTGTTATGAATGTTTCCTTCATCGAGTCACTAGGTGGTACTTCTGGGCTAAGCATTTGAATAGCCTCAGTTTGGTTACTATCATCTCTGCACTCTAGCAGTAGCTCTTGTTACTGCGTTCACACACTCAATGACATCAGATGATGATGGAATGATATCGTCAATGATGTGATGAGAACTTAGTGCTGCGTTAGCTAGCATACATTCAACTGGTGATATGACATTTTCAATGACATTTGATGGTGATGTGTTATCATTAATACATAGTGATGTTATGTCATGGTTATGATGTTTGTCATTCACCTCCGGTAAATTTCCGATGATTATATCGCACACTGGGTTTGTAAGTGCTGCGACTTTTACTTTTCCGGTGAGGAATGGTGTTTCGATGTATGCCCAGGCTAATGGATATTTTTCAATATTGCCTGAAAATGTTCTACATGTGATGTGTCTACCAGTGTAGTCTGTAGGTGTTATGAATGTTGTTTTCAGGCCAATAAGTGTACTCCCGGTGTCGCGAAAGTACTGTAGCACTCTTGCCATTAACATATCCGTGATAGATGTCTAACTTTGCCTTTTGAGTCTATTACTAAGTTACCTTCCTCATTAGCAATAGGGATGGCGTGCCCGCATGTTAGATACCATTCTCAAAGAAGGTATTACAGACAGTGCATGTGTTGGAACTAAATACGTCACAAGCCTGTGCTGCATGTACAGGATGTTTTTCAGTATTTTCGTCTTCTGACGCTGAACTATCGAACAAGGCGGCATTGGCTTTGTTGGTCATATGCCTGCCTTTACAATCCATGCGATGGTGACCGTATGCCTTACAGAGAAAAACATTTTCGTAAGCTTTTTGAACGATTTACGTTCTCTGTCTTGTCTGTTTACCATATTTTGCAAGGTATGTTTGGTACCCTGGGTTTTTATCGCACATATCGTTCAAATAATGAGACATTTTACAATGAACACAATGTCTAAACTTTTTCAGAGGTAGGCCTGTTTGGTTTTTGCCCTACTATAGTTTTTCTCATAGTTGGCAGCTGCTACCCCAGTTACTGTCAGTAGCTTCAGTGGCAAAACACTGTTTATTTGCCGTATAATAGGCCGACCCACGTCTTTCCATTTCTTCCACACATGTGCATTCATTCTCTTGCAAGAACTTAGAAAAAGATGTTGGGATAGAAGAAATAACCTTATCTCGAATAATGAGATCTTCTAATTTATCATAATTTTTTGTTAATTTTGGCTGATGAAGTCCATTTGCTGAAAATGTCTCGGACTAAACAGAGGTAGTCAGAGAACGTTTGAGTTGACTTTGGACTCAGTTTACTGAATTGTTCTCTGTACCCTGCTTCATCTAGCATGAAATGTGCCATTATTTTAGATTTAATGTAATGGTACTCTTTTCTGAGGTCTTTGGGGATGTTTTCAATGACTTTCAAAGGTTCCCCAGAAAGACTTCTCATATATAAAATATTCCATTCCGAAAGTGGAACTTGGTAATGTTCCATTAAAGTCTCAAAATTTTGGGTAAAGGCTGCTATGCAGTCACCCGAGGTATAATTACGAACGATACCTTGGTACTGTTTATACTGGTTTTTCTTTTCCAGTCTTTCAGATTTCTTTGACTCTTTATTCATTGCAGTCTCAGTGTCCAGTTGTTTCATTTTCAACTGTAGTTCAAGTTCTTCCCTCTTGCTCTGAGCTGCTATTTCTGCTTTCTTAAGTTCACTGTCTATCTCAGCTTGCTTTAATGCTGTTTCTGCCTCTATCTGTTTGGCAGCCTTTTCAATCTCTGCCTGTTTCAAAGCTGTTTCTGCTTCTGCTTGTTTGGCAGCTTTTTCAATCTCTGCCTGTTTTAGAGCTCTTTCTGCTGCTCTATCTTCGCGTTCACAGTACTCAGCGTATTTCTTCTCACTCCATTGTGTTAATTCATCACCTTCTAACTTCAATTTTAAACCCATATCGATGAAATCAAATAATGACGACATGATGGAGAAAATACGTCAATGAAAATCAATCACACAAAATATGTTGTAAATGGTTAGTAGAAAAACAACTTACAATTGATTTGACTCTACGATGCGTGCCCACTAATGCATACGTAAAGTTAAAGTAAAGAAAAAAATATACTCAAGTGCCCTTGGATATGATGACGAATGGTTGGGCAATCGGGCTAGAAAAACTGTAAGGTCGTACTTCAGAATCTATACGGCAGGGTTATGGATGGTACGCAAAAACCTGCTTTGTTTTGGAGAGAAATAAGTTAGCGTGTGTTTGTTGGTGTGTGCCTGTAAGTCACTAAGTGTTGATTTGGTTTGGATGGCGTCGAGTATAATTGTATGTCGTAAATTTGTCGTCAACAGTGTTTCTTTCAACAGAAGTTACACTCTTTCAAAAACTCTTTGCGTTCCACAAACTCAATACACAAAAACAATCTATCTGTATTTGAACACTCAATAACATTGATGACACATCACTTACATCAAGATGACATTCAGTAAGGACAAAGACATCAAGTTTACAAGATGGCGACAAGGTCAAAATGGCGGCAAAAACACAAGGTTGACAAGGTCAAACGGTGACAAGTTTAACAAATCACAAATGTTTAACACGTTTACAGGTTCAAACAATATGTACTGTACATTTACTAATGATCTTAAACATATTTAGACAATGTAGTAATGGATCACACTGAGACTTTTCCGATCACATGTACATCACTATAACCTTGACAAATTTTACAAGTACAAGAATTATAGTTTTAAATCACAAAGACGAACAACACACGTCTAAATATATTAGGTTCTTAAATAATGACGAGCAACCCACGTCCACACATGTCAGGATCTTATATTAGGCTCGTTTGCTAACACATGTGAGACAGTACAAGTACAAACGTTATTCGACGTAAGACACAGCAACACAAGTTCTATGGATTTATTACCACATTAAATACATAACAATAGTTACAGCAATGTACAACATATAACAACTCACTACCACAATACAGCTCATAAGTCTGCCGCTCACAATATCAGTCGTTCAGCTCACAACCACGGAGATTCACACAACGCCTTGCTCTCGACACACACGTCCGTTCAGATGTCCAGTCGCAGCGTGGTCTGAGATTAACACACACACTGCCCACTGCCTCAGGTGGGGTCACGTGGCTTTGCGTCGTCTGTCGTCAGCGCTGGTCGCGTGTCAGGTAAGAAACTTGCCAGCCGACAACTCTTGTCCGCCGGGTGCCGTAACGATGTCGCTGCTAGGCTCTGACATGGATATTTACCCAGTGATATGCTGAAATCTGTATTTATACCTATACCAAAAAGACCAGGAGCAATTGATTGTGAAGATTTTCGTACAATTAACCTCATAAACCATGTCACTAAGCTTCTATTCAGAATTATAATGAGAAGAACAAGAAAGAAAATAAAAATGGAAATTAGTGAAGAACAGTATGGTTTTATGGAAGGAAAGGGTACAAACAATGCAATATATATATATTACGAACACTAATAGAAAGATCAATAGAGAAACAAAGAGACATATATTTATGCTTCATAGATTATACTAAGGCATTTGATAAAGTAAAACATGATGAGCTGATTAAAATGTTGGAAGATATCAACATTGATGGGAAAGATTTAAGAATAATAAAGAATATATACTGGAACCAAGTAGCAGCAATTAAAATGGGAAATAAAGAGGGTAGTTAGGAACAGATAAAGCTAGGAGTACGACAGGGGTGTGTCTTGTCACCCGATCTCTTCTCCCTGTATAGCGAAGTAATAATGAGAGAGATCAAAGAGAAGCCAGGAATACTAATCGGAGGATATAATATAAACAATATACGCTATGCAGCAGACCTACAACAATTGTTGGACAGTGTAGTAACAGAGAGTGCACAGAAAGGACTGTCCTTGAATATCAAGAAAACAGTAACAATGGTGATATCAAAGAAAATGGGGACGCCAAAATGTGACATAGAAATAGAAGGGGAAATTCTCAACCAAGTGGATAATTTTAAATACCTAGGGGCACTTATAACATCAGATGGAAGATGTACTAAAGAGATTAAGAGCAGAATAGGGCAGGCAAAGACAGCATTTCAGAAAATGACGAGTATCTTATGCAATAAGTCGCTATCAATGAATGTAAGAAAGAGAGTACTAAAATGCTATATAGAACCAGTTTTGCTGTATGGCAGCGAATCTTGGAATGTAAATGAACAAATTAGGAAGAACTTAGAAGCAACAGAGATGTGGTTTTTAAGACGAATGTTGCGAATTCCTTGGACTGCCAGAGTAACTAACAACGATTGCCTGAAAGAGGCTGATGAAACTAGAACAAACACTATATACAACAATAAGAAAGAGACAAACATCTTTCTTTGGTCATGTGATGAGAAGAGAGGCATTGGAGAACATCGTGACGACTGGAAAGATCGAGGGGAAGAGAAGCAGAGGCAGACCAAGAGAAATGATGCTGGACGGACTGAGACGGTGGCATGGAGGAATATCATCAGCAGAGTTGATCCAGAACACCAAAGACCGAGATCTGTGGAGAGCCATGAACGCCTACGCCAGCCGGCACGGCACTTGATGATGATGATATATATATATATATATATATATATATAATATATATATATATATAATATATATAGAGAGAGAGAGAGAGAGAGAGAGAGAGAGAGAGAGAGAGAGGAGAGAGAGAGAGAGAGAGAGAGAGAGAGCAAGTGCCATTGGAAGAAAGAGAGAATATTGTTTGTGGCTAGGCAATAACGACACTAAGAAACAGAACATTAATTCAGATGCAGAGAAACGAACAATACAAGAACTTGATATATGTAAGAACAAAGAGCTTAACTACGCCTCACATCCGCTTCTCAGATGTCTGGTGCCATTACTATCTATAAATAGAGGTGCTAGGACAACTACCCAACTCATTACACCATAACATGTCCATGGTTGACTTAACCAAAACAATCCATTATGTTGCAAGTGCACGTGATTGGCATTTCAGATCGCTGTAATTAGGCCTACGTTGTTGTCTTATATTGCGTGTATCTTGACTTTTTATTTAAAAACAAAAATTCCCGATTCCATATTTGATTTCTTTATATGAGGGTACGTTGGAGACTTGGTCATCTTTATTGTTTATTGTTGCATATCCCTAAGAACGTTGCAGTCAACACCAGCATTTTTCAGCTGCTGTTGATGTACTAGGAAAGTTTTACGTTCAGTAGTTTGCCATTGCTTTCTGAACGACCGGCTCACATACCGCCGTAAGTTACCAACGCGGCGCGATCCGCTGCCGATTCTCGTAGCTGCTGTTTTCCCCAAGTGGGTATACTGGATAACGAACAATGTCGTTAACTCCTTGGCCAGGGAGACCGGCTGGTCATTTATGTGGTATGTATTCTGCTGAAAGAGCACCCCCTGAAACAAGTAAAGAGCTTAAAGTACTCGTACTTAGTAAGTATTATATCATCAGATGGCAAATCAGAACAGGAGATCTGAAATAGATTCAATAAGGCAAACCAATTCATTGGGCAAATGGCACCAATACTAAAGTACAAACACATATGCTTAGATACTTTAAAAAAGCACTTTCAACACAATCTTTCTACCAACTCTATGCTACCAATGCCAAACCTGGACAATGACAGAAAAGGAGAAAAGAAAAATCACAACAATAGAAATTAGATTCCTGCGTAGAATACTCAATGTATCAAGAAGAGAGAAAATCAGAAATAAAGAAATCAGGGCTAGATTTCATTAGAAAATGGCAAGTTACATCGTTCGGCTAGATAACCATTCTACCAACTGACAGTATACCACAAGAAGCAATGGTGTACTGACCAAATGGAATGAGAAGAAGAAGCCGACCATGCAAACGATGAACAGAGGGAATAACAGGATCCAATGAAATCTCAGTACATGAAGGCCATTAACGGGCACTCTCCCGCTGTTTATACCTCACCTCGACACTGCAGGATACAAGAGTAACACGATGAGATGGGATAGCGGTGTATAGAACATGAAGTTATGTTCCTTACACATTTCGTGTAGACTGTTTATGTGGACTTTTAATTCTGCTTCTGGTGTTGTTATTATTGCTTGATTGTCTGCAAATAAGAGTTCTTTAATGGTGTAATTTGCCATTGATTTGTCCTCTGTGTTCCGTTCTTCATGCGGTGTTGCTACGGTCTCCTTTTGACTGGTTCTGTACATATGTTGTCTATATAGGTAATGAACAAGAGGGGGGGGGGGACAGGACACAACATTGTCGTACTCCTAATCTTATGGTGAAGGGTTCTAAGCGTCCTTCATTTGTTCTTACCAAGCATTCACTGTTATTGTATAAGCTTCTACATTTCACTTTATCGCTCAGTGTATACTTATTTTTGTCTCTCTTTAACTCTCTCTCTCTCTCTCTCTCTTTTCTTTCTCTCTCTCTCTCTTTCTCTCTCTCTCTCTCTTTCTTTCTCTCTCCCTCTCTTTCTCTCACTCTCTCCAGCAGATTTTGTGTATGATAAACAAGGCATGTGATCCAAGGCGAATACTTGCATCTTTGGGAGTGATGAACGAACGAACGAACTAGCGAGCAGGTCCTCTTACATTCGGCCCTTCAGATCACTCATCTTTCGCTCATAAATTGTGCCTTTCTTCAGATCTGGTGGGAGGTCATTCCATAATTGAGCACTAGACTACGCAAAACATGTTTTGAATGTTGGCGAAGAGATTTCTCTCCTGAGCTGTTATCAAACCACTGTCTCCATGAGCACTGTGTCTGCAAAGCTCTCCATCACCTCTCCAAACTTGGGATCTAGTGGGGTCTGCAAGAGCTTCATAACAACTTCACATCTCCGGAGAGGTGTTTCATGATGTAACAAGGGCGTGATTCAGCACAGATCATACCGACAGGCAGGGCTTAGTCCAGGGTTAATCGTGGTTCATCAGCAGGCTTTTGGTGTTTCAGTGTCATCTGATTGTAACCCAATGTCCCCGGGGGAATAATAGCTACAGAAGAAAACAAACATTGAGTCAGTCATAGATTTATAGAGTTAGGTATACACGGAGTCATAGAGAGAAACGCTAGTATAAACAGGTAGAGAAAGACACATAAATATAAACAAAGTAGACCATGGTATAAAAATGTAGATAAACATATAAATAAATTGAGCTAGAAATGTAAGCATTTGTATAAATAGAGTCAAAGAGGGATAGAAACCGCCCAATAAACAGTGACGTGTAGAGACAGAGATTATAGTATACATAGGCAGACTAGTGTATTTGTGTAAACAGGGTAGTGGAGAGATAGAAGGTAAGTCTAAACAGAGTGATAGAGAAAAGGAAATGATATAAACGAGGTCAAAGAGGGATCGAAACATTGAAATAGAGGTATAGAAATGACGAGAGCGAAAGAGAGAGAGAGAGAGAGAGAGAGAGAGAGAGAGAGAGAGAGAGAGAGAGAGAGAGAGAGAGAGAGAGAGAGAGAGAGAGAGAGAGAGAGAGATGCTCCCCATCAGGGTCTGGGCGAAGACGGGCCGGGTCAGACAGACAGACAGACAGATAGACAGACAGACAGACAGACAGACAGACAGACAGACAGACAGACAGACAGACAGACAGATAGTCGGTAACGGGAACGAGAACTTATATGACTACTTATATGAATTAAATGAGATGCTCCCCACCAGGGTCTGGGCGAAGCCGGGCCGGGTCAGCTAGTCTAATATACAATATAGACTCGACGACACTTGCGCACAGAAATATACAACACTAAATCACAATCTAAATATGTCTACACAAATAATGACATGGTAGGCACATTCTGTGGCCATCACCATCTTCTGCATCGTAGTGCGTCCGATCACGCTAACAGTCACGAATCGAATGATTCTCAATGCCCTTGTCACCTTCGCAATCACGTGTGTTCGCTCCGGTGACAATCTCGCTCGCCACGCAGGTCACGATCAACGATTACCATACATTCATTACCATACAATCATTACCATACATGCATTACTGTACATACATTCCCAAACATATATTACCATACATGCATTACCGTAGATACATTATGTACATACATTACCATACATACATTACCGTACATACATAACTGTACATACATTATACATTATCATACATACATTACCGTACATATTACTGTACATACATTAACATACATACATTACTGTACATACATTATCATACATACATTACTGTACATACATTTTAAAAAATGTTTTGCATATCCTTTACAGGACATCGCTGTCAACATCAGCATCTTTCAGCTGATTGTTGATTTCTTGGCAAGATTACGCTCAGTAGTTTGCCACTTGCTTTCTGAGCGACCGGCTCCATACTCTCACAAGTCACTGGCGCGACTCGAACCGCTTCCAATTCTCCTGCGCTCACGTCAACCACTAGAGTATTCGGGGTTACAGAGAAAGCTGCTAACTCCTCGACCAGGGAGACCGGCGTACATACATTACTATACATATATTACAATACATACAGTCCATACAAACATTACCATGCATACATTATTTTATTTTCTTTTTGTTCGAATATCCTTTTTACGGGACATCGCTTTCAACATCAGCATCTTTCAGCTGATTTTTGATTTCATAGCAAGATTACGCTCAGTAGTTTGCCATTGCTTTCTGAGCGACCGGCTCACATACCCCTTAAGTTATCGACGCGGCTAGAACCGCCACCGATTCTCCCGCACGTCACGTTACTCACTAGATTATACGGGATTACGGAGAAAGTCGATAACCACTAGGCCAGGGAGCCGGCATACATACATTACCATACGTATATGATCATACATACATTACCACAGATAATTACCATACATACATTACCATACACGCACTACCATACATACATTACCATACGTACATTACCATACATAAATTACCATAAATACATTACCATACACACATTACCATACATACATTACCATACATACATTACCATAAATACATTACCATACACACATTACCATACATACATTACCATACATACATTACCATACGTACATTACCATACATAAATTACCATAAATACATTACCATACACACATTACCATACATACATTACCATACATACATTACCATACACACATTACCATACATACATTACCATACATACATTACCATAGATACATTACCATACATACAATACCATACGTACATTACCATACGTACATTACTGTACATACATTACCATACGTACATTACCACACGTACATTACCATACATACATTACCATTCATACATTACTATATATATACATTGCCGTACATATATTATCATACATTCATTACTATACATACATTCATCATCATCGAGTGCCGTGTCGGCTGGCGTAGGCGTTCTTGGCTCTCAACAGATCTCGGTCTTTGGTGTTCTGGATCAACTCTGCCGATGATATTCCTCCATGCCACCGTCTCAATCCCCCCAGCATACATAAATTACCATACATATATTCCATACATACATTACTATACATATATTCCATACATACATTACCATACCTACATTACCATACATACAACTCTATCCATCAATCAATCATGTGCCATGCCTGAAAGTGTGAGCGGTCATGACTCGCCATTTCACTCGATCACCAGAGTCGTGGATTAGCTCAGTGTTCTTGTCTCGACCATGCCATGTGGCCAAGCCATCCAGGTATTTACTTCTCGGTCTTCCCCTTGGTCTGTTGCCTTCGATCTTGCCAGTTGTCACTAAGTTCTCCAATCCATTTCTTCTCATAACATGTCCAAAAAATTTTGACTGTCTACGTCTAATTTCTCTAATCAGTTTACGATTTTCATTTGTCTCCTGTAGTACTTGGTCATTGGTTTTTCTGTCTGTCCATGGTATTCTTTGCATTTTCCTCAGAAACCACATTTCTGCAGCCATCAGATGTTTTTCAGCTTGACTGCTCATTGTCCAAGTTTCACATCCATACAAAAGAACAGGCTCTATGTAGCACCTCAACACTCTTTTTCTCGTTTCAGTTGACATCTTTTTATTGGTCAGTATGTTTTTCATCTTGCTAAAGGCTACTTTCGCCATGGCGATTCTTGTTCTAATCTCTACAAGGCATCTCCCATCAGATGTTATGACTGTTCCGAGATAATTGTACCGATTCACTTGTTGAAGAATATTCCCATTTACTTGTATATTACATTGTGGTATTTCGTTCTTCCTAGTGACGACCATAATCTGTGTCTTTTTACAATTTAATTCTAATCCCAGTTGTTCACTGTATGCAACAACCGCATCTACTAATTGTTGCAGATCCTGCTCATTGTCTGCAATCAATACTTTATCATCTGCATATCTAATGTTATTGATGTTTCGTCCTCCAATGGTGATTCCATTTATATCTTCTACATTTCTTTAAATGTATTCACTGTATAGGGAACAAAGATCTGGACATTACACATCCCTGCCTATCACCTCTCTTAATAGGCTGATATTACTCCACTTCATTATCAATCCTTACGGCAGCTTGTTGTTTCCAATATATGTTTTTTATTAGTCTAATGTCTTTCCCATCAATTTGTAGATCTGCAAGCATATCTATCATGTTGACATGTCTCACTCTATGGAAAGCCTTTGTGTAGTCAATAAAGCAAAGATGTATATCTTTGTTTACTTCTATAGAACGTTCAATAACTGAACGCAGCATATACACAGCATTTACTGTACCCTTTCCTTCTACAAACCCACATTGTTCTTCCCCTATTTCAGGTTGTATTTTCTTCCTCACTCTTTGCATGATAATTCGTAGCAAAATCTTTGTGATGTGACTCATTATACTGATTGTTCTATATTGATCACATTCCAAGGCTCCTGATTTCTTTGGGATTGCAATAAATTCAGAATTACATAATTCAGAAGGTATATGTCCGGTATCATATAATGAGTACAGCAGTCTGCTGACTTGATCTTCTTCTTCTTCTTTCGTTCGCTTGAAATATGTCTATATCTGCAATGTCGTCTCTTGCATGAATTGAACTGTCTTTTTCAGTTCACACAGTGGTCCATAGAGTTTATCTCCCACTGTCGTCTCTCTAGGCCAGAAGGTTTGCCTAGATATGTTATATTTTGGGCAGTCTTGGAGTATGTGCTCTGCTGTCTGCGACGCCAATCCACATGTGCACATGGCTGTTTCACCAATCTTGAATTTTGTATACATGTGGTTGCGTAATCTATTGTGTCCTGTTCTGAGGCGCAGAATAATGACTTGTTCTGGTCTGTCCATAACGTGGTAGTCATCTTGAGCAGGTTTTGGTGGCTTTCTGACTGATTTGATCATTCTTTTCTTTTGGTGGTATGTAACGGGCACATCAGGCTGTTCTTCTTTGGCTCCTTCCTTAGCCAATTGATCAGCTCTGTCGTTTCCGGGTACTCCACAGTGGGATGGTATCCACTGTATGGTGACTTTATGCTGACTGCTAAGTTCAGAAAGTAATGTCCTTAGTACTGGCAATTTCCCAGAGAGGAGCGCCTCGAGTACTGATTTTGCATCTGTCAGTAGCACCACAGGTTGTGTACCATTGCTGTTATTTAGTAATTTCTCTGTTGCTATCTTGATTGCCTCAATTTCGGCATCATAGTTATGGCAGTACTTTCCTGTCGGTACTCTGGCTGTGTCCCTAGTATTATTTGGGTATTCTATGTACACTCCCGCTCCTCCATTTCGAACAGCATTTTGTGCTGACCCATCTGTGTAGACTCGGATCCTGAGGTCCTGTGGGTATTCTTCATCAAGGAAGCTGAGAGTGGCTGTTCTGCGCTGCACACTGTTCTGTTCTTCCTTGTCAAATATTCCTCTCACTTTTGTCTGTTGTGATTTTATCTGAACCTGGGGCCTTGACATAAACATACATACACTAAAATACATACATTCCATACATACATTACCAAACATACATTACCAACATACATTACCATGCGTATATTACCATACGTACATTAACATAGATAAATTACCATACGTGCATTGTCATACATACATTACCATAAATACATTACGATACATACATTACCATGCATATATTACCATGCAGACATTAGCATACGTACATTGCCATACATATACTACTCTGCTTCCAGCAGTCACTTCAAAGTTTTACCATTAATGAGCATTGTTTGAATAACGAAGACACAAACAATAGGTCGCGTGAGTTGTTGTCTGGCATATTTCACTGCACCTCGTCGGGTCCATTCTGCACAAATCACAGCAATAAGATACATCTTTCAAGCTAATATATCTGACAATAAATCATGCAATGTATTGTTTGCGTCTTTGTTGTTCAAATTCATTACGGGCAGACATTGCTTTGAATTAGCATAGATTCCGAGTAAATGCAACCTAAAGATTAAATGTCATGGCCGGGTAGAACAGGCCCTTAGCCTTTAGCGGTAACTGGTCTAGGATCCAGACTCCGACAGGCTGACAGTTAGACCATCTATTTGCTGATACGGCAGCTTCAGCAGCTGGTCTTGTTCTAGACGTATTTATTAGTGCTGCATTTCCTGTGGAGTAAACTAAGCAGGCTGAGAGAGGGATCAGGCTGCATGGGCAACACATGGTCTCTAAATTCAACCCAGGCTTTGTGTTATGGAGAGATAACTCCATTTTACAAACTATCGTATCGTCTGTGAAGATGGCATGTGCCATTATATTTCCGATTCCTTAAATAGCTGAGAGTTACCATCCCTGCAAAAGAATCCCTCCCCCCCCCCCCCACCCCCACTCCCCACCCCACACCCCCAAACTCCAGTCTAAATTCCCCGGTTTGAAAAACAAACGCGAAATTAGATTTACTTAGAAAGCCCATAAATTTAACCACGAGTCATCTTTTCAAATTATATCGGTTAAAACTCGTTGCCAACAGTCATGGTCGATAGACAGACAAAAAGTTACATTTTATTATGACGGCTGGCGCTGTCGATCATGTGCAGCATTTTTCTGCAGTTTGGAATGAATTTTGCGCAGAAAATTAGAAACCTTGTAGCCATAAAAGCAACCAAGATGAAATTAAAAATATAGCTGTTTATTTGCACTCGTTGACTAGGCTAGTTATGACGTCGACATGTGGAGACGCGATAACATCATATCATTATCATCATCAGTGTGCCATGCCGATAAGCGTGGGCGATCAGGGTTCGCATCTCACACGATCAGGTCGGTGTTCTTGTCCTGATCATGCCGTGTGGTCAAGCCATCCAGACATGTTTTCTCTGCCTTCCCATTTCACTCTTTTCCCTTCAATCTTAATCTTGCAAGTTTTCACGAAGTTTTCCAGTTTATACCTCTGCTATGTCTGTATGTCTTTTGTTGACTCTGGCTTCTGCTAACGCGCTCTTCTACTAACTCGCTCTTCTGCTGACTCTAGCTTTTACTGAGATCATTTGTGTTGTCCTAGGTCTGTTTTTCTTACTCCAGTCAGTTTATTTTCCCTCAGCTCTGTGTCTTCTCTTGTGCATAGTCCCCCAATGGTACCAGGAAGTGTCTAGGAGAGTAAAGGCGCCCGGCTTGATACTGATCACACCACCCACCGAGTGTAGACTGTTCTATACAAATGCAGGTCTAGCACCATATACCCAAGCAGTGTAACAGGGCTTTAATTTTTGTTTTTGCATATCTTATTTACATAATATTACAGTCAACACCAGCACTTTTCAGATGATGGTGATGTCTTGGCAAGTTTTACGTTCAGTAGTTAGCCATTGCTTTCTGAACGACCGGTTCACATACCTTTCTGTAAGAAACCAACGCGACGCCATCTGCTCCCGAATCTCGCACAGCTGTGTTTCGTACGCGGGTATACAGGATTACGAACAGCGTGCTTAACGCCTTCGCCAGGGAGGACGGCGGGTTTTAATTACTTACGTAATATTATCAGTTCCATGTTGTTGTTTTGTTTTATTGGGAGGGGAGGGGAAAGGGGGGGGGGGGGGGGGGGGGGGGGGGGGGGGGTTCCTCAAGCTATTAATTTTTCTATCATATTGTTAAATGGATTTTGTAGCCATTTCTATTGCGGTTTTTTATAGGGGGGGGGGGGGGGGAGGGGGGAGGGGGGGGGGTGTGGGGTCTCATATCTGCTATCATTTGATATTATATACGTCAGGAAGAATAAACGTGTTACTTGATCTGTTATCTATTATAGCATGTGCCAGACACTTGATCTAGTATCCGTTATGGCATGTGCCAGATAGACTAAACTTGATCTATGATCTACTATGGCATGCGCCAGACAGATTAAACTTGATCTAGTATCCGTTATGGCATGTGCCAGATAGACTAAACTTGATCCATATTCTTTTATGACATGTGCCAGACAGATTAAACTTGATCTAGTATCCGTTATGGCATGTGCCAGATAGACTAAACTTGATCCATATTCTTTTATGACATGTGCCAGACAGACTAAACTTGATCTAGTATCCGTTATGGCATGTACCAGACAGACTTAAACTTGATCTATGATCTACTATGGCATGCGCCAGACAGATTAAACTTGATCTAGTATCCGTTATGGCATGTGCCAGATAGACTAAACTTGATCCATATTCTTTTATGACATGTGCCAGACAGACTAAACTTGATCTAGTATCCGTTATGGCATGTACCAGACAGACTTAAACTTGATCTATGATCTACTATGGCATGCGCCAGACAGATTAAACTTGATCTAGTATCTATTATGCCGGTCTCTCTGGCTGTGGAGTTACAACACTTTCTATCTGTAATCCCGTTTATCACGCAGAGTCTCGTAGCGGAGCGAGAGCTGAGGCGGTTCGACCCCCGCTCGTGACTTGCGGGATACTGAGCCGGCCGCTCAGAAAGCAATGGCAAACTACTGAGCGTAATCTTGCCAAGAGATCAACATACAGCTGAAAGATGCTGGTGTTGACAGCTAAGTCCTGTAAAAGGATATGCTAAAAAAAAAAAGTATCTATTATGGCATGCGACAGACAGACTAAACTTGATCTAGTATCCATTATGACATGTGCCAGAGAGACTAATTTTGACCTATGATCTATTATGACATGTGCCAGACAGACTAAACTTGATCTAGTATCCATTATGGCATGTGCCAGACAGACTAAACTTGATCTATGATCTACTGTGGCATGCGCCAGACAGATTAAACTTGATCTAGTATCTATTATGGCATGCGACAGACAGACTAAACTTGATCTAGTATCCATTATGACATGTGCTAGACAGACTAAACGTGATCTATGATCTACTATGACATGTGCCAGACAGACTAAACATGATCTATGATCTACTATGGCATGCGACAGACAGACTAAACTTGATCTAGTATCCATTATGACATGTGCTAGACAGACTAAACGTGATATATGATATACTATGACATGTGCCAGACAGACTAAACGTGATCTATGATCTACTATGGCATGTGCCAGACAGACTAAATTTGATCTATGTTCTATTATACCATGTGCCAGACAGACTAAACTTGATCTAGTATCTATTATGACATGTGCCAGACAGACTAAACGTGATCTATGATATACTATGGCATGTGCCAGACAGACTACACGTGATCTATGATATACTATGACATGTGCCAGACAGACTAAACTTGATCTATGATCTACTATGGCATGCGCCAGACAGATTAAACTTGATCTAGTATCTATTATGGCATGCGCCAGACAGATTAAACTTGATCTAGTATCTATTATGGCATGCGACAGACAGACTAAACTTGAACTAGTATCCGTTATGGCATGTGCCAGACAGACTAAACGTGATCTATGCTATGTGCCGGACTGGAGACACTTGTTCTGGTATCTATTACGACATGTGTTGGACCAACTACCCCACAGTCTGTGCAACGGAAATGTATACGCAGTACGATGCACGGCCACGCAGACCTCTGATTGTTTACACTTGTCTGTCTAAAGAATAAACACAGGGTTCCTTGTCCTAGTTCTTGTGACCGTGTACACATGGGACGAGTTGTTTCTTGTACACAACATGAACCCGCCAGACAGTCCAGCACAGACAACGTAATGTTTATGTATTTATTCAGTCTCTGTTTGAAATATTATTTTTATGTTTCGTGTTCTTGGCTTCGAATATCCTCAATAGAATCTATTGACCTATTGTGAGAGTAGGTCTGAAAGCGACAACAAGTTGAGATCCTTACTTGGCGAATCAGACATAACAAATCGAATAATATTCTCTGCAATTTATCTGGCCAATCGATATGTGGGAAAGAGTTGTTATGTGCTATATACAGCCAATCCTGGTGTAAGAAAGCGAATCATTGACACACGACAAGTGGGGAATTTTGTAGTAGTTGCCGAGATGTGGTTTAACAGAATAATGATGAGAACACCGTGGACGGATAGAAAGAGCAATGAAGATATCTTAAAAGAATTTAACTCACAAAAAGAACCGGTTACTCACATCAGCCATATACAGTCTACATTCTTCAGGCATATCATGAGAATAGAAAAGCTGGAATATGTCGTCACGATCACAACGCCATACGGCATGGACTAAATCAGATTGATAGTACTTGAGACAAAAGTCAGTCGACAGACATGATCTCCAAAGCCAGACGGCATGGACTATAAGAAGATTGGCAATACACGAGACAGAAGGCTGTGGTCAGACATGATCACCAACGCCACAAGACATGGACTATAATAAGATTGACGGTTCACGTGACAGAAGGCTGTGGACAGACATGATCACCAACGCCCCAAGACATGGACTATAAGAAGATTGACGGTTCACGTGACAGAAGGCTGTGGACAGACATGATCACCAAGACCGCACGGTATTGACTATAATAATATTGCCAGTAAACGAGATAGGAGGCTGTGGACAGACATGATCACCAACGCCACACAACATGGACTGCAAGAAGTGCCACATGGCGGACCTTGCACCACAAGCTCCTTAACTCATGTTCCCTGTCTGTCAATAACACTTAGTTAATAATTAGTTGAAATGTTGTTTCTGTGGAAAATGCAAAGAGCTCCCTGGAGAGAAAGAAAACCCAGAAAATCGAATAAGAAAGTTCTGCAAGAAACAAATAAAACCGTAAATTAATTAGAGAAGTTAGACGCAGACAGTCAAGATTATTTAGGTCATGATATGAGGAGAAATAAACACTAAAAT
>JACEFZ010025073.1:25000-38549 GCA_014155875.1 Cepaea nemoralis
TTATCCATCCATCCATCCATTCGTCCGTCCGTCCGTTCGTCCATCTGTCTGTTTGTCTGTTTATGTGATATATGAATGAAATAATGTATGAGAGCAGAACGATAAGAAGGGCAGAATGTCGGACGGGCCTGCGTGCCCAATTATTACCTCTTTGAAATAAAATGTGTGCTTTTGTTCGTTTGTTCTGGCTGTATATTTTTTCAAGACCCCCTCTCGTTTCGTAAAGTGAATCAGTTCTTCGTTTGAGCATTTTCTTAATTAAAGTACTCCATTTTTGCCAGCTACGCTTCCTCGTGTTTTGTTCGTCGATGAAAACTTTGGTCGGAACGTTCGCTTATCTATTAGTTTCCTTTAGTCGACACCAGTTATATTTTGTGTTCATTCGAATTCCAATACTCACTCTGCAGCAGTTACCCCCTTGTTTTCGAAGTCTGTTGGTTGAGAACTATGTCAGTCTATGTCTATTTCCTTTAGTCGGACATCCTAGTTATATTTTATGTTCATTCGAATTCCAATATTCACTCTGCAGCAGTTACCCCCTTGTTTTCGAAGTCTGTTGGTTGAGAACTATGTCAGTCTATGTCTATTTCCTTTAGTCGGACATCCTAGTTATATTTTGTGCTCATTCGGATTCCAATACTCGCTCGGTAGCGGTTACCTCCATTTGGTCGATGTCTCTTGTCAGGTCTTAATCAGTATGACTGAACTACCATATGACAGCAGACGATACTGCTTTCTGTTAATGCCGAATGTTGGGCGGCGCTTACAAAACCCGGCACTCCACATTGTGCCAACGACTTCGGGTGGATGAGCGTAATTGGGAGGGTGCAAGCCTTACCCTAGTGCCAGACTAAATGTCATTGCAGGGCAGACCAGGACATACGCTTTGCAGATCCGGCAGCTTCTGCAGCTTGTCTTGTTCCCAACGTATTGATTTTATTTTTCCTCTGATGTAAACTAGAAAGTCGAGATAGGGATTATGCTGCATGGTCAACACATGATCTCTAAATTATGTCCAGGCTTTGTGCTCTGGAGTGGTACAACTCCAGTCTACAAACTATCGTTTGTCAAGACAGCAAAGCACCAGTGATTGGTTGGGTATTACGTTCTAATGGTTGCACGGACTAGCTAAGAGACTTGAGTAGTTATTGGCCCAAACGATTTCGATAAATTGATGCAACATGTATGGGGAAAGGCCAGCTGAAATATCGATTCCTTCATGCGTGTGACGATATGTGTAATATCCAGAACAGTCACAGATGTCTGCATCTTGTAGAGTTTCGTTAATTAACGGTTGCAGTGAGTCTTGTTTATATATTGTACTTTTACGTTAATTAACGGTTGAAATAATCATTGTTGTGTCTTGGTATAATATCATGCACAGGCACATCGGGTGAGATTTGTACGTGGTAAAGTTGCATTAATTAACAGCAGACATAAATCTTGAGGCGTATTCGTGAAATATAAAGTTACAGACAGAGAGACAAATGGCTGGATAGTTAGAAAGACAGTGAAACAAATTGCAAAATAGTCAGACATTGTGGAGCGCAGAGGTGTTTCCAAGGCACCAGGGCCAGGTTCTATACTGGCCAAGACCTACTAACATTTCCTAGTCCTGCGTCTTGGGTAACAGGTCCCTTCGGGGTCCTGGCTAACGTAGTAGGCTCGCTGATTCTTTCGAGGTCGGAGAGTATTTGCCTGCACGGCGAGAAACCACCAGTCTGCACACCAATAAGCCAGACATGGGACAACGGATACTCACGCAAACCTCATTCCGGTATGACATCACACTGATGTTGGACAACAGGATGTCTTCATCCGACATACAGGACCTCGCGGAGGAGTTCACAGCCAGCGAACGCAAGCAAGTCAGACATTTAAGCTAACACAGTGAAAAATAGACTGCCAGGCATGTTAACAGAAATATGGCTAACTGGTCACATAGCTTGGCAGGTCGCTAGATATTAGGATGTGTAAACAGACACACTGTCAAACAGACAGGAAAACAGCGAGATGGATATAAATCAAGTCAACCAGCTAGTCCAGCTAGTTTAGCAAGACAGACAGACAGACAGACAGACAGGCAGGCAGCCAGGCAGGCAGGCAGACAGGCAGCCAGCCAGCCAGCCAGCCAGCCAGCCAGACAGACAGACAGACAGAAAGACAGACAGATGAACGGATGGAAGGATTTTGGGTTGTAGGTAGGTAGGTAAGCAGAAAAGTGCGTAGGCAGGTAGGTAGCTAGGTAGGTAGGTAGGCAGTTAGGTAAATAGGTAGGCATCTATGTAGGTAGGTTGATAGGCTTGTTGATAGGTAAATGGGAGGTTAAAAAGTTAGTTGCATATCCTTTACAGCAGTGCTTCCCAAAGTGGTGGTCCGTGGACCGGTACCGATTCGCGAGCCCTTCTTTGCCAGTCCGCACGAGCTACGATTTGATAAGCTTGTAAATAATAAACAGGCCCACCCCTCGCATTAAATAGTTACTGTCAGCAGCTGATCATTAAATCATTTTTATTACAACAAACTGTAATTTAGTCAGCTTGTTTAAAATCTGATTTGGTATCGTTTTCCAAGATATGTTTTATTTTTATTTTATATTGGTGTTCATTACTGTCGGTGTATACAAGTATATACACTTTACAAGAAGACCTAAATGTAGTTTTGACATTTGAAAAAATTGTTGATGTGTAAATCTCTACATAATTTTACTCATGAAAATGGGACCACCATTAAATAAATCACCGTCATCCAATAATATTATTGAGCAGTATTTAGCGCACCCGGACAACACGCACAATTACGTTAAATCTTATATTTATATTACAATGTATATTGAGGTCATATAAAATTTCAGATTACAAGGGGGAAAATGTTTTTAAACGGCACAGGTCCCTGGTGCAACAGGAAAATGTTATGTCAGTCCACGAAAGTGAAAAGTTTGGGAAGCACTGCTTTACAGGACATCGCAGACAACACCAGCATTTTGTGCTGTTGTGATCTCTTGGCAAGTTTATTTTCAGTAGTTTGCCATTGCTTTCTGGACGACCGGCACCCATATCATTTTGTAACAAACTAACGCAAGGCGGTCTGCTGCCAACTCGCCAGCAGCTGTATTTCGGATGCGGGTATGCGGGATTACAAACTGGGTCCTTAATCCCTTCGCCATGGAGCCGGCAAATGGGAGGTATGTAGGTAAATGGGTAGATAAGCAGGTAGGCAGGCAGACAGGCAGACAGGCAAGTAGGTACTCGGGTCGGTAGGTAGGTAGGTAGGTGGGTAGTAGGTAGGTAGGTAGTTAGGTGGGTGGGTAGGTAGGTAGGTAGGTAGGTAGGTCGATAAGTAAGATATGTATTGACAATATGGGAGGAGCAGGAGGGCGGGGGGGGGGGGGAATCGTAAGCAGGTAGACAGATTATTTCGTTACCCGACTATGAGAGGTAAGAATCTATAGCTAGCAAGCGAACAAACAAACAAACAAACAAACAAACAAACAAACAAACAGGTGGCACTTCTATCGCAAGCCCAAACGGCATTCAGCAATATCTGTTGTGCTAACATCTTCCTCCTAACTGATTTCTATGGAAAGTCTGCCAGTTTTTTCAGCATCAATCTTCCAAACGTAATTGCTGGCACCATTTCCATTACTATAGGGAGATGTATTTGTATGGCTGGTGTTGAACAAAGATCTGGCTAAAACAATATGTCACAGGGGTATCTTTGTTGTGTAGCTGCCAGTGTGGCCTTAACATCTTTTCGTCTCTTGGTATTTCGATACTTGTATCCGTATGTTTTGTTTTGTATTGTTTACAGATTTGTTTCAATCTCTTAATTATATGTATTTATATATGTATTTATGTGCATACAAAGGCTAACTTTTTTTTTTTTTGTTTCTATTCCTATGTCTGCTAGTTTTTCTTTATTTTTAATTTTTTTTTTTTTTCATCTCTTGCATTTTTTTCAATGACTCATCCCTTCTTTGTATCTCTGTATGGTGCGTGTCTATTTTTAACTATTGTTTCTTGTTAGTTTTTTCTTTTCTTCTTATTTGTGTGTGCTAATAATGCCTACCTTATTTATTTGTTTATACCTGTTTCAATTTAAGTTTTTCTTCCTTTAATGTTTAAGAATGTTACATTTAATTTTTTATGTATATATGTCTGTTGGTCTGTTTGTCTGTCTGTTTTTCTTCCTGCCTATCTGTCTGTCTGTCTGTCTGTCCGTTCTATCCGTCCGTCCGTCCGTCCGTCTGTCTGTCTGTCTGTTCTGTCTGTCTGTCTGTCTGTTCTGTCTGTCTGTCTGTCTGTCTGACCGTCTGTTTTGAACTTGAGACACCATATGGTTAGCAGAAGAAAAAATAAAATAAAAAATCTTATAGGAACATATAAAGTACGACCATCAACAGGAGAGACATATTGACGTTCTAGAGTGGCACACAATGGCAAGTGTCAAATGTTGTACACATTCAACCATGACACGCAGAAACCTGCACAATGAACAGACAATCGGAAAGTCGAATTGAGGCCTTGCTTGTGTGGCTATTAAGAACTTCAGGACAACAAAACAATTGAACGCCCAGGTTCTGGAGAGACTGGGAATTAAAGAGATTTGATGCAAGAAATCAACAAGACAAGTTAAATATTCAGGCCAGTTTAAACGTCCTCAATGGGCAGGCATGGCCCAAAGGCCGGGAAGGCAATCTGACTGTTGGAAGAGGGATCCAGAAAAGAAACATCAACCGTCGAAGTCAGAAGATATTCTCCCACATAGCACATAGCACGGGACTAGACAGCGGACATCTACGCACTACAGTGGATGCCATGCACCACACATATCAAATGTTGATCGCAGAAGAAGAAGATAAAAGACACAGCACACTTGTAAAAACCATTCTGAAGGATAAGGAGGAGACAAGCGAGCAACAGGTAGGCCTCGATACAAGTGGGAAGATATCATTCATAGATGGGTGAAGTTATATCCTTTACAGGACATCGCTGTCAGTATCAGCATCTTTCAGCTGATTGTTGATTTCTTGGCAAGATTACGCTCAGTAGTTTGCCATTGCTGTCTAAGCGACAGAATCACATACCCCGTAAGTTACCAGCGCGGCGAGAACCACTACCGATTTTCGCACAGGTTACATTCCACATTCCCAGGGGTGGCGCGGTAAGGGGTATCCCCTATCAAAGGAGAAGTAAGGTGCCTCCTTCCCTCCGCTAGCCTACGGGACACCCTGGGGCAAAGTGGAGTACCCGTTTAGCCTCCCGATCAGGGCTACGTGAAGTCATGTGTGCAGGTGGTTGAAGAGCAGCCGACAGATAGTTGCGGTTTATGGTAATCAGCTTCACGACGGTAGGCAGAAGATCTCTTTTTTTTTGAGGATATGACATGTCAATGTCTCATGCCCGTCTTCATGTAACGAATATAGAACGCACCATAGACAATGGTGGACATAGATAGACAATGGTGTTCAAATGGAAAAGACAGCCGTGAAGCAGTTTCTTTAGTTTCCAATCTTAAGCCAAACGACGAAGAAAAGCAGTATGATTCATCGATCGCGTGGACAGAGACTTGTATGCTGATGGTGGTTATTCTGGAGGAACAGCATCATAGCGACTCAACTGCTTCTCCTATGCCACAACCTTTTGGGGTTTGGGGAAGTGGTCAAGCCGTCTGACTCCTGGCTCCGAAGGTTGTATGTTCGATTCCGGGATGCTTCCTTCATTTCACGAGTGCATTTTTTCGGAGACTCCCTATGGTCGTCGCTGGAGCTACGGAGTTCGTGCTTTGTGCGACGCTTTCCGCGCTGCGGAAAGAAACTGAGCCATATGGGATAAAAACCCGGTGCAATGCAGCCGACCCTGTCGATTTTAAGCTAGTTCTTTCATTGCACCCACTCCCATACGAATCCGGATACGCCTTTGTGTGTCATCAGAATTGGCAGGTCTCACATTACCGTAAAAATAACTTTGTTAGCGAGAAATAACTAGTTGTTAAGCAAAACATCAAAGGAATGTCGCCGCTTTCAATGATTTAAGTTGTTTTTGGACCTATGAAAGACATATTCCTTGGGTGGGGGTAAATATAAGACGGCTGGAAAAATTTCATAACGATGCAACAGACAGTTTTCACAATAATTGATCGTGAATGAAGGCAAACAAATGTGGACATACTATAATGCCGAATGTTGGACGGCGCTTACCAAACCCGACACTCCACATTGTGCCAACGACTTCGGGTGGATGAGCGTAACTGGGAGGGTGCAAGCCTTACCCTAGTGCCAGACTAAATGTCATGGCAGGGCAGACCAGGACATACGCTTTGCAGATCCGGCAGCTTCTGCAGCTTGTCTTGTTCCCAGCGTATTGATTTTACGTTTCCTCTGATGCAAACTAGACAAGTCAAGATAGGGATCATGCTGCATGGTCAACACATGATCTTTAAATTATGTCCAGGCTTTGTGCTCTGGAGTGGTACAACTCCAGCCTAAAAACTAACGTTTGTCAAGACAGCAAAGCACCAGTGATTGGTTGGGTATTACGTTCTAATGGTTGCACGGATTAGCTAAGAGACTCGAGTAGTTATTGGCCCAAACGATTTCGATAAATTGATGCAACATGTATGGGGAAAGGCCAGCTGAAATATCGATTCCTTCATGCGTGTGACGATATGTGTAATGTCCGGAACAGTCACAGATGTCTGCATCTTGTAGAGTTTCGTTAATTAACAGTTGCAGTGAGTCTTGTTTATATATTGTACTTTTACGTTAATTAACGGTTGAAATAATCATAGTTGTGTCTTGGTATAATATCATGCACAGGCACATCGGGTGAGGTTTGTACATGGTAAAGTTGCGTTAATTAACAGCAGACATAAATCTTGAGAAGTATTCGTAAAATATAAAGTTACAAACAGAGAGACAAATGACTGGATAGTTAGAAAGACAGTGAAACAAATTGCTAAATAGTGAGACATTGTGGAGCGCAGAGGTGTTTCCAAGGCACCAGGGCCAGGTTCTATACTGGAAAAGGCCTACTAACACATCCTAGTTCTGCGTCCTGGGTAAAAGGTCCCTTCGGGATCCTGGCTAACGTAGTAGGATCGCTGATTCTTCCGAAGTCGGAGAGTATCTGCCTGCACGGCGAGGAACCACCAGTCCTGCACACCAATAAGCCAGACATGGGACAACGGATACTCACGCAAACCTCAGTCCGGTATGACATCACACTGATGTTGGACAACAGGATGTCTTCATCCGACATACAGTACCTTCGCGCTGGAGTTCACAGCCAGCGAACGCAAGCAAATCAGACATTTAAGCTAACACAATGAAAAATAGACTACAGGCATGTAACAGAAATATGGCTAAATGGCCAGATAGCTTGGCAGGTCGCTAGATATTAGGATGTGTAAACAGACACACTGTCAAACAGACAGGAAGACAGCGAGATGGATAGAAATCAAATCAGCCAGCTAGTCCAGCTATTCCAAGCTAGTCCAGCAAGACAGACAGACAGACAGACAGACAGACAGATGAACGGGTGGAAGGGTTGTAGGTATGTAGGTAAGCAGAAAAGTGCGTAGGCAGGTAGGTAGCTAGGTAGGTAGGTAGGCAGTTAGGTAAATAGGTAGGCATCTATGTAGGTAGGTTGATAGGCTTGTTGATAGGTAAATGGGAGGTTAAAAAGTTAGTTGCATATCCTTTACAGCAGTGCTTCCCAAAGTGGTGATCCGCGGACCGGTGCCGATTCGCGAGCCCTTCTTTGCAGGTCCGCACGAGCTACGATTTGATAAGCTTGTAAATACATAAACAGGCCCACCCCTCGCATTAAATAGTTACTGTTAGCAGCTGATCATTAAATCATTTTTATTACAACATACTGTAATTTAGTCAGCTTGTTTAAAATCTGATTTGGTATCGTTTTCCAAGATATATTTTATTTTTATTTTATACCGGTGTTCATTACTGTCGGTGTATACAAGTGTATACACCTTTACAAGAAGACCTAAATGTAGTTTTGACATCTGAAAACTTTTTGATTTGTAAATCTTTACAATAAAATTTTACTCATGAGAATGGGACCACCATTAGATAATACACCGTCATCCAATAATATTATGGAGCAGTATTTAGCGCACCCGGACAACACCCACAATTACGTTAAATCTTATATTTATATTACAATGTATATTGAGGTCATATAAAATTCCAGATTACAAGGGGGAAAATGTTTTTAAACGGCACCGGTCCCTGGTGCAAAAGGAAAATTTTATGTTAGTCCGCGAAAGTGAAAAGTTTGGGAAGCACTGCTTTACAGGACATCGCAGACAACACCAGCATTTTGTGCTGTTGTGATCTCTTGGCATGTTTACTTTCAGTAGTTTGCCATAGCTTTCTGGACGACCGGCACCCATACCATTTCGTAACAAACTAACACAAGGCGGTCTGCTGCCACCTCGCCAGCAGCTGTGTTTCGGATGCGGGTATGCGGGATTACAAACTGGGTCCTTAACCCCTTCGCCATGGAGACGGCAAATGGAAGGGATGTAGGTAAATGGGGAGATAAGCAGGTAGGCAGGCAGACAGGCAGACAGGCAAGTAGGTACTCGGGTCGGTAGGTAGGTAGGTAGTTAGGAGGGTAGGTAGGTAGGTAGGTAGGTGGGTAGGTAGGTGGATAAGTAGGTAGGTGGTTAGGTGGGTGGGTAGGTAAGTAGGTAGTTAGGAGGGTAGGTAGGTAGATAGGTGGTGGGTGGGTAGGTAGTTAGGTGGGTAGTAGGTGGGTAGTTAGGTTGTTAGGTGGGTAGGTAGGTAGGTAGGTAGGTAGGAGGTAGGTAGGTAAGCAGGTAGGTGAATAAGTAAGATATATATTGACAATATGAGAGGGGCAGGAGGGCGGGGGGATCATAAGCAGGTAGATAGATTATTTCGTTACCCGACTATGAGAGGTAAGAATCTATAGCTAGCAAGCGAACAAACAAACAAACAAACAGGTGGCACTTCTATCGCAAGCCCAAACGGCATTCAGCAATATCTGTTGTGCTAACATCTTCCTCCTAACTGATTTCTATGGAAAGTCTGCCAGTTTTTTCAGCATCAATCTTCCAAACGTAATTGCTGGCACCATTTCCATTACTATAGGGAGATGTATTTGTATGGCTGGTGTTGAACAAAGATCTGGCTAAAACAATATGTCACAGGGGTATCTTTGTTGTGTAGCTGCCAGTGTGGCCTTAACATCTTTTCGTCTCTTGGTATTTCGATACTTGTATCCGTATTTTTTTGTTTTGTATTGTTTACAGATTTGTTTCAATCTCTTAATTATATGTATTTATATATGTATTTATGTGCATACAATAGCTAACTTTTTAAAAATTTCTTTCTATTCCTATGTCTGCTAGTTTTTCTTTATTTTAAATTTGTTTTTTTTTTAATCTCTTGTATTTTTTCGATGAACGTTAACTTGCCTTGAAAATAAAGTTTGGGGTTGACCGCGACGTCGTGCACAGCACATGTAACATTTAAGGTTTTACTCTATCTGGCGCGTACAGTGGCTGTTTAATGTACTTTACTTTCTTCTGTTTCTTCTTCTTCTTCTTCAGCGTTCCAAGCCATTGAGGTTCTTTGCTGCAGATACAAACCGCCTCCATTCGTCTCTCTGGTTGACCTTCTCTTGCCAGTCGTTGAATCCAAGTGCTTGTAGGTCTGTATATATTTTACTATACTATACTATACTATACTATACTATACTATACTAAACTATACTATGGATCTCCGTAGCGTAGTGGCCAAGCCGTTTGACTCGGGCTCCGAAGGTTGTTGGTTCGATTCCGGGCCGCGTCTTTCGGTTCACGAGTGAAATTTTTCGGAGACACCTGTGGGTCGTCGCTAGAGCTACGGAGTTCGTGCTTTGTGCGACGCTTTACACGCTGCGGAAAGAGACAGAGCCATATGGGATAAAACCCGGTGCAATGAAGTCGACCCTGTCGACTTTTTTATACTATACTATACTATACTGTACTGTACTATACTATACTATACTATACTATAATATACTATACTATACTATACTATACTATACTATACTATTCTATACTTAATATCATTTCACCTCACTTCACTACACTTCACTTCCTTTCGAACGTTTCATATTACTGGCATATCTGACACGACCAGAGGCAGTGCAGATGAACTCTATCGGAAGCGGCAAATGAGGCCACTATTTCTTATTAGCCAGATGCGTTTTACATAGCCTGAATTTAACGTGTAGATATCAAAATTCAGTGAAAGAAAACGACTCAGGTATAGGAGTGGCGCGACTGGCGAAATTGTGTTGACTGTAGATAATCCACAGTCGGAGATAGTGGGATGGTGTGGGGTGGGATGGGGTTGGAGACAAAGAACATTGGCTTTAAAGAAGGAAAAGAACAGTGGACGGAACAGAAAGAGAGAATGAGAGCTTAAAAAAAAAGAAAAAGAGAGAGAGAAAAATGGGGACGAAAGATAAGGGGAGGAAGAGAAAGAGAAGACAACAGACTGCAGGAAAGATAGAAACTGAGAGAGAGAGAGAGAGAGAGAGATAGAGAGAGAGAGAGAGGACTTAGAAGGAAAAAAGGGAGAGAAGGAGACAGAGAGAGACAGAGACAGAGAGAGAGAGAGCAGAGATAGATAAAGCACTGTTTGTCTATCTATCTATCTATCTATCTATCTATCTATCTATCTATCTATCTATCTATCTATCTATCTATCTATCTATCTAAACAATCAATCTATCTATCTATCTATATATATCTATCTATCTATCTATCTATCTATCTATCTATCTGTCTGTCTGTCTGTCTGTCTGTCTGTCTGTCTGTCTGTCTATCTATCTATCTATATATATATCTATCTATCAATCTATCTATCTATCTATCTATCTGTCTGTCTGTCTGTCTGTCTGTCTGTCTGTCTGTGTATCTGTCTGTCTGTCTATCTATCTATTTATCTATCTATCTATCTATCTATCTATCTAGATCGATCCATCCATCCATCCATCCATCGTTATATCCATTTATCCATCCATCCATCCATTCGTCCGTCCGTCCGTTCGTCCATCTGTCTGTTTGTCTGTTTATGTGATATATGAATGAAATAATGTATGAGAGCAGAACGATAAGAAGGGCAGAATGTCGGACGGCCTGCGTGCCCAATTATTACCTCTTTGAAATAAAATGTGTGCTTTTGTTCGTTTGTTCTGGCTGTATATTTTTTCAAGACCCCCTCTCGTTTCGTAAAGTGAATCAGTTCTTCGTTTGAGCATTTTCTTAATTAAAGTACTCCATTTTTGCCAGCTACGCTTCCTCGTGTTTTGTTCGTCGATGAAAACTTTGGTCGGAACGTTCGCTTATCTATTAGTTTCCTTTAGTCGACACCAGTTATATTTTGTGTTCATTCGAATTCCAATACTCACTCTGCAGCAGTTACCCCCTTGTTTTCGAAGTCTGTTGGTTGAGAACTATGTCAGTCTATGTCTATTTCCTTTAGTCGGACATCCTAGTTATATTTTATGTTCATTCGAATTCCAATATTCACTCTGCAGCAGTTACCCCCTTGTTTTCGAAGTCTGTTGGTTGAGAACTATGTCAGTCTATGTCTATTTCCTTTAGTCGGACATCCTAGTTATATTTTGTGCTCATTCGGATTCCAATACTCGCTCGGTAGCGGTTACCTCCATTTGGTCGATGTCTCTTGTCAGGTCTTATCAGTATGACTGAACTACCATATGACAGCAGACGATACTGCTTTCTGTTAATGCCGAATGTTGGGCGGCGCTTACAAAACCCGGCACTCCACATTGTGCCAACGACTTCGGGTGGATGAGCGTAATTGGGAGGGTGCAAGCCTTACCCTAGTGCCAGACTAAATGTCATTGCAGGGCAGACCAGGACATACGCTTTGCAGATCCGGCAGCTTCTGCAGCTTGTCTTGTTCCCAACGTATTGATTTTATTTTTCCTCTGATGTAAACTAGAAAGTCGAGATAGGGATTATGCTGCATGGTCAACACATGATCTCTAAATTATGTCCAGGCTTTGTGCTCTGGAGTGGTACAACTCCAGTCTACAAACTATCGTTTGTCAAGACAGCAAAGCACCAGTGATTGGTTGGGTATTACGTTCTAATGGTTGCACGGACTAGCTAAGAGACTTGAGTAGTTATTGGCCCAAACGATTTCGATAAATTGATGCAACATGTATGGGAAAGGCCAGCTGAAATATCGATTCCTTCATGCGTGTGACGATATGTGTAATATCCAGAACAGTCACAGATGTCTGCATCTTGTAGAGTTTCGTTAATTAACGTTGCAGTGAGTCTTGTTTATATATTGTACTTTTACGTTAATTAACGGTTGAAATAATCATTGTTGTGTCTTGGTATAATATCATGCACAGGCACATCGGGTGAGATTTGTACGTGGTAAAGTTGCATTAATAACAGCAGACATAAATCTTGAGGCGTATTCGTGAATATAAAGTTACAGACAGAGAGACAAATGGCTGGATAGTTAGAAAGACAGTGAAACAAATTGCAAATAGTCAGACATGTGGAGCGCAGAGGTGTTTCAAGGCACCAGGGCCAGGTTCTATACTGGCCAAGACCTACTAACATTTCCTAGTCCTGCGTCTTGGGTAACAGGTCCCTTCGGGGTCCTGGCTAACGTAGTAGGCTCGCTGATTCTTTCGAGGTCGGAGAGTATTTGCCTGCACGGCGAGAACCACCAGTCTGCACACCATAAGCCAGACATGGGACAACGGATACTCACGCAAACCTCATTCCGGTATGACATCACACTGATGTTGGACAACAGGATGTCTTCATCCGACATACAGGACCTCGCGGAGGAGTTCACAGCCAGCGAACGCAAGCAAGTCAGACATTTAAGCTAACACAGTGAAAAATAGACTGCCAGGCATGTTAACAGAAATATGGCTAACTGGTCACATAGCTTGGCAGGTCGCTAGATATTAGGATGTGTAAACAGACACACTGTCAAACAGACAGGAAAACAGCGAGATGGATATAAATCAAGTCAACCAGCTAGTCCAGCTAGTTTAGCAAGACAGACAGACAGACAGACAGACAGGCAGGCAGCCAGGCAGGCAGGCAGACAGGCAGCCAGCCAGCCAGCCAGCCAGCCAGCCAGACAGACAGACAGACAGAAAGACAGACAGATGAACGGATGGAAGGATTTTGGGTTGTAGGTAGGTA
Source organism: Cepaea nemoralis (assembly GCA_014155875.1). NCBI lineage: Eukaryota > Metazoa > Mollusca > Gastropoda > Stylommatophora > Helicidae > Cepaea > Cepaea nemoralis. The sequence continues at coordinate 38,246 of JACEFZ010025073.1, forward strand.
GGTAAGCAGAAAAGTGCGTAGGCAGGTAGGTAGCTAGGTAGGTAGGTAGGCAGTTAGGTAAATAGGTAGGCATCTATGTAGGTAGGTTGATAGGCTTGTTGATAGGTAAATGGGAGGTTAAAAAGTTAGTTGCATATCCTTTACAGCAGTGCTTCCAAAGTGGTGGTCCGTGGACCGGTACCGATTCGCGAGCCCTTCTTTGCAGTCCGCACGAGCTACGATTTGATAAGCTTGTAAATAATAAACAGGCCCACCCCTCGCATTAAATAGTTATGTCAGCAGCTGATCATTAATCATTTTTATT
>JACEFZ010025074.1:0-40000 GCA_014155875.1 Cepaea nemoralis
TGCAATAGAAATGTACAGATTTATTCATTCCTGTGTTTTATACCTTACACAATTTATAGATAAATGATTGTGTGCGTGTGTGCGTGTGGCAAAGAGGTTTACCGCGCTGACTCTTAAACTTCCTGAGCTCTGACGGAGAAGCAGTGGGTTCTTCCTGGGGTGTATCGCAATGTCCTGCAACGGACATGCAGCGGTATATATAAATATATTGTTAATAAGACGCGCTTGTCACTTGAAGCAAATACTGTCAACATACTTGTCTGTTTGCATAGTTGGTTATTAGAAGACATGTGAACAAGACAATCCAGCGTTATTTCGATTCTTGACAAATACGATTATAATGTGAGCTTTGTGACTATACATTTTTTGCTTTAATCAAAATTACCTATTAATTAATCGTTATAAATAAAGCCATATTAAAGGACCACACTTTCTGATTTATGTTAAATATTTTGGTGATTTACTACGTAATTTTACGGTCAGTAGTTTCCCATTGCCTGCTCCACGGCAAAGGCGTTACGAACGCGGCTCGTAATTCCGCTTACCTGCCTTCGAAACACAGTTGCGACCGATTTGGCAGCAGATCCTGTTGCGCTGGGTTATAATGTGTGTGATGGTATGGGAGCGGGTCGTTCAGAAAGCGATGGCACTCATCTGAACGCAAACTTGCCAAGACATTAACAACAGCAGTGCTGGTGTTGACAGCGATGTCCTGTAAATAGTATGTGCAAACAAAACGTTTCCCATTGCTTTCTGAATGAGAGGTCAACATTTAAATCGAACAGACCGGTGTGTGAAGTGAACCCACTACGCCGCTATAGAATGATGAACTATTGAAGTTATGGACCAATGTAATAGACATGTAGCTCTATCGCATGTTAATGTTAAGGTCCGGTGCCTCTACTCAAACACCAGCAGACATCTAGCTGTCGTGGTCTGGCTGACAAACCAAGATAACGTGTGAGCACACGCTTCTCTTTCTGGCGTGCTAGCGGAGTTGATAGGGAACCGCGACGGTAATGACGTGAGCACTGTCGGACGCAGCGTCGACGCCTGGACTCGTCGCTTGCTGAAGTGAAGGAAATATTGCCCAACTATTCCTCCGTGATTTCAGGCCTACATTATGACCCTATCACATCACAGACATTAGTAGGAAACTGCTTCGGGACAATTTATTATGACTTATTACTATTAGTATAGTTACTTATTACTATTAGTATAGGGAGTGCTAGCATCAAGGAGAAGTGGTTACACCGCAAATGATTCCCTTGCAGGGATATCGAGTAATAACCATGCAGAATACAATAGGCAAGCTGCTGGAGAAGTTAATTGTCAGACAAATATCAAGCCAGCTAGAGAGGCAAGGTGTTTTCCCACCAACCCTGGGAGAGTAATGTCCAAAAAGAGAAACCTGGACCAATGCAGCAGTTTTTGCCCATGGTGTCTATGAAGGTTTCCACTCAGGCATTGAAACTTTTGCTGCAGCGATTGATCTTGAGGACGCGTACATCAGAGTACAATTGGATTTTTTAATGCTTCAGCTTCTTGAACTAAAAGTAAGCCCATTCCTCCTTAGTTGGATTGCTGCAGCCCTCTTCCAACAGAAAGTAGTTTTCAGATGTGGCAGTTGGACTTCGGAACCAACAACAATATATCCTGGCCTACCACAGGGATCACCATTATCTCCGGTGCTGTTCAACGCCTACACTGTGAGAATCACCAGTGAGCATATCACTGGACCGGGGAGGACATTGTCATATGCCGACGATGTTTTAGTGTATCGTCAGGGTAAGGATAGAGATCAGGTTGCTGTGGAACTACAAACCGAACTCAGTCGCATAAGTACTTGGTGTGTTGAAGCTGGGGAAATGGTCAACCCAACAAAGGCAACAGTGACATGGTTCTCGTTGAATAATCATATTGTCAACACTCCAACACCAACTGTAAATCTGTGTTCAGAGACTGGAAAGAACTCAAGAAATGAATTACCTGGGGATACGTTTTGATCGAAGCCTTGCTTATAATGAGCACACAGACCAGGTGATAACAAAGGCCAAGCGGGGTTTGGCTGCTAAGCGGGTGATGGCGGCAGCAAACTGTGAGCAGCGCCATATATGTCTTCTATACGAGGGTCTGTTTTGGAGTATGCAATGACGATCCTGACTCTCAGCCGTAAGCAGATAGAAAGGATGGAAAGGATACAGAACGAAGCTATGCGCATTATTCTTGGATGTACAAGAGATACAGCATGCAGGGCGATGCGCTACCTTCTTGATTTTCCAACCATTGAAGACAGAATACAAATTTGCAGAGCACGTGCCTACCTCAGAGTTAACGCAAACACACAACATCCACTGCAAAGTGAAATTATGAAGGTGAAGGGCAGCAGGTTAAAAAGAGGAAGGTAGTGGATGGGTCAAGCGAAGACATTCTTCAACAGGTGTGTTCACTGGAGGACTTAGAACCTGGCGAGGAGTGGGTACAAGTGCCAACAGATTTCTGTACGTCCTTTTCAGTTTGCAGTCCAACTAGACAGAAAATGCAGACAAGAAAATCCGGCTGCTGTGGAGGTGGAAGTACAAGCGTTGATTTTCGAGAATTCGTTAGACGGTGATGCTGTCATTTACACAGCTGGGTCGGTCGTCCGACGCGTAAGAAGCTCGTAGGCCTTTACGGCTCAGGCCGGAGTGAGAACTGTAAAGGAGGACTCTGGTGCTTTTGTTGAGACCATCAGTAGCCTGACTATGGAAGTCATGGCAGTAAGTAAAGCAATAACATGGCTCGAGACACAGACATTCACTAGGGCATGTTTCCTTAGCGACTCAATGAGCATGCTCAAGAGGATAGAGATGGGGTGGATCCGAAGAGAGTGGTTGCTGTCTCTGGAGCGGTCTCGGCTGGCAAAGATTAGTTTCATCTTCGTGCCAGGGCATGCGGGAGTACAAGGAAATGAGCGGGCTGACAAGCTCGCAGGTAAGGCTACTGTGGAGGGCGGACGCGCCATGGACCAGGCTGACATTCTGAATGCTCTACGAGAAGTAAGACTTTTGCGAGAACCAAGTGATGACTGTGAATCTACAACCATGGTCAGACTGCGAGAACAGCAAATTAAAAGAGGTGTGGCCAAACAAGAACACTACGCAGGAAGCCAAAGAAGATTGATAAACCAACACAGAACTGGCGTCGTTAGCCGCTACACGCTGCAGGATTTGCTGAGGAGGGGATCCGAGCACTTATGGACTGAATGGTTCGATGTGCAATGAGGATGATCTGTCGACTAACTAATTTATTATTACTTACATGCCTCTCTCTCTCTCTCTCTCTCTCTCTCTCTCTCTCTCTCTCTCTCTCTCTGCGTATGTGTGACGTGTATATATGTGTGTACGTGTATCAAACATACATGACCACAAGGTCTTATTTTCCCATACCCCCCAAGGCATGAAAGATGTGACAGCGCAAGCAATACCAGAGGCCTAGTGTGGGCAGACAACACACACCGAGACCACAACCCATTCGTATAATGGCACATTTCCATGGGCCGCTGTTTGCAAGTATACACCGAGTCAATCTTCGGGTGTGACTGTGTATAATTTGCCAATTTGTAAGTCTGTGACCTTTCAGGATCATGCGCGCCCGCGAAAACAAAGCCATTAATTTACTTTTGGGGCTTTCCCATTAACCTGTAACTTTGTACTTACCGTAACACTGGAAACAATCTTAATTGGAATTAGATAAGGTGCGTACTGCTGTTTGAAATTAAACAGTGCCCTAATAAAAATTGTTTTTGCAATGTCCTCGTATGTTGACACTGTGATTCCCTTGTAATAATCTCTGCGAGGGAATGTAAATTGTTTATGTAAACTGTTGTCTAGTCAGACAATGTATTCTCTATGTTTTTGCATGTGGAAAATTCCTAAAAGTAAAGTCTTGTGTGTATCATAATCATCATCATCATCATCATCATCATCATCATCATCCAGTGTCTGGCGAGGGAGATCATGCTTCTCCACAAATTGCCATCTCCGATGGCAAGGATCAATTAATATTTTAACAACCTTCCGCGCCATGACAGAAGATTGTCAAGAATTTTCTCACGCTATTTTCCTCTATCTTTCCAAAAATCTGTTATGTTTACACAACACGTTCCTGTTTTTGTCTTCTCATAATGTGGCCACAAAGAATTATGACTGCTTCTTTCTGATGTTTGTCATAGGTTGTCGATGCGACTTAACCTTCCTCAAAATGTCCGGATAGCTCATTTTGGCTGCCCAATGAATTTCCTGCATTCTTCTGTAAAAGCACGTCTTCAAGGCTACTATGGTTTTTCTCGCCTGTTTTAAAATCAACCCAGCCTATAATGTGTACCAAGACATTTAGACAGTTTGAAAAACAATATGTTTAATCAATGGAGTTTATTATGCTTGTCGGTTATATGGGTAGCAATTTTGTTTAATGGCTGTTTCTATCTTTGTTGGTCAGTGGCGGACTTGTTTTAACTATAGTTTTGGCTATACGCTGTGTCAGGGATATGCACTACTGACGAGCTCAAACGAGAGCGAAATTCGAGTCTAGTGCTTCCATATTGATGTGGACAGGCCTTAGGTTCATACCAGAATACGATCAGCGTTGCCAGAGGTGGGTTGTGCTCAATATTTAAATTTCAAATCCCGAAACAACCAATTAACTATAGTGGTTGTCAGGAAAGACAACTACTACAATAACATCAACATTTGAAACATATTGTCTAATGTTTAAGGGGCTCAATTTATCGAGGCCCTACACAGCCCAATTGTCATCGGGAAGCTGACACCCTGGCCAGTCCACCACCGCTTTAGCTTTTCTATGCAATGTTTACATAATTCCCTGAATAATAAAATAATAATAACCCCGATTTTGGTTTTATATTTAGAAAATAACACTTTTGAAATGACATTATATTGTTTGCTTTGCACGGCAGCTGTGGGTGATGCAGTTTTTACCACGCCGGACGCCTTTACTCTCCAAAACATTTCTAGGTACCCACTGTAGGCTGGGTTGATTTGAACAATTCTTCTTCTTCTTCTTCTTCGTTCATCCGGTTTTTTTTTCGGACGTGATTGCGTTGTGCCTGTTTACAGCAGAGCTGCGTTCTTGCGCCGTTAGGCCGACACATCCGACTTCTGCGGGCATTTGTTGACCGGGTTAACCTTCCCGGGGTGAACAATTCTATCTGCACCGAGGAGGATCGAACCCATGCCAGGTGCTAGTCACTGCGCTACCGCGGCTCACATTAACCATATGGTGCTGGTCCCGTATTTGTATACCCTACTGGGCACTCGGTCCACGATGTAATCAGCAGAATTCCACTCGCCTTGACTTCCCAAGGCATCTTTAGTACACATTTTAGGTTGGGTCGACCACAAATTCAGATCAATGTTAAAAAGATGCCTCGAACCTGATTCGAACGCTTAACTACCATGCCGACAGACGAGCGTGAAACCCCTACGTTACCAAGTCCGGCATAAATAAAGTGGGGTTGCAGTAAATTAACATAAACTACTTCTGGGTGAATAATTTACTACGAACGGGTATCATGATGTCAATAAAGTAAGTGACTTGATTACACGTCTTGGGTGTATTATGCACACGATGCTAGATCCATACTGTTTTAAACCACTTTGTGAGTAATGTGGTCAATATCATGCCTGTCAATTATGAAAATCCCCCCCCCCCTTTTTTTCCATTAGCATTCGAACCCACGACCACCGGGCCGGCAGACAAGCATCTAGCCACTACGCTACCGCGACGCCCAGCTGTTATGGTGTAGTTGTTGTAAATCAGAACACACTACTGCTAGGGTTAACAGTTTACTACGAGCATCTGTCGTTTTGTGAACTCCAAGAGCACACCCACAACTAGAAAGGCGCCCACATCGTACCCTGACACGGGTGTGACTTGGCTTTCCTTTAAACGTATACAGTACATTCCTTCATCTGGACATCTTGCTGGAGTTTTTGGACAATGGTATACCCAAACCACGCGAAGGAAACATGCCCAACCTAGATCTGACCCCAGCCAGTTGTGTATGACGTGCTGAATCATGATTTGGTTAATGCTAGTACGCTTCTGCGTAGATGCGATGTTCCTTACAGCCTCGCACACCATGATGGCTTCTCAGTTTGGAGAGGGGCAGGAAAGTACGCACCACAGTACCTGTGACATTTTGCCTGATTGTGATGTTACCTTGTCGGGATGAAGATCTCTCCACTGTGATAGATTCAAGCCTTTTTCAGACCTGAGACTACTTTCAAGCTGGTGCTTCAAACTTAAGAGCAAAACTCAGTTCTAGAAGAATCACAACTAACCAATCAATCGCCCATAATACTTCCCCGAAGACGTGGAGAACATCTACTGGATATTTTCTAACACAGCCTCACCACTGCCTTTCCTTAGATGCAACGTTCTAGTGCAGTCTGTCACATCCAGCTGATTTCTGAGCTTGGAGAGGGGAAGCGGAACTCTGCAACGCAAGTCCTGGAAAGACTGAAAGATGAAAGTCTCTCCAGCAAGCTCACATCGATAGCTGCAAGCTCTGGCAAAGCTTTGACTGCCAGCACGCCAATGTGTGAGGCTTAAGGGGTAAAACTAAGTTTTGGAGAGGATTCACAACAAATCATTTAACCAATAGTTATTCAAATACATTCACCAGGTTAGTTAGTTGCTTATCCTTTAGAAGACGTCGCAGTCAACCCCTGCATTTGCCTGTTTGTAATGTCTTGGCAACTTTACGTTCAGTAGTTTGCCACTGTTTTCTGAATCTGCTGTACTCATACCATTTTATGAAAACCAACGCATGGCGGTCTGCTGCCAAATCGCCTGCAGCTCCCGAAGACGTGGAGCAAATCTGCGGGACATTTTCTATCACAACCTAACCACTGCCTTTCCGAGGACGCGAAGTGCCGGTACAGTCCTGCAAACCAGGCTGGTTTCTGAGCTTGGAGTGGGGAAGGATAACATCAGATGAATTATGCATTACTGAGATAAAGTGCAGAATAGGACAAGCAAAAACTGCATTCTATTACCTGATGAACGTTTTGTGCAACAAGTCACTGTACTTGAAAGTCAGGAAAAGAGTTGTTGCATGTTACATAGAACCAGTTTTAATATACGGCTGCGAGTCCTGGACAATTAGTAAAACAGGCGGGGAAAAATCCCGGGAAGCCTCGGAGATGTGGTTGTATAGAAGAATTTTTTTTTTTTTTTTAGCATATCCTTTTTACAGGACTTAGCTGTCAACACCAGCATCTTTCAGCTGTATGTTGATCTCTTGGCAAGATTACGCTCAGTAGTTTGCCATTGCTTTCTGAGCGGCCGGCTCACATACCACGTAAGTTACCGATGCGATGCGAAAATTAATTGGACAGCCAAAAAGAGTAATAAGGATGTTTTAAGGGAAGCTGAGTCGCAAAGACAACTGATCACAAACATCAGAAAGAGGCAGTCATAGTTTTTTGGCCACGTTATGAGAAGACAAAAACTGGAACATGTTGTGACAACCGGAAAGATTTGCGGAAGGAGAGATAGAGGAAAACAGCGTCAGAAGACACCTTGACAGTCTTGTGTCATGGCTCGGAAGGGAGTCAACACACGAATTGATCCATGACGTTGGAGATCATAATTTGTGGAGAGGCATGATCGCCTACGCCAACCAGCAAGGCACTGTATATTGATGATGATGATGATGATGATGGTGATGATGATGATGATGATGATGATGATGATGATGATGGTGATGATGATGATGATGATGATGATGATGATGATGATGATGATGATAGTGATGATGATGATGATGATGATGATGATGATGATGATAGGGTAGAAATGAAATTCTCCCCGCAAATCTCAAATTGACAGCTGCAAGCCCTGCTCAGGCTTAGACTACATGCACACCAAAAGAACAAAACCAGTTTTGCAGATTCACAATCAACCAGTAAACCAACCTACTACATTCTCGTGGACGTGGAGAAAATCTGCAGGACCTTTTCTATGGCAGCCTCACCACAGGCCGAGGTCTGAAGATATCAACAGTCAAAGGAAACCTGGCCTGTAATTTAAGCAGCCGGTGCGCGCTATCTACTTAATTGACGGGTGTGGTTTGTAGCATGTGTTGCAGGGTTATCTGCGCGCAAATTAATAATAACAACACACATTGCTCACAGCTGTGTGTACCTGGCAGACACATCCGGAGCAGACGTGCTGGAAACAAAAAGGGAGAGCGAGATTGTGGAGAGAGAGAGAGAGAGAGAGAGAGAGAGAGAGAGAGAGAGAGAGCTTATTTAAAGTAAACGCTAAATTGATTCATGTAAAGGACATAAAAGATACTTCCTAAGTAACATTTGATGCTTGGGTGCTGTTGGCTCATGATCCTGCCTATGTTTAGGTTGAGTTAAAATCTTAATTTTTGATTTTCTCTCTTCTTGATACATTGAGTATTCTTCTCAGGAATCCCATTTCTGTTGATGTGATTTTTCTTTTTCTTTTTTCTGTCATCGTCCAAGTTTGGCATGGGTAGCATAGAGTTGGTAGGAAGATTGTGTTGTAGAGTGCTTTCTTAGTGGTTATTGATACGTGTTTGTTATTTGGTATTGGTAGTATTGGTGTCCAATGAGTTAGTTTACGTTAATGAATCTGTTTTCGGTCTCATCTTCTGAATTGCCATTTGATGATATTATACTTCCTAAGTACTTGAAGCTCTTTACTTGTTTCAGGGGTTGTTATTTTAGATTTATCTTTGTTGTTGTGTCTTCTGTGACTATAGTCGATACCTCTGTTTTACTGGTGCTAATTTTCATGTTATGTCCCTTACACACTTTAGACTATTCATGTGGTCTTGTAATTCTGCTTCGGATTTTGATAATAGTGCTTGATCGTCCGCAAATAGTTCTTTAGCGGTGTAACTTGCCGTTGGTTATTCTTCTGTGTTCTGTTCGTCATGCGATGTTCTTGAGGTCTCTGATTGGCTGGTTTCTTTACATATGTTGTCTATATAGGTTATGCACAGGAGATGGGACAGGACACAACCTTGTCGTACTCCGGATCTTATGGTGAAGGGTTCTGAGTGTCCTCCATTTGTTCTCACTATGCATTTACTGTTGTTGTCTAAGCTTCTACAGAAGATACATAATATACAGATACTTGTAGTGAGTATGAGAAATGTTAGAAGCATCAGATTTTGTAGGCCTAAGTGCACAGAGGAATTGGTGGTCAGTCTTTCTCTCTCGTATTGAACTTCAAGACCTGATATGGAACCCTCCTACTATCGCGCTCTAACCATTGACGTTGTAATGTCCTAACCGTACACCAGCAACCTAGCTGGAACCGTCCTGGTCAGAAAAAAGTAATAATCCCCCTGCTGAGGATTGAACCGGAAGCTCTGGCAGGCAAGGAGTTAAAACAAGGTTTAACGGGGGGAAAAAAACAAACAAGACAAACAAGGCCTTGCTTTCAAGCAGAAAGATAAACGCTGGAAACTGCCGTGATCACATGTGAAATAAGAGACAAAGAGCAGTCATTATGAGCAATTAATTTCATGAGAACACAACCACAATGTCTGTGCTAGCAACACAAAAACATGGCAGCTCGTCACGTGCAAAACCTGAGGTAAGGTCTTAAGATCTCCTGTTTATCACACCCATTCACTTGCCAACACGTGCTCGCCACAGTTTGGACTGGTATTGCAGCGACGAAGAGTCCGTTTTATGCGAAATACTTGCATTGAACGATTTACCCAACCACCAGCCCCCGACTTAAGCCCCACGCAGGGCAATTTACTTTCTCGTAAACGACCCTAGTGTGATTAAAAACGTGACGATAGCTTGAATTAACAACTTTCCACGTAAACTCCATTGCCTATGTAGTATCATGTTCACAACGGACTTGAATGTATAAACAAAGTAAAGTAAGGCCCTTTTAATGTCCTTAGCACATTGGACATAAGGTGCTAAGTCCATATTTTAATAGACCAATCGGCACCCGTCGGGTGTTGTGATTTGTATCAAGCCAACCACCTTACCTTCCCACGGTATTTCATAGAACAAAGTTGAGTATGATCAACCTGGGAGGTGAGGTCTATTTTTACAATCCACCCTTATTCGGAATCGAACCTATGATCAACAGGCCGGTAAGCGAGTATCTATCCACTACTCCCATACGGCTCGCCTTGAACATATCATGTTCTCAAATATTGTGGCTGTTTATGTTACTATCATTCTTTCATAAATTTCCTGTATTTGGTTCCAAGCGAAGAAATTTCTTATCAACTCCAGTGAGTGTGCTGTAGGTAAGATAAAACATTCACAACTCATAGGAAAAACCAGACGGATATAAAATACAGACTCCTAATGGTACCATTAATATTAGGACTCTTCGCTGAATGTTGCAGATGATGACGGAGCACGTATCGGAATGTCCCGAGTGATGTCATGTTGGTTCTTGACTCAATTCACCTCCACCCCACTCAACTCAGTTTTACTCCACTCCACTTCACTCCACTCAACTCAGATCCACTCCACTCCACTCAACTTAACTCCACCCCACTCCACTCAACCCCACTCCACTCAACTGCACTCCACTCCACTCAACCACTCACTCCACTCAATACAATTCCACTCAACTCCACTCCACTCCACTCAAATCAGCTCCACTCCACGGTTGTTCTAATTCAAGCACCAAGCGACTTTACTCACTCCAGAAACGGGTCATGAGTTTAATTTATAACAAACATTTATCTGACAAACTTAGCCTGCAAAAACGCCTTCAGTTACTACCACTTCGCAAAAGCCTGCTTTTCAATAATTCCAAACTAATTCACAAAATCCTACATCGGTATGCCCCAAATTGCCTTTGGCCATTGTTTAAATATAATGCTAGACACAGTAAACGATTAAATATATTACACAGTCCGAAGCCTAGGACTGACTTATACAAAACAAGCTTAACGTACTCTGCAGTTCAGCCGTGGAACAATCTTCCACAAGAAATCAAAGACATCACCAATTCCTATACATATAACCGCAAATTATTCGAACTTTATCTCAGTACGGAGTACCTTCCCCCTTAATAATAGAAATAATAATAATAAGAAAACCCTAGTACAGCGGCTTTCAACCTTTTTTGGCCCGTGCCCCATCACCATATTTTCAGAGCGGCATTCCCCCGCCCCTCCCCCCCCACCTTTCGTATTTTCTCCCTATAAATCCCCCCCCCCCTTTTTACACAGTATACCTAATAATGGAAACTAAATTTAATAGCACATACTAAAACAAGTCTAGACGTCTACATAAAACGTTATTTGAGGGTCTACTTACGTTATAAGAAGGGTGAGACGTACAGAACTGTAAAGTATGAAGGGAAAAACAATATCAAGTAATCGGTTCTTGTATTATCGCGATCTTGAAATAATCTTAATTTCACCCCTCTTCCCCCCCCCCCCCCTCTTTGGAAACCCCGGGAATTCCCCACCGGTTGAGAACTACTGCCCTGGTATAACAGCCAGTCCCCTTTTGGTAGGTCAGTATATTCCACATAGCTAATAACAAGTGTCACACCATTATCTAATATTACTGAGTCGTGTAGTATTGATGTTCGCATTTTGTCCATGCCTTTATAATGCATATCTTTTATATTGTTGCTGTTCTCTGTTAGCCTTGAATGATATATGAATGAAATAATGTATGAAAGAGAGTGATAGAAGGGCAAAATGTTAGACGGGCCTGCGTGCTCAATTCTTAACCCTTTGGAAATAAAGATTGTTCGACCGTTCGTTCGTTCGTTCGTTCCACTACACTCAACTCAATTTCACTCCACTCCTCTCAAATCAAATCCACCCCACTTGTCTCAACTCCACTCCTCTCAACTCACTGCACTCCACTCAACTTAACTCTACTCCACTCAACGTAACTCCACTCAACGTAATTCCACTCCACTTAACTCAACTGCACTCTGCTCAACTCCACCTAACTCACTTGCACTGAACTCAACTGAATTCAACTCCTGCGAGTAGATTCACATCACAAATGTTCACATGCTACTAGGGCATAATGTTAGGTACGCGTGTTCGTGACTCTAGGACACGCCAGGTGTCAAATGGTCAGTGTTGATTGGGGTCTTGACCTTCCAATAGCTTTGCTGTCAAGCTCACGAGGCTTGATCTAACTAAACCTCTATCGGTGATTAACACTCTCCAACACTGGTGATGAACCAAACCCCAATGTGTTGATAGACCAGAGGCTTTTCAGGATGGTATTCTGGATTGAACACCCTTTAAAGGCGGGACTGGTTTAGGGCAAACAGCTGTGACGCCTTGGGAAGTAAAGTCGCTCAGCGAGATGTTAACTACATCGCTTTTCCAATGCCGATTGGTCTATAAATATATGTTTATTTGTATGTTTGATTGCATTATCCTGTTTAACCCTCATGGGATATAATTGGGATATATATTTTATGTTGTACATAGTTGAGCATGTTTTTTTCTTTTTTTGCATATAATTTTTCAGATATCGTTTTTCAGAATAGGTTATTTTAATTTATAATGTTGTATATCTAACACCATATATCCATTACGCTTCCATGTGTGGAAAACGGTTTTTGATGCTACCTACATTTGTTAAAAAATGGAACTGACCAACTCACCTCATAACCTTATAATCTAGATTATATTAAATGTTGAGATGCTTCGAGTCACATTTACACAATACAATGTGGGTTTGTAGAAGGCTAGGGCACAGTAAATGCTGTGTGTATGCTGAGAACAGTAATTTAGCATTCTATAGAAGTAAACAAAGATCTATATCTTTGCTTTATTGACTACACAAAGGCTTTCGATAAAGTGAGACATGTCGACATGATAAGGATGCTTGAAGATCTACAAATTGATGGAAAAGACCTTAGACTTGTAAACAACATATATTGGAAACAACAGTCTGCCATCAGAATTGATAACGATGTAGGTCAATATCAGCCTATTAAAAGAGGTGTGAGACAGGGATGTGTAATGTCTCCAGATCTTTTTTCCCTGTACAGTGAAAATATATTTAGAAATATAGAAGATATGGAAGGAATAAACATTGGGGGACGATACATCAATAACATTAGATATGCAGATGATACAGTCTTGATTGCAGACAATGATCCGGACCTGCAAAATTTAGTAGATGCGGTTGTTGCACACAGTGAACAACTAGGGTTAGAACTGAATATTAAGAAGACACTGATTAATGTCGTCACTGGGAAGAAGAAAATACCACAATGTGATATACGAGTAGATGGACATATTCTTACACAAGTAAATCGATACTGTTATCTCGGCACAGTCATAACATCTGATGAGAGATGCCTTGAAGAGATTAGAACAAGAATTGCCATTGCGAAGGTAGCCTTTTGCAAGATGATAAACATACTGACCAACAAAAATATATCAATTGAAACGAGAAAAAGAGTGTTGAGATGCTACATAGAACCCTACTTTTGTATGGATGTGAAGCGTGGACAAGCTGAAAAACAGCTAATGGCTGTGGAAATGTGGTTTCTGAGGAAAATGCAAAGAATACCATGGACAGATAGAGAAACCAACGAACAAGTCCTTCAAGAAACAAATGAAGATCGTAAACTGATTAGAGTCATTAGACGTAGACAGTCAAAATCTTTTGGGCATGTTATGAGAAGAAATTATTTAGAGAACTTGGTGACAACTGGCAAGATTGAAGGGAAGAGACCAAGGGGAAGACCTAGAAGCAAATACCTGGATGGCTTGGCCACGTGGCATGGTCGAGACAGGAACACAGAGCTGATCCACGACTCTGGTGATCGAGTGAGATGGCAGAACATGACCGCCCACGCTTACCGGCATGGCACATGATGGATAGATGGATCCATTATCAGATTTCCTGTAGACATTAACACCTTTAACATTTACCATTTATCACTGAACATTTATCACTGAAACGTATCGCTTGATTGTCCTCTAATAGGTACGCGAATTTCCGTTTAACATTTAGAAATGTGCGTTATCCAACCTACTTCATCAAAATGTGAATATTGCAGGGTGAAATCTCGATACTATCGTTTATTTTGCACGGGTGTTGCTAATGTTGCCGTGCATTTGGAACTACATTTTCGCTGTAGGAGCTCCTGTAACATTCTGGTTTGGAACGTTGCTGAAACTGACAGTGGTCGGGGTCAATCCAGATCAGTGGCGGGATTATTTTGTTTCATTCCAGTCAGTACCGCAATGAGATCCATCCAGCCTCATAAACCGGTACTCGAAAATGTTATGACATTTCTGAATTATAAATCCAGAAATACACCACATGACGGAAAACGAAGTTACGTCCTTTATAGTGCGAGGCAGGCAGAAGGACCACTTTGCCACTGAGCCCATCAGATAATCAACTTTAGCCAGAGATCTAATGTTGCGACTTGCGACTTCCTTGGCCTGCCAGTATACTTAACAACGATTGTCTGAAAGAGACTAATGACATCAGAAAATTATATTTAACAATAAGAAAGAGACAAACATCTTGCTTTGGTCATGTGATGAGAAGAGAGGCATTGGAGAACATCAGTGACAACTGGAAAGATCAATGGGAAGAGAAGCAGAGGCAGACCAAGAGAAGTTATGCTGGATGGATTGAGACGGTGGCATGAAAGAATATCATCAGCAGGATTGAACCAGAAAACAAAAGGCCGATATCTGTAGAGTTACAGGAACGCCTGAGCCAGCTGGCAGGGCAGTTAATGATGATGATGATGATGCGTCAGAGATCAGTAGAACCTAGATGTCTTGAACTGTTCATGTTAGTCATAGAGCAGCGGAAGTGACAACTCTTCAACCAACAGCCAACTAACCATTCAGGAAAGGATTAATCACCCTTCATCGGTTCGCGTTCACTGTTTGTTCATTCGTGTTTTGTGTCGTTTCTCTGTGAGATCTGTTCACTTTACTATATCTTTTAATAAACAACTAATGGACCCTTATCCACGCCAGGAGGAGTAACTGGTTTATAGTGCTGATCCCATAAATGTATAGACCTATCTACCCTCGATGAGCGAAGTAGTCAATATCATACAGGTTACCTTTACTGCTCATGTCGTTTCCTGGTTCCTATTTCAGGCAGAGTTGACGAGGGAGTTTAGGCCGATTAAAGAATATACTCCTAGAGGGGATTCAAACACCCGATCACCAGGCCAGCAGGCAAATGTGCTAAGCCTGTGCTAATTTTAATCCCGAACACATAAACTATGGCTGAGAAGCTGAAGAAAAGAATGACACATGCAGATACCAAAGCTTTTTATCAAAGGGGAAAACAAAAAAAACACGGTACCATGCCTTCAAGTTAGAAGTGCCACTTCTGCAATCACCCCATCACCACCATCATCATAATTATCAAGTGTCTTGCCGACTGGCGTTGGCGATCCTCCTTCTCTACACCTTGCGATCTGCAACATTATGTTAACTAGATCCAATTAGATGAGAAGAATCATTAACAACCGCGGTTTTCATTTAAATTCCATCAGCTTGTGCATGTTTTGACAGCCAATACACTTTTTAAAAGCAGAACCTGCATAGACACAAGGTGAAGTAGTTGTGTATGTCGCCTCTTACACTTCTACTGCCTTGTAACAATAGCTGTGAGGTGTTTTATAGAAATGTCGCCCCATCGCATTAACTCATCTCCTCTCAATGACGACGGCCTGTGTTAGTCCACGGCAATTTATGTAGTATATTCGCGGCTAACCTCGGTGTCTAGAAACCACTCCACTAGCCTCCACAAGGTGGACACGCCTAGATTGTAGAAGCGGTTCCCACTCTAGGGGGTGTTATTAAATCTGTTATGTATGCGACATATTTGCTGCAGATTTCTTGACGGGGGTCAATGATGATCTTACTGATGTTATCATCAGTCATCATGTTAAAGGTCCTACGCAGAAGGTCGCTCTCATCACAGCCCTCTGAAAGGTTTTTAGACGTCGGGCTATTTCACCAGCCCCACGGGTACCCGATTCTTTCTGTATGGCGTAGATAAACGTAGGCGATTTGGGATAAGATTGCTTCGTGTTGATTTTCACAATGGTGAGCGGTGGCTTTCAGAAAGCAATGCCAAACTAGAGCAAGTTAAACTACCTTGAAAATCACAAACAGCCAATAAATGCGGGGATTGACTGACATATCATGTACAGGACATGCAACTAACTAAACATAACTGATATTGATAAGTGCTGACGTATCTGTGTAAATATAGATAGATATCTTGTTGACAGAAGACTGTAATTGTTGAAACAACGACAGGTCTGCAGTCTTACCAGTATCAACCCCGGCAAGGAATGGGTGCCGGTGCCTCCAGCCTTTAAGTGCACTTTCTCCTGCATTATCACACTCGACAGACGGTGCAGAGAGCAGAACCCCGCCGCTGTCAATGCTGAGGTTAACGCGCTCATCTATGAACACTCAGATAGCCCCGAAGTGCTCATCTATACAGATGGATCTGTTGTAAAGCAGCAGAGAAGTGCGTGGGCATTACAGCCCGTTCAGCGGGCCGAACCGTTCAAGAATCCAGTGGTGCCCACTCTATGACCACGAGCAGCATGACGATGGAGGTGATGGCAGTTACACAGGCTTTCATATGGCTGGAATCACAGCATTATACCAACGTGTGTGTACTAAGTGATTCAATGAGCATGATTCAGAAGGTCGAAGCTGGATCTGTACGTAGACAGTGGACTGAGTCTCTGCGGAAGTCTGTTGTTCGTAAAGTCACCTTCATCTTCGTCCCGGGACATGCGGGAGTCGAGGGAAATGAACGAGCTGATAAACTGGCTGGCTCTGCACCCCCTGTAGATGGCCAGCCCATGGATCGTGCCGATGTTATTAACGTCCTTAAAGATATGTCGAGAACAGAAGACTTTGACATCAGTGAATCCACATCGCTGTCCACGATGAAAGACTTGGGAGTAAGAATCGGCACAGCCAGACGCGAGAGGTACATCGGGAAAACAAAGCGCCTCGTCAACCAACACAGAACTGGCACTATTAGCCACCGGACGCTGATGCATATGCTGGGGGGAGGATCTGAGAACCTATGGACATGTCCGGAGTGCAATGAAGATACCCCAACTGATAACTGATAACTGATAACAGAATTGTTGAAACAATGGTTTTACTGAAACAAACTAAAGTGTTCTAGTCTGCAGAGATTTGGGAGAACTTAATTTTCATTTTAGGAGCATACACCTTTCGTTATAAATTGAGATCAACATGAGATGAGACTCACTAAATAGCAAAATTATTTCTAGTCAGTACCAACATGAGATGAGACTGCACGAAGTGTCAATAGCTTCTAGCCAGTACCATCATGAGATGAGATAATAGCTTCTAGCCGGTATGAATGAAGATCAATATCAGATGAGACTGCCCAAAGCAACAGTAATGCCTAGCAAGTATAGGTGAAGATCAACATGAGATAAAACAGTACAACGTAACAATGGTATGAACTAAGACCATCATGAAAGGTAACAATAGTTTCTAGTCGATATGAATAAAGATCATTATGTGATGAGACCACCCAAAGTAACAGTAGATTGAAGCCGTCATGATAAAAGATCGCCTATGCGATGAGACTATACAAAGCAACAGTACTTTCTAGCCGAAACTGAAGGCGCATGTACAGAAGACGTGCTTAGTTGAAATCATGGATGCATACAACATGGAGCTGTGCCTGCGATGTGCAAGAGTACTCACTGACTTTCCGTGAAACTGGAAAGCTGTGCCGAGTGTTGGGTACGTGCAGGTGTCGCTGCGGTCAGTATATGAGTACGTCATGGGAAGTAGTGTTGGCCTTGTGTTCTATTTTTATGTGAGAGAGATGGTATTCGGCTAGAAATGATTGGCACTTATGAATAGACTTAAATTATTACGAATACAGAAATGTGGAAAGATGCTTTTCTTGTAAATAGAGAGAGAGAGAGAGAGCGAGAGCGAGAGAGAGAGAGAGAGAGAGAGAGAGAGAGAGAGAGAGAGAGAGAGAGAGCTCCAAGTAACAATAGTTTCTAACCTATACAAATGAAGATCATTAAGATGAGACTTCTCGAAGCAACTATAGTTTCCAGCCAGTATGAAAAGAGCCTCACATTGATGAGACTCCACAAGTCAACAGTTGCTTCTAGCCGAAAATAAAAGCAACATGTGCGGGAGACCCTGTGTAGCTGAAACCAGCAGATATACACAAAATGCAGCTGTGCCTGCGTGTGTAGACTAGATCATTCGTTGAAAAATGAAGACAGGCGAAATGGCAAATTTCTTTTCTCGCCCAACCAGAGCAGGACTAATCATGTTTATGATCACGATAACGAGCATGTTAGAGGGCTAGAACCCGCGCGCATAAACAGAAAGTGACACGCTCCTGGAGTGATTGGATGTGATGTTTGTCCGTGCACTTACTGAGCCACTTGTTGACTTCCCGTGAAACTGGAAAACTGTGACGTACAGGTGTTGATGCATGTATATGAATGCTTTATGGGAAGTACAGTGTGAGCTTATGTTATATGGTTATGTGAGGAAGGTAATAAATAGCAGGCTAGAATTTAAGGCTATTGACACTTATGATTATAACTTATGATGAAGTATACAGAAGAGTGGGAAAATGGCTTTCTTCTAAACACAGACAGACAGACAGACAGACGGACGGACGGACGGACGGACGGACCGACCGACTGACCGACCGACCGACAGACAGACAGACAGACAGACAGACAGACAGACGGACGGACGGACGGACGGACCGACCGACCGACTGACCGACCGACCGACAGACAGACAGACCGACAGACACTCATATTGTTCGAATGTGGAGTTTGTTATCCCTACGGTAGTCTAAGATTTAAAAGGAAGTCCTTCTGTTTGCATAACAACGGCTGGAATCGCTTAATGGTTTATTCAATCTACAGGAATCCCTATGCAGTCGACACGTCATTAAAGGCTAAGTCGGCCATCACAGAATATTTGCTTATTGGCAATCTTAGAATTAATACAGATGCATTTCATATATTATGTTCAACGAACAATAATCGATTGCTCAAATACATAGAAGCATTATCGAGATATATTCAGAACTGTGTCCTTGCACAGTAACGACGATCACTGACAGCCGAAACTATCTTCTTGTTTCTGAACTGTCATACTCTTAATGTCCCTCTCTCATGTCTTTCGCATTCTGTTTCTCCACGTAAATAAAGTTCGTTTGATTGTTCTCCGTTTGTCTTGCTCTATCTGTCTCTGTCTCTCTGTGTCGCTGCCTTTATCTTTCTCTGTCTGTTATTAGTCTGCTTGTTTCTCTTATCGTGTATGTCTGTTTGTCTTCCTCTCGATTTTTCTCTTTGCTTGTTGTCTGTATATCTCTTTTCTTTTTCTGTGTCTGTTTAGTCCGTATACCTCTGTCTTTCACTGTGATGTATGTGTAATTATCTATCTGTCTTCAATCTCTCTCTCTCTCTCTCTCTCTCTCCTCTCTCTCTCTCTCTCTCTCTCTCTCTCTCTCTCTCTCTCTAAGTATCCCAGCCAAAGTATTATTCGTTTACTCACTTCATATGGTGTATAACTCTGCAGTATGTACCCGAGGAGCTACATAAACATATTCCAGGTAAGAAATCGTGGACCATATTATTTGTAGCTCCTGTGTATAAATTCGCTAAGGAAATGCATTGTTTCGAAACGTTTACAAGGTTATAGGCGCACCCAGGATCATATCATACAGTCATATCTTGCCAGACTGCCTGCAGGTAGGTTCCGGATTATATTATACTGGTCCGGTATAATGCTTTCGGGAAACAGAAAAAGGTATAACTGTACACAGCATATGACTACACAATGTAATTAGGGCACAGGTATATTCCAGAATATGGCACGTAGACATGGTCAGAACTAGGAACCCAGCACATAAACTTATTTCCAGACACAGACTGATAGAAAATTGAAAATATCATATATAAGTTTCCATCTGTCATATTTCGCAAAGAAATTACAACATTTGACGCTATAATGCGAACAGAATTCGTTATCACTTGACATGTATTATCAAAGACGGATTGGTCACGATTGTATTTCACAAAAAGCGACATATTCGAACAAACTACTATCGTGTTGTTACATCAAGTGTTAAACATAACCTAGAACAAGCCTTGGTCTATGGATAAGCATTCGAAAGAAAGAATTAGTGCCAAAGGAGTACTCGTGTATGGATAAATGGAACGAATATCATGAAAAGGAAAATTACCCAGCCGTCCTAACCGACGAAACAGGAAAAAGAGAATTACTATGCCAGTTAAAGTTTTGAGACATAAAACCATCGACCGCCTCCCTGTAGGTAGGGTAGATGCAAGAAAAAAAAAGGTAGTTGCATATCCTTAACAGGACATTGCAGTCAACACCAGCATTTTTTTGCTGTTGTGGTCTCCTGGCAAGTTTACCTTCAGTAGTTTACCATTGCTTTCTGAACGACCGGCACCCATACCAATTCGTAAAATACCAACGCATCGCGGTCTGCTGCCAAATCGCGCGCAGCTGTGTTTCGAACGCGGGTATGCGGGATCATGAACCGCGTCCGTAACTTCTTCGCCACGGATCAAGCTAGATACGAGAATCAACACATAATATATAAGATACATAATCTGCCAATCACAGGTTTTGTTTTTAATTGTTGCCAGGACAGAGCTTACACGGCGTGCTCTTAGAGATCTCCAAGTGCCAGGAAGTTTGAAAGTGTGGAACCTGCGTATGAAACCCTTTGTTTGTTTGTTTGTTATTTAACAAGCTCCAGAAAATTAGACAATAGAAACTGTATTAAAGACAGACAGTTAGCTATAGAAAACCACAATCGGGATTATTCAACGCCATTGGAACAAATATATCTATATAGTACACGCCATGGTGAAAGTAAAATAGAAGTAATGTTAAGTTAGTGAAACATTTAAGTTCTTCTTCTTCATCATCTACCAACGTTTGCTATGCTCCTGTTCCGGCATGAACCACAAAATAGTCTGCTTGTGGTCTTCACTGGTCCCCAGAGTTTGTCTCGAAAGGTCGCTTCTATGGGCCAGATTTCTTCCCATTGTCTGACAAAGTAAGGTCAGTCTTGTAATATACGCTCTTGGGTTGCTTTGGTGCTACACAGATGCAAGCGGCACAGTTTCAGTGAGGCTCATTCGGTGGAGGCTGCTCTGAATCTACAATGCCCTGTTCTGAGACTGGGGATGCAGGTCTGCTTTTTTTTTTTTTTTGCTAGCTCAGTTATGCTATTGCCCCACGGTCTTTAGTTTTCGTTTTAGTTTCTGCTCTAGGATTGCTTTAGGTATATTTTAACCTCTCTAAAACTCTTCCAACCTTTGCTAGATCGTCTTGTCTTCTCATTTCCAGGGATACCACGGTGGATTTGTATCCACTGCAGGACTCGCTCTGTTCTTGTAATTATAATTCTAATATTGTCTTTTATTTCATGGATAACAATGTCCTGTTTAAAGCATGATATGATTTGTATGACTGACTTGAGTATTGAGCAGACAGTTGTTTCTTCGGGTTAGCGATATCGGACTATTTAAAGTCTATAAATGTGAGAAAGACAGCGGCATCTGCCATGAAGTTACTGCATATTTCTCATGTCGCGAGGGATTATAGCTCTGAAGTATCGTTGGGATCTGTTGTGTAGATTCCACTACTTCCCTATTTTGCCGCATCTCTATAGCAGAACTCTCTCTCTCTCTCTCTCTCTCTCTCTCTCTCTCTCTCTCTCTCTCTCTCTCTCTTACACACACACACACACACACACACACACACACACACACACACACACACACATTACTCGTTTCCAGATGTTGGAAGGATTCTCATTCCGGAGAGCATGTGAAGTGGAAGAGCACTTTCTCCTCACTCTGTTCATATTTGGAGGTAACTTATGGGACTCCCAAGACTACTTGATAATCCAAACAACTCGACCATGGTTCTGTCGTGAGAGCGTCAAACTTCGATGTTTAAAAAAAAAAAAATTACTTCCCTTATCATTTACAAACAACACCAGCATTGTCATGGCTGTTTGTGGTTTCTTGGCAGGTTTTTTTTTTTAAAATTCGCATATCCTTTTCAGGACATCGCTGTCAACAGCAGCATCTTTCAGCTGTCTGATGATTTCTTGATAGGATTACGCTCAGTAGTTTGCCATTGCTTTCTGAGCGGTCGGCTCAGTTATCGCGCAAGTCACCAGTGGGGGTAGAACCGCTTCCAGCTCTCGCCCGCTACGAGACTCTGCGTGATAAACGGGATTACGGAGAAAGTAGTGCAACCCTTCGGCCAGAGAGACCGGTCTTGGCAGGTTTACGTGAAATAATTTGCCATTGCTTTCTGAACGACCGACATGTATACCATTATACGAAATTCAACGCAAGGCAGTCTGCTGCCAAGAAGAGTTAACATTAAAAACATAGCTAGAAGAGAATGATTTATTTCAAACATTGTCTAGAAGAAGAATTAAAGTAAAAAAAACAAAACGACAGGTATTCCCGAATGAGTTTTTAAAACAATTCCCTGAGTGAAAAGCTCAAATAAAAACTAGAACAGAATTATCTATTGTAAGAATTGCCTGTATGAAGAGTTCAAATCAAAAACTAGGAACGAACTAGTTATTGTAACAAGTGTCTTGAAGAAGGATTAAAGAAATAACTAAGCGTTCAGACAATAATTAGAACCGGATTGTTCCATGTAGCGACTGTCTGAATGAGAGTGGGTTAAAGTGATAACTCAGGTGAGTTAATGTGGTATGTATCTGGGACAGAAGGTGTTGGATTTCACAAAGAAGCAGACAATAATAACAAATCTAACCTTAACACACCCTCCCTTGTTACTTTGTTTCCGAAGTATGTTTTCAATGCCGCTCTTACAGCTCCGCCCCTGAAAGTGACTTGTTATCTTGACATTAGAACTCTAGATTATGACAAGCAATAAGCAAAATAATGAGACAGAAACAGAGGGGCTGTCTAAGGTAGGCAGTTGTGTGTTGGCACTAGCAGGATTTGTTTTCTGTGTATCGTGTGTTGTCCCCCCGCAGAGAGAGAGGCACGCAGAAATAAATCTCTGACTCGCCCTTTGACATATACCAAGGTAAGCACTAATGTGCATAACTCATATGGGTGTTTGAAGCTGTTAAGTTATATTATGTTGTGTCAAGTCGAATAACGTCACTGCGCATTGTGCTTTCTCATGCGTGCTTAGTCCTCATTTGCAGCATCCATCCTAAAATAGTTCTGCCCCTTAACTGATTCAGTGCCGAGCAAAAAGTAGGTTTGGACCAGATATGGCGCACAATCAAATGAACAAGTATTATCATGTAAATTTCCGCACACTGTGCAATGAAATTACGGAAGAGTTAAAGTGAAAAAAAAAAAAAACGACAGGTATTACATAATGAGTTTTTAAAACAATTGCCTGGGCGAAAAGCTCAAATAACAACTAGAACACAATTATCACAATCACAAAGCAAATAATGTGATGAGCATAGTATGGCGATATATCGTCCTTCTGTCCAAATGGGAAGTAACTTTGGTGGTATATTATCCTTTTGGGCACAGAATCAGTTGGTTATGGTATCTCTCCTCTCTTTCCCCTCAAAGGTGGTATTGAAGTATCAGACAAAGCTTTACCCCCAGTTTATGCCATCTGGCTAGCGTCGTAGTCACGTCAGTATCTGCCAGCCGTTTGTATGTATTGCTCTGGGAAAGTTAGTGGCTAGCACGATTGCCCGTCGTTGTCACGGTCATGGATTCGAGTCTATATCGTGGGGGGAATTTTTAAACGAGGTGCCAGGTCTACCAAGTCTAAAAGTGGTACCATGAAATGTCTCGGGTGTTATACTGACAACATCAGCGATCCAGTGCTGACTGGGGCTAGCACCACCTGTCCAATAGTCTCAAGTGGTGTGCATGGTCTATTTCTAATGTGCTGCACTAGAAGCTGATTAGAGAAATTAGACGTAGATAGTCACAATGTTTTGGTCATGTTATGAGAAGAAAAAAATTTGAGAACTTGGTGACAACTGGCAAGATCAAGGGGGAAAAGAACAAGGGGAGGGCAAAGAAGTAAATACCTGGATGGCTTGGCAATTTGTGTGGTCGAGACAAGAACACTGAGCTGATCCACGACTTTGGTGATCGAGTGAGATGGTAAAACATGACCGTCCACGCTTACCAGCATGGCGCATGATGATGATGCTGTAGAAAAAAACCTAGAGCAATTCAGTAAAAGAAATGACCCTTCTTATCGAAATCTCAAATTTCAGAGGCAAGATTTCCTGACCACATCAAACAGCATGGAAACAACGATTATCATAATGGAAGATTGAGGTGAAGGCAAACGAGCTAGAGAGCGTCAAAGTCGTACGCGGAGAGTCAGTATCAGGATATCGTAATGCAGTCTGGCAGAAGTGAACAACTCAAGACAGACACTGCTTGAGATCTACTCCCGCCAACTTTCACCGTGGAGACCTTTAGTGAGGTAACAACACTCCTAGCGCAATCTTCTTCTTCTTCCTCCTTTTTAATCTTCCTTCATCAGACAGACAAACAGACCGACCGACCGACCGACCGGCAGACCGACAGACAGACAGATTCACCATTTTGAATGTCTAATTTCTTGTATAACAAAATATAATACAAATTTTAATTGGAAACACTTGAGACGAGACTATGCTAGTAGTAGTAGTAGTAGTAGTAGTAGTAGTAGTAGTAGTAGTAGTAGTAGTAGTAGTAGTAGGTTTGTTGATGCTGTCCGAAATTACTAACAAAATGTTTCAAATTATTCTGTGTGTGACATGAAATTATGACATTTGATACAAAGAAGAACACAATTTTATATTCCAATAACTGCTCCTATAGTTACATTACGATACGTTACGCTTGTAACTAAGTCTGATGTACAAAACACGGAAACTAAATTAAGAAATAACAGACACAAGGAACCTTCTGTCCCCACTCCAGCACACTAACGTCAATTATGTCTATTCATTTGATAGAGTACGGTAACCTTAGAGAAACACGGCAACGGGATACCCTTGCTGAGCTCTCGCCTCTCAAGAAATTGCTTTCAACCAGAGATAGCAGATATGGCCGTGTGTTGCCCCAGAAAAGATTAAGTCAATTATTTGGCTTGGGGGGTGAAGTCACACTCTGCCACCGAATGTTAAATCAACAATCAATGACTGCAATACCTTATCTGTTAATAATAATACAAAAATACCACTGGGTAGAAAGTGCTCTGATGTGGACTGCCTTGTTTTGCTGCCAACATGTAATCATCTTTCGCAGCGGTTCTCAGAGTAATTGCTAATGCAATTTTTACTGAAGTTAATTTGTTATGTCCTTTACACGACGCCGCCATCAACCTAAGCATTACTAGGCTGTTTGTGAGTTTCCGGGCGATATTTATACTTGAGTCCTCAAAAACTGTTTGGCAACCCCAGAGTGGCAAAAATGTGATGGAAATAAAGCGTGTCTAATACCTCTGAGCATATTATCACTCGATAGTAAACTTATCTTATATACATTATCGAATCAGTAGAACCGCAGAAGTCGGATGTGTCGGCCTAACGGCGCAAGAACGCAGCTCTGCTGTAAACAGGCACAACGCAATCACATCCGAAAAAAAACTCCGGATGAACGAAGAAGAAGAGGAAGAAGAATCAGTAGAAGAACTGGTTTGCTCCCTGTGCTACTTCAGACTTTGTCACGAGTCGTCGAGGGGAGTTACAGTAGGTCAAAGCGAGCGAACACAAACAAAAATGACCAAGTGATAAGTGTGTTACTAGGGCTGAAAGAGTCTATTGCTGTTGTAGATGGTGTCGTTCCATGTGCTCTATGGTCCCCTCGTTCATCTACAGCTAAAGTCACACGGGGTAAGTTTGCAGTCTCCATTTTCATCAGATGATCGAACCGCCTAATTTTCTGTCTCTCTATGTAATCAATGCGCGGAGTTTCTCCTACGAATTCTCTGTTGGCAGACTGGCAGCAGAAATTGTTGTTGTTGTACAATGATATGTGATTATATCTCTAAAATATGAATTTCTCATATATCACCCGCATGTTCCTGTGCTATCTGATTATAAACGTTCCTTGCTATTTGCATGAACACAACAACAATTAAGCATCTCTCTGGCACTATTAAGACCATTCTTAATGCTAAATACCCTTTCAACTATTTGTGTATACAGCCATTTTAGTGTATTTCCTGACACTGTTTTATTGTAGATTGCTATCATTGCCTCCAACAAATTATGTTATCTGTGTTATGTTACCTCACTTTCTACCATTATCTTATTACCGTCAACAAGTTATGATATCTATCTCTTGCTACTATGCTCTTATTACCTTCAACAAGTTATGTTATCTATCTCTTTCTACTGTGCGCTTAAATATATGTGAACTATTGGATAGTTTGATTATAATCAGGTTAGGAAAAGAAATCTCAATAGATATATTGAGTCAATGTTAATGTACGGAAGCGAATCATGGCCAATTAGCAAACAGGTGCATAATTATATATTGAGCCAATGTTAATGTACGGAAGCGAATCATGGCCAATTAGGAAACAGGTGCAGAATTATGTCGAAGCTGCGGAGATATGGTTTTACAGAAGAATGATGAGGACACCGTGAGCAGATAGAAAAAGCTATAAAGATGTGATTTAAAGATGTTAACTCATAAAGAGGACTTGTTACTCGCATCAGAAGAAGACGGCCCACATTCTTTGGGAATGGTAGGAGGGAAAGAGAGGCAGTGGGGTGACCAACAGAGAAGATGCTGGACAGTTTGACATTATGGCAGAGACGCAAATCAGTCTCAGTGTCTGTGACAGACATGATCATCAACCCCAGACGACATTGACTATAAGAAGAAGTTTCAATATTTACAATACCCACCGTGTCATCACAGGTTGTGATAGCAAGAACGCCCAGTCCCCGGGAAGGTTAACACGGTCAACAAATGCCCGCAGAAGTCGGATGTGTCGGCCTAACGGCGCAAGAACGCAGCTCTGCTGTAAACAGGCACAACGCAGTCACATCCGAAAAAAAAAATAAGAAGAAGAAGAAGAAGAAGAAGAAGAAGAAGAAGAAGAAGAAGAAGAAGAACGCCCAGTTACTGGACAGATCTAATACAGTGAACATAATGCAAATTCACAATCACTATTTTCCACCGTTTCTGTATCAATTCTTCTGGACGAACAAATTATCTAATGGAATTAAAGATTCAATACTGGGCTATTGATTATGTTTCAGTTTCATTCCTCCGCGAAACAGACTAGAGGACACTATAGGCTGTCTGATGTGAATGTTTCCAGGCTGTGTTTTATTTGATTGTAGTCTGCTCTGAAAAATGTATATTAAACTTATTAAACAACAATCTTATGAAACAAAGATAGCTGTGGAGACAGAGAGGGTCGATTATAATTACAGGTTTTAAAGGTGAAATGATCGACTTTATAGCTCCAGGTTTTATCTTACATGGTTCGGTCTCTTTCAACAGCTGGCCTACCGATAGCGTCGCAATAAGCACGAACTCCTTAGTTCCAGCGACAATCCCTCAGAAATCTCCGAGAAAACCGAATGACGGATCCCAGAATTGAACCAAAAACTTGGAAACGTGAGGCGGATGGCTTAACAGCTCCGCTACGGAGATCCACGTTTATTATCATTAAGATCAGCTAGATATTAGGAAATATTTCAAATATGAGAACAAATACCCACAAACAGAATGCGTGGTTCTGGTTTGATGGCGAGGAACACTAACAATAGGGAAAGCTTATTCGCATGCAAAAATTAATCCAGTGCACTCCCCAGTAGTGGCAACCATAGGGTGTATTTTTAATGACTGTGCAGTGTTTGACAATATTGCCGGTCCAAGTTTTGTATTCACCCTCTATAAAATTTATGCTAAATAATAGGTAAATACAAAACTTAGACCGGCAATATTTTCAAACACTGCACATGTTATTAAAAATACAGGAGTAGTGTGTGTATGGACTACGCTTGAGTTCAAAGCGAGAAAATGCAAACAATAACAAAGATGTTAACACTTTTAGGTGGGTATTCTAGTGCTCTTCTGCGTTATTTAGGTGGGTTTTCTAGTGCTCTTCTCGTAGCGTTATTTAGGTGGGTTTTCTAGTGCTCTTCTCGTAGCGTTATTTAGGTGGGTATTCTAGTGTTCTTCTGCGTTATTTAGGTGGGTTTTCTAGTGCTCTTCTCGTAGCGTTATTTAGGTGGGTATTCTAGTGCCCTTCTCATAGAGTTATTTAGGTGGGTTTTCTAGTGCTCTTCTCATAGCGTTATTTATGTGCTTCTTCTTCTTCGTACATCTTCAGCTGTTAGCCAGAATATATTTCAAGCAAGCAGCAATCAGCTTGAGGATGTTAACAGCTTCCTAGAGTTTGTCTTCAAAGGGAGCGGGTGTATGCCAAAATAATGTTCTCTATTCTGTGTATGTTGGACACTCATGCAGCAAATGTTTAGCTGTTAGTTTAATAATCCCACAGTTGCGTTCATCAGTGTGTGCTATCTTTAGTTTATTTAGCAAGTGCTATTCCCGAGTATTTTGCCCAGTGCAGTCTGAAAGTTGCTTCTTGTTAATTTCGGTTGAGTTGGTAATCTCAGAACTTAAAATATTTGATGAAAAATATGAATTGGTTGTTGTATGTAGATCACTACATGATCGGGACGCAGAGGTGTTTCCAAGGCACCAGGGCCAGGTTATATACTGGCCAAGACCTATTGACGCGTCCTCGTCGAGCGTCCTGGGCAACAGGTCCCTCCGGGGTCCTGGCTAAAGTCAGTAGGATCGCCGATTCCTCCGAAGTCGGAGAGTGTTTGCCTGTATGGCGAGGAACCACCAGTCTGCACACCAATAAGCCAGACATGGGACAACGGATACTCACGCAAACCTCAGGTCCTGTATGACATCACACTGATGTTGGACAACAGGATGCCTTCATCCGACATACAGGACTTCGCGTTGGAGCTCAAGCCAACGAACACAAGCAAGCAAGCAAGCACTAAAGAAGATGTCATTAGAAAGATCTACCTTCGACCTGAACCATAAGTATTAATATGGATAGAATCAGTTGCCAGAAATTTAAACAGCAGTATAGGTCTCAGAAGTTTATATCACACGAAGTTAGTTGCATATCTTTTACATCACGCTGCAGTCTACCCCATAATTGTTTGGCTGTTTGTCCTCTCTATATGTTACAGGAGAGTGTCTGCCTGTACGGCGAGGAACCCACCAGTCTGCACACCAATAAGCCAGACATGGGACACGGATACTCACGCAAACCTCAGGTCCTGTATGACATCACACTGATGTTGGACAACAGGATGCTTTCATCCGACATACAGGACTTCGCGTTGGAGCTCAAGCCAACGAACACAAGCAAGCAAGCAAGCAAGCAGCAAGCAGGTCCTGTATGACATCACACTGATGTTGGACAACGGGATGTCTTCATCCGACATACAGGACTTCGCGTTGGAGCTCAAGCCAACGAACACAAGCAAGCAAGCAAGCAAGCAGCAAGCAGGTCCTGTATGACATCACACTGATGTTGGACAACGGGATGTCTT
The DNA here is from genome assembly GCA_014155875.1 of Cepaea nemoralis. Classification (NCBI taxonomy): domain Eukaryota; kingdom Metazoa; phylum Mollusca; class Gastropoda; order Stylommatophora; family Helicidae; genus Cepaea; species Cepaea nemoralis. The sequence continues at coordinate 29,679 of JACEFZ010025074.1, forward strand.
CATCCGACATACAGGACTTCGCGTTGGAGCTCAGCCAACGAACACAAGCAAGCAAGCAAGCATGATGACATCACACTGATGGTTGGACAACAGGATGCCTTCATCCGACATACAGGACTTCGCCGTTGGAGCTCAAGCCAACGAACACAAGCAAGCAAGCAAGCAAGCAGCAAGCAGGTCCTGTATGACATCACACTGATGTTGGACAACAGGATTGCCTACATCCGACATACAGGACTTCGCGTTGGAGCTCAAGCCAACGAACACAAGCAAGACAACGGATACTCATGCAAAACCTCAGGTCCTGTATGACATCACACTGATGTTGGACAACAGGTGCACTTCATCCGACATACAAGGACTTCACGTTGGAGCTCAAGCCAACGAACACAAGCAAGGAAGCAGGTCCTGTATGACATCACACTGATGTTGGACAACAGGATGCCTACATCCGACATACAGGACTTCACGTTGGAGCTCAAGCCAACGAACACAAGCAAGGAAGCAGGTCCTGTATGACATCACACTGATGTTGGACACACGTATGCCTACATCCGACATACCGGACTTCGCGTTGGAGCTCAAGAAAAACGAACACAAGCAAGCAAGCAAACCTCAGGTCCTGTATGACATTACATTGATGTTGGACAACAGGATGTCTTCATCCGACATACAGGACTTCGCGTTGGAGCTCAAGCCAACGAACACAAGCAAGCAAGCAAGCAAGCAGCAAGCAGGTCCTGTATGACATCACACTGATGTTGGACAACGGGATGTCTTCATCCGACATACAGGACTTCGCGTTGGAGCTCAAGCCAACGAACACAAGCAAGCAAGCAAGCAGCAAGCAGGTCCTGTATGACATCACACTGATGTTGGACAACGGGATGTCTTCATCCGACATACAGGACTTCGCGTTGGAGCTCAAGCCAACGAACACAAGCAAGCAAGCAAGCACTAAAGAAGATGTCATTAGAAAGATCTACCTTCGACCTGAACCATAAGTATTAATATGGATAGAATCAGTTGCCAGAAATTTAAACAGCAGTATAGGTCTCAGAAGTTTATATCAACGAAAGTTAGTTGCATATCTTTTACATCACGCTGCAGTCTACCCCATAATTGTTTGGCTGTTTGTCTCTCTATATTGTTACAGGAGAGTGTCTGCCTGTACGGCGAGGAACCACCAGTCTGCACACCAATAAGCCAGACATGGGACAACGGATACTCACGCAAACCTCAGGTCCTGTATGACATCACACTGATGTTGGACAACAGGATGCTTTCATCCGACATACAGGACTTCGCGTTGGAGCTCAAGCCAACGAACACAAGCAAGCAAGCAGCAAGCAGGTCCTGTATGACATCACACTGATGTTGGACAACGGGATGTCTTCATCCGACATACAGGACTTCGCGTTGGAGCTCAAGCCAACGAACACAAGCAAGCAAGCAAGCAAGCAGCAAGCAGGTCCTGTATGACATCACACTGATGTTGGACAACGGGATGTCTTCATCCGACATACAGGACTTCGCGTTGGAGCTCAAGCCAACGAACACAAGCAAGCAAGCAAGCATGATGACATCACACTGATGTTGGACAACAGGATGCCTTCATCCGACATACAGGACTTCGCGTTGGAGCTCAAGCCAACGAACACAAGCAAGCAAGCAAGCAAGCAGCAAGCAGGTCCTGTATGACATCACACTGATGTTGGACAACAGGATTGCCTACATCCGACATACAGGACTTCGCGTTGGAGCTCAAGCCAACGAACACAAGCAAGACAACGGATACTCATGCAAACCTCAGGTCCTGTATGACATCACACTGATGTTGGACAACAGGATGCCTTCATCCGACATACAGGACTTCACGTTGGAGCTCAAGCCAACGAACACAAGCAAGGAAGCAGGTCCTGTATGACATCACACTGATGTTGGACAACAGGATGCCTACATCCGACATACAGGACTTCACGTTGGAGCTCAAGCCAACGAACACAAGCAAGGAAGCAGGGTCCTGTATGACATCACACTGATGTTGGACAACAGGATGCCTACATCCGACATACAGGACTTCACGTTGGAGCTCAAGCCAACGAACACAAGCAAGGAAGCAGGTCCTGTATGACATCACACTGATGTTGGACAACAGGGATGCCTACATCCGACATACAGGACTTCACGTTGGAGCTCAAGCCAACGAACACAAGCAAGGAAGCAGGTCCTGTATGACATCACACTGATGTTGGACAACAGGATGCCTACATCCGACATACAGGACTTCACGTTGGAGCTCAAGCCAACGAACACAAGCAAGGAAGCAGGTCCTGTATGACATCACACTGATGTTGGACAACAGGATGCCTACATCCGACATACAGGACTTCGCGTTGGAGCTCAAGCCAACGAACACAAGCAAGCAAGCAAGCATGATGACATCACACTGATGTTGGACAACAGGATGCCTTCATCCGACATACAGGACTTCGCGTTGGAGCTCAAGCCAACGAACACAAGCAAGCAAGCAAGCAAGCAGCAAGCAGGTCCTGTATGACATCACACTGATGTTGGACAACAGGATTGCCTACATCCGACATACAGGACTTCGCGTTGGAGCTCAAGCCAACGAACACAAGCAAGACAACGGATACTCATGCAAACCTCAGGTCCTGTATGACATCACACTGATGTTGGACAACAGGATGCCTTCATCCGACATACAGGACTTCACGTTGGAGCTCAAGCCAACGAACACAAGCAAGGAAGCAGGTCCTGTATGACATCACACTGATGTTGGACAACAGGATGCCTACATCCGACATACAGGACTTCACGTTGGAGCTCAAGCCAACGAACACAAGCAAGGAAGCAGGTCCTGTATGACATCACACTGATGTTGGACAACAGGATGCCTACATCCGACATACAGGACTTCGCGTTGGAGCTCAAGAAAACGAACACAAGCAAGCAAGCAAACCTCAGGTCCTGTATGACATTACATTGATGTTGGACAACAGGATGTCTTCATCCGACATACAGGACTTCGCGTTGGAGCTCAAGCCAACGAACACAAGCAAGCAAGCAAGCAAGCAGCAAGCAGGTCCTGTATGACATCACACTGATGTTGGACAACGGGATGTCTTCATCCGACATACAGGACTTCGCGTTGGAGCTCAAGCCAACGAACACAAGCAAGCAAGCAAGCAGCAAGCAGGTCCTGTATGACATCACACTGATGTTGGACAACGGGATGTCCTTCATCCGACATACAGGACTTCGCGTTGGAGCTCAAGCCAACGAACACAAGCAAGCAAGCAAGCACTAAAGAAGATGTCATTAGAAAGATCTACCTTCGACCTGAACCATAAGTATTAATATGGATAGAATCAGTTGCCAGAAATTTAAACAGCAGTATAGGTCTCAGAAGTTTATATCAACGAAAGTTAGTTGCATATCTTTTACATCACGCTGCAGTCTACCCCATAATTGTTTGGCTGTTTGTCTCTCTATATTGTTACAGGAGAGTGTCTGCCTGTACGGCGAGGAACCACCAGTCTGCACACCAATAAGCCAGACATGGGACAACGGATACTCACGCAAACCTCAGGTCCTGTATGACATCACACTGATGTTGGACAACAGGATGCTTTCATCCGACATACAGGACTTCGCGTTGGAGCTCAAGCCAACGAACACAAGCAAGCAAGCAGCAAGCAGGTCCTGTATGACATCACACTGATGTTGGACAACGGGATGTCTTCATCCGACATACAGGACTTCGCGTTGGAGCTCAAGCCAACGAACACAAGCAAGCAAGCAAGCAAGCAGCAAGCAGGTCCTGTATGACATCACACTGATGTTGGACAACGGGATGTCTTCATCCGACATACAGGACTTCGCGTTGGAGCTCAAGCCAACGAACACAAGCAAGCAAGCAAGCATGATGACATCACACTGATGTTGGACAACAGGATGCCTTCATCCGACATACAGGACTTCGCGTTGGAGCTCAAGCCAACGAACACAAGCAAGCAAGCAAGCAAGCAGCAAGCAGGTCCTGTATGACATCACACTGATGTTGGACAACAGGATTGCCTACATCCGACATACAGGACTTCGCGTTGGAGCTCAAGCCAAACGAACACAAGCAAGACAACGGATACTCATGCAAACCTCAGGTCCTGTATGACATCACACTGACTGTTGGACAACAGGATGCCTTTCATCCGACATACAGGACTTCACGTTGGAGCTCAAGCCAACGAACACAAGCAAGGAAGCAGGTCCTGTATGACATCACACTGATGTTGGACAACAGGATGCCTACATCCGACATACAGGACTTCACGTTGGAGCTCAAGCCAACGAACACAAGCAAGGAAGCAGGTCCTGTATGACATCACACTGATGTTGGACAACAGGATGCCTACATCCGACATACAGGGACTTCACGTGGAGCTCAAGCAACGAACACAAGCAAGGAAGCAGGTCCTGTATGACATCACACTGATGTTGGACAACAGGATGCCTACATCCGACTATCAGGACTTCACGTTGGAGCTCAAGCCAACGAACACAAGCAAGGAAGCAGGTCCTGTATGACATCAAAACTGATGTTGGCAACAGGGGGCCCTACATCCGACATACAGGACTTCACGTTGGAGCTCAAGCCAACAAACACAAGCAAGGAAGCAGGTCCTGTATGACATCACACTGATGTTGGACAACAGGATGCCTACATCCGACATACAGGACTTCACGTTGGAGCTCAAGCCAACGAACACAAGCAAGGAAGCAGGTCCTGTATGACATCACACTGATGTTGGACAACAGGATGCCTACATCCGACATACAGGACTTCACGTTGGAGCTCAAGCCAACGAACACAAGCAAGGAAGCAGGTCCTGTATGACATCACACTGATGTTGGACAACAGGATGCCTACATCCGACATACAGGACTTCACGTTGGAGCTCAAGCCAAGGAACACAAGCAAGCAAGCAGGTCCTGTATGACATCACATTGATATTGGACAACAGGATGCCTACATCCGACATACAGGACTTCACGTTGGAGCTCAAGCCAAGGAACACAAGCAAGCACTACACGATCATGTTGACTTCTTGTCCTTGACTTGGGGACGTATGTGACAAGAACGTCAGAAGAAGTCAGAATGGGTTGGCCTGATGGCGGGGGTACTGGTAATAGGGAAAACTAATCAACAAACACAAAACCAGTCTAGTGCTCTGGAAGTAGTAGTATGTTTATGGATTACATTTGAATTCAAAGAGAGCGAAAGCAAAACAATATATACATTACTGCGGCAATAGAAAATGTAGACCTCACATTATATCTCCAGCATACCTTCATGGCATATAAACGGGGAACCTCAGTGATGCTTTTATATGTTGTGTTATAAGCTCAAGGCGGTTTATTTCTAAGCGTGCGACGCGATCACAATCACAATCTAACAGCTTCAGACAACCCTTTTGTGTAAGTCTATATAGAGATGACGCCGACATTGACAAAAGTAAACACAAACATTAACTGTCAGTAAAAGACCGAAGAAGGCATTCTTGTGCGGGCACACAACAAAAGAACTCTCTAAAAAGCTTAGAATGCAGACATCCATTGACGGCATCCTATACTTAATTCTCCATGGCAACATGGGAACAACGAGAACAGAAACGCCATTATCAAATTACCCGAGGTTCCACACTTCTATCGTGAGGAAGTCCGTTAAAATTGGAAGAGTGGTCAACCAGCGGAGATCGCGAATCAAGGAGATTACAGGAGCTCAAGTCTCGGTCGCTCAGACAGCAAATTCAAATAGGTCAGTGATATTGGACCCGTTATTTCGTCCCAAGTGCTAATGTGTCAAGTGGAAGTGATTGAATAAATGTCTCTGCGTTAAGCAGAACCTTATTTCTGAACTACTAGGTAGAGGATCGTGGTTGTATGGTTGGTTTGGCTGGTTAATTGGTTGGTTGGTTGGTTGGCTGGCTGGCTGGCTACCTGGTTGGTTGGTCGTGATTCTACATGTTCTTATTATACATACAATCGAAACCTGTTTGAACACTTCCTCAGGACAGACTACATGCCCCCTTTAAAAAAAAAACAGCAACAAAGACAATAATAATAGTAAATTATCTCGAACGAAAACTAGCCAGAAAAAAAAAACATTCCCGTATGTGTGGCGCGTTACACCCAAATTGGGTAATTATGATGCCCATGTTAAACATTGCCTCAACGAGTCATGTATTAGTGATTATTTGTCATGTGTTTTAATGCTTATTGTTCTTTTGTTGTTAAAGAATTGCTTCATAAGAGATGTTGAATGAAAGAATGTATGAAAGGAAATAGAGAAGAAGGGCAGAATGTCAGACGGGCCTGCGTGCCCAATTCTTAACCCTTTGAAAATAAAGATTTTCGTTCTTTCGTTCGTTCGTTCGTTCGTTGTGTTTTGTATTGAAGACAAAGTTTGACTCTTATGTCTGATACAATACTGTTAAGGTAATTTGTGAGCCCTGAACAGGGCACGCGTTTGTCTGAACTAGGCTCCTGTAAGGATTTTCATCCCATCCCCTTACCGAAGTATCGGTCTCCACGGGAACCGTTGATGAGCTCTCCTTCACCTCCCCGAGCTATGAAACCAACAGACCACCAAACTATCGCGGCCCCCTCTGCATGGTACTGCTGGTAAATAAATAATGATATGTGAAAACAAACCACTCTTTTACACTTCTTAAGGCGTGATGGGCGTGTGGTGCTAGACTCAAACTTGTATAGACCAATCGGCACTCGGTCTATAATGTGATCAGTATCATACCGGCCACCTTTACTTCGCCAGATATTTCCTGGTACACATTTTAGACTGGAAGCCCAGGTCATTAAAACAAATCCACCTCAATGAAATATAGAACCCACGACCATCGGTCAGGCAGGCAAGTATTTGGCCACGGCTACCGTTGATCCCTAATAAATATATGAAATTAATCAAATTACTGAGAAATTTATATATATATATACACACACACGCACATACTCCAGTATAGGATCATGGGGATTAAGATGGGGGTAGGGGGTACTGCAAAGTTACGATACTCATTTTTAAAGAAACCACACATAAAAATACGTACACTAACTGTTAAAATAAGAAAATCCTCACTGTTACTCGGTCATCATTCGGTACAGTACATACTGACTGCCTGTGATTGGGCCACGATCGGTGGCGTGTCTCCAACGGGATGTTGATATTTTCATTGTCAAAGAACTTTAACCAAAGGTCCAGGAGGTTATTGCTGTGGCACTGTGGCCTTATGCTTCTGCCTAGTATATTGATGACGTACTCACTTAATGTTATTGATGTCAGTGGCTCGTTTCACAGGTTCCGTCGTTAAGACACCGGGTTGCCAAGTTGATCATCAAATGTAATTGGTTTCATTGTATAGTTGGTATTTTGTTCAGTTCTCATTTTTAAAATGTAAATGTATATACACACGTATTTTCATATGTAGTCTAAGTATCTGCCTTTGTGTAGTTTTGATTGTTTTCGCCAACTGATGAAGACAGTATATCCGCGACGTCAGTTATGGCCTCTTTTTCTTATTGTATGCTAATTATGTTAAATATGGTTTTCTTGATGGTTTGCTTTATTCATTGTGCTACCGTTGAAACATAAATAGAGGTCTACCGGATGGTTGTCTGTATGTTAATGCCTGCACTGTCTTACATTCACCTACACTTATACAAAATAATAACATCCAAGAACTAACAGTCTTAGTGACTATGATGCCCCGTGCAATGTGTTTCATGAGTTCAAGTCTGAAATTCAGTAAACATTGTTTGGTCATGTTATGAGGCGAAGTAAACTGGAAAACTCAGTGACATAGGGAAATGATTGGAAAAGAGCAAAGGAGCAAGCAGAGATATAAATACCTGGATGGCTTGACTATATGGCATAATCAGGACAAGAACTCTGGAGTCATTCAAGGCTCTGGTGATCGTGACAAAAGGCGAACGATGACTGCCGAAGCTTATCGGCATGGCATATGATGATGATGAGTCTGACATTGGGACTGATGATGACTTGGCAGTGCTGTTGTTATAACTGGTCACCGGGACGCAGAGGTGTTTCCAAGGCACCAGGGCCGGGTTATATACTGGCCAAGACCTATTGACGCGTCCACGTCGAGCGTCCTGGGCAACAGGTCCCTTCGGGGTCCTGGCTAAAGTCAATAGGATCGCCGATTCCTCCGAAGTCGGAGAGTGTCTGCCTGTACGGCGAGGAACCACCAGTCTGCACACCAATAAGCCAGACATGGGACAACGGATACTCACGCAAAACTCAGGTCCTGTATGACATCACACTGATGTTGGAAAACAGGGTGCCTTCATCCGACATACAGGACTTCGCGTTGGAGCCCAAGCCAACGAACACAAGCAAGCAAGCAAGCAAGCAAGCAATAACTGGTCACCTGAAATAACTCGCGTAACCCATACGAGCCACATGCCAAGTCTGACGTATGTGCATCACAATTGTTGCCACCTGTAAACACCTTGCCAAAGACTTCATCATCATTTTACCCGTCTTCTATAGGACCAGAATATGTTAACATTAAATATAAAATACCATTGATTGATTTCTACAAAACCCAACAGTAACGCATCGTCAGTCAGAAGCACATAAAGAGGTCGAGTACGATGGCAAATCGCCCACAATTTCTCCCAGTATATGCTGAAATTCTTTAAATCATATTCTTGCGCTTTCCTAATCAAAATCCCATTAAATATTATTGTTGACTTTTTTTCTCCCATTGTAGAAGCACGCTGTTGATTAAAAATCTTTAAATAAAAGTATGGGAGTTGTGTGAATGAAAACTCGAATTCAGCAACATTTAAAACGCTTCCTCTCGTGCATTCAATTTCAAGCAACTAATGGGGTGGAATAAGAAAGGGAGCTTGCTGGGACAATGTTATATTTTATTTTTCTTTAGGCACAAGAAAAATTTCAAGATGTGATTTATAGTTCTGCACTCGTCAACACTCAAATGTGCGATTTAAAAATTTGACAACCATGATGGAAAGATTGCCAGACGTGTTTTCTGTTTCTTTGTTCGTTTGTTTGTTTTTATGTTTCGCTGACAACGTGTATTGAGTGCTTCTTTGGACATGTCTTGATATTAACTCCGAGTATAAAAATTCACAAACCATGATTTCATGTATTTTTGTGGGGGAGGGTGAAAGAGTGGGAGGCCGAATGTCAGGATACTAGTTTCTCAATCTAGAGATACGGGTTCTAATCATCGGAAATAGAACCAAAAATGGTCATGTATTCGGGGTGAAATAATAATCTAAACCTGAGATTGTATGGGAAGTATTCTAGGGTATCATCATCATATAACGTGTCATTTACCGAATGTCGCTCTCATTACAATCCTCTGGAAACATTCTCGGCCTATTGTTAGTTTCCCGGCCTTATGTAATTTCATGCCAATGGTGTCTTTGCTTTATAGTGTCCTGTGTCGTGTTGATTGACTACTGACTCTTCTTTCATAGACTATGGCTTCCATTACTGTTCTTCTTTCTTAACTACTGCGAAGTTTAACATGTACAATATATCTTCACTTTCGGATTCATGATGCTGTTTAAGACTGTTTTTTTTTTTTAAATGTTCAAATCTAATAAAATGTCCAAATTTGTATTGTTTTTGTTCAACGGTATTCTAGCAAATTGTATGTAGCACTTCATTAGAAATGCAATTGATGTTCTTCTTTGGCGACTACGAGATGTTTCACGATTCACATCCGCATGTTGAGAGTTGGCGCATTACTATCACAGCTTGTTGGAGAGAACAGATGATTCTCATTTGTCGATCAATCCAGCTTCCTCTGGGGATTGTGGCCCTAAACCTCAGCTGCGTCACTGAGGTGAACAGTATCCTGGCTGATAAGTAAGATACGTTTAAGCATATTATGTACCTAGTTGGTCATAGGTGGAAGTTCACTTGTTCCTGCAACGAGGCGCTGTTGTCACTTGGAGGTGACAGGTTACAATCCCGTTACTATAACTATAGCTTTCAATTTGTATTTTGTCTACTTCTTGCTTTTACTTCTATGAGCCAATCGATACTTTCAATTTGTTTATGAGTTGTCATAGTGACCTGAAAGTGTTCCCAAATAGATATTTATGAGTATCATAGGCTATGAGACAATTTGAGGTGCTATGTTGCATACCACTGCAGCCATTTCGCATCTGAGATCTGAGAAAATGAGCTGTAAGAGACATGTAGATGTTATGAAATTAATGATGAAATC
>JACEFZ010025074.1:45000-53937 GCA_014155875.1 Cepaea nemoralis
ACAAGGTAGTTGTGATCACTTTCAGACTCAGTAAATGCTGAATGCCTTGTGGGTCTTGTTTGATGAAAGCGAAATTCATTGTCTGAATATCTGCCTACCAATACACCGATTCACCCATCAATAACACACAACGAGGTGATATATTCATCTTCACCGATCGGTCAGTGGTTAGAAATAGACGTAGGGGTTGGGGTTGCATTGCGAAGGCGTATGGGCGAATCTTAAGGAAAGGAGTCTGGGAGATGAGACTACGATTTCCAGCATAAGAATGGAGGAGGAAGCAGTAACAATGCCAGTCCGTTGGTTAAAGGAGACCACTGCGACACACATTGTATTCATTACGGACTCAGTGAGTATGCTTAGTAAGGAGAAAGGAATGTTTCGTGTGGAATGGCTCACCTCGCTTCAGAGGTCACAGATTGTGAGAATTGTATGAATATTTTGCACTGGCCATGTGGGGGTGCGGGAGAATGAGCAGGTTGATAGGCTGGCAGGGAATGCACTTCTTGGTGGTATATTACCAATGGACACGGGAGAGGTGGTCGTACGCCTGTTGGACCAGGTGGAGAAGGCGGGGGATAGACTGAGAACACTTATGTGGAAAGAATGAGATTGCAGGGGATGGGCAGGGATTCTGGAAGAATTTCAAAACAGAGAGGGAAGCCCATGAGAAATTTCAATCAGATAGCGGTGGGAACGATAAGTATGACTCTTCGCTGGCTGTTGAGCGAGGGGACGGAGCATGTATGGGAATGTCCTGAATGTAGTGGTGTCGGTTCTTAGCTCAACTAAACTCAATTCTTCCATCAATTCATCCAATCAACCATCCATCCATTCATCTCTCTATCAATATAATTGCTCCGTGGCGAAGGCTTTACGGGCGCAGTTCGTAATCCCGCATACCCGAAAGGATATGCAACTAAATTTTAATACGTATATTCATCTGTCGCGCTGGCTATCTGATTACTTCTGTGTTTTGTTTTTGTGCTGTGTGTATGCGTCACACACACACACACACAACACACACACACACAACACACACACACACACACACACACACACACACACAACACACACACATACACACGGTATGGACAGCGCCTGGCATACAATCAGCAGGGTTAGGAACAGTTAGCCTCTCTCAGGAGGGGTGAAAATTTAAAATTAGTAGCCTGCCGATGACCCGCAGCGTACACAAGTCAACCCCACGTCCACGTGGTGTAGACTGGGAAACCATGACCGCGATGTCATGGGCTAACGGGGCTATGGCTCGCCATAGGGGATGGACTCCCTATGGTCAGATATTTGTCCTAAACCTGCGACTCGCCTAGCAAGCCGGCAGGGGATCTTCATATTGCTCGTAGAAAAACTAAGAAGTATAAACTGACTGACCCTAATGGATATAGGTCCGGCAATGTTAATGGACTACGAGATAGATCAGCGATTAAAAAAATAAGCACAATGAACGTCTGCGATTTTAATAGTAAAGAAGAAGAACTTATAGAAATAATGGAAGAGAGGAAAATTGGACTGATGGGCACAGCGGACACCAGAATAAAAGTGGAAGGATGCAAGGAGATCCACCGCAGTTACACGTTTGTCTACCATGGAGTGAAACAGCAAGAAAGGGCAAGACACGGTGTGGGAATAGTCATTGAACCACGGCTAGGAAGAGGAATATTAGAAATAATATATATATCAGAAAGAATCATAACAGTGAGAATAAAACAACAAGCAATTACATCCATCCATTCATCATGTCTGATGCCGATAAGCATGGGCGGTCCTGTTCTGCCATCTCACTAGTTCACCATAGTCGTGGATCAGCTCCGTGTTCCTGTCTCCACCATACCGCTTGGCCAAGCCATCCAGGTATCTACTTCTCTTTCTTCCCCTTAGTCTCTTCCCTTCGATCTTGCCAGTCGTCACCAAGTTCACAAAGTCATGTCTTCTCATAACATGCCCAAAAAATGTTGACGGTCTACGTCAAATGACTCTAAAACAATTACAACAAATGTACAAATATACGCACCATGTAATACAAACAATAATGAGCAAAGAATGCGAGGAATTCTACGAAGACATCAATGACGTGCTAAATAAAATAGATAAGCCGGACAGCATCATAGTTATGGGAGACTTCAATGCAAGACTAGGACACAATAGAGCGGGCACAGAAAAACATCTTGGAGCATTTGGAGACCAACATAATGAAAAAAGTCGCTTAAAAGTCGACAGCGTCGACTTCATTGCACCGGGTTTGTTTATTCCATATGGCTCGGTCTCTTTCCGCAGCGCGGAAAGCGTCGCACAAAGCACGAACTCCGTGGTTCCAGCGACGACCCACAGGAGTCTCCGAAAACATTCACTAGTGAACCAAAAGACGCCGCCCGGAATCGAACCCACATCCTTCGGAGCCCGAGCTTGACCACTTCGCCACGATGACTCCTAACCAACATAATGAACCAACAATTGTGTTGTATGTCCAACATTATGAAAGAAATGAAACGGAAGTAGACTGATAGATCTATGCAGCCAACACTACCTCTATATAACAAACACATTCTATAAACACAAAGCCTCACAAATATACACTTTGTATATATGGAACGATCTAGATAATAAAAGCCAAATTGATTTTATATTAACAAGAAATAGCAGAGAAAGAAATATATTAGACGCAAGGGCATTGCCCAACTTAAGTATAAACACAGACAACAAATCAGTCGTTGCAACAATGAGAACCATCGGTAGAAGAAAGCAAAGACCAGGAAAATACATGCCATGCGAATCAGTAAACTTTAGGAGGGGGGGGGAACACCTCAAAGACGAGGCAGTGAGGGAAACTTATGAGAAAGAACTAACTGAAATCTTTGTAAAATTACCTATAGAAAGAAAGACAGTGGGAGAAGAATGGGAGATGTTCAAATCAAGCATTTTAAATACTGCAAAAATAACATGTGGAACCACGAAAACACGCAAAACACGGATCAAGAAAATAACAAGTTGGTGGAACGCAGAAGTAAAGAAAGCTGTAAAAGATAAAACGGAAAAATATAAAACGTGATCGAAGAGCAAACAGGAATGCGATTACACAGAATATAGAATAGCGAGAAGACATGTGAATGGAATAGTAAAGAGAGAAAAACAAAAAGACTGGGAGGAGTATGGAGAAACCTAAATAAAAACTACAAGGAGGCAACTAGAAACTTCTACAAATATATAAGTGCAATGAGAACCAGAGGAGAACCCTTTGATCCAAATGAAATAATTAACAGCGAAAATGGAGAACCAATAAGTGAACAAAAACAAATACTAATAAGATGGAAACAGTACTTCGAACAACTTCTCAACATCCCATCAGATGTACAGGGAATTAAAGAAACCGACACAGATGCCACCGAAGAACTAAAACCAGACATACTGAAAGAAGAAATTATAGAAGCCGTCAGATTAGTCCCATTGAACAAATCACCGGGACAAGATGAAATACTAATTGAACTAATTAAAGCAGCAAGAGGAGTGGGAACTGCATGGCTACATAGACTATTCAACCATGTTTGGGTAGAACAACAGACACCACGAGACTGGGGAAACGCCATAATTATCCCAATTTGGAAAAACAAAATACAGCATACAATACAGAGGCATTTCACTATTGAGTCACACTGGGAAACTATTTTGCAAAATTCTTGAGAAAAGATTACGAACTACTATAGAACCCTAGCTAAGCGAAACACAACTTGGATATAGGAAAAACAAAGGATGTACAGATGCCGTTTTTGCTCTTAGACAACTAATAGTAAAATCAATCGAATTCAATAAACACTCTACTTAGCCTTTGTCGACAAAGAAAAAGGCATTTGAAAGAGTCGTTAGAAACTAGCTGTGGGAAATCCTTAAACAGTATGAAGTGAAAAAAAAGTCGCTTAAAAGTCGACAGGGTCGACTTCATCGCACCGGGTTTTATCCCATATGGCTCGGTCTCTTTCCGCAACGAGGAAAGCGTCGCACAAAGCACGAACTCCGTAGCTTTTAGCGACGACCCACAAGAGTCTCCGAAACATTTAACTCGTAAACCGAAGGGCGCGGCCCGGAATCGAACTCACAACCTTCGGAGCACGAGTCAAACGGCTTGACCACTTCCCCACAGAGACTCCCAGTATGAAGTGAGTACACATCTAACAAACCTATGTAGAAGCTTATACAGCAACAGTGAATGCATAGTGGGAGCAACTGGAGGACACTCAGAACCCTTCACCATAAGATCCGGAGTACGACACTGTTGTGTCCTGTTCCCTCTCTTGTTTATAACATATATAGACAACATATGTAAAGAAACCAGCCAAACAGAGACCACAAGAACACCGCATGACAAGAACACGGAAGAAGAACCATTTGCAAATCTAACCGTTAGAGAACTTTTTGCGGACGACCAAGCACTAATAGCAACACCAGAAGCTGAATTACAAGACCACATGAATATTCTGAAGAAAATATGTAGGGAACATAACATGAAAATTAGCACAAGTAAAACAGAGGTAATGACTGTAACCAAAGAAGAAAATGCAAACAACGATTCACCTAAACGAACATCCCTTGAAACGAGTTAAGAGTTTCAAGTACTTTTTTTTTTCTTATATCCTTTACAGGACATCGCTGTCAACATCAGCATCTTTCAGCCGAGTGTTGATTTCTTGGCAATATTACGCTCAGAAGTTTGTCGTTGCTTTATGAGCGACCGGCTCACATACCCCTAAGTTACCAACGCGGAGAGAACAGCTACTAATTCTCGCGCACGTCACGTTACTCACGAGAATATACCGGCTTCAAGTACCTAGGAAGTATCACTGTCAAAAACTGTCATTTACTGCCAATCTAGTATACTTTGCGGTGTCTGGCAGAGGGGTCTTTGAGCCTGAGGAATTAAGGCCGCCTGGCTAGTGCAGTCGCCGCGAACTGTGCAGGTTAGGATTTTCTTTTTGCCCCCCGACAGAAAAAAATCCCACACCTTAACGGGGGATTGAACCCGGGTCTCCCGAATGAGAGTCCGGCGGTCTAGTCACTCGGCCAGATTCTCCTCTCCTAGGAAGTATAATATCATAAAATGGCAAATCAGAAGACGAGATCGAAAATAGATGCAATAAGGCAAACCAACTCATTGGACAAATGGCACCAATACTAAAGAACAAGCATGTATCAATAACTAGAAAAAAAACACTTTACAATACAATCTTCCTACCAACTCTATGCTACCAATGCCAAACCTGGACAATGACAGAAAAAGAGAAAAGAAAAATCACAACAACAGAAATTAGATTCCTGAGAAGAATACTCAACGTATCAAGAAGAGATAAGATCAGAAATGAAGAAATCAAGACTAAAGTGGGGGTTGTAGCTGCATTATATTTTATTAGAAGGCATGTCACGAGCGCCCTGAGTTAACCCAGATAATAATACCGACGTTTGCGTGGCGTATATTTTCTGGGCCACAACAGTCGTACTAACAGAGTAAACACAGCTGCACAGGTTACATCGTGTCAGCCCATAAACACATTTGGTGGTGAGTGAGAAGGAATGGATACACAGAGTTGGCAGTTCATTAACAAGTAGAATCACATATATTGTCAGCTTAGGATATGGAATGGTTCCGTTTGTCATCTATACGGCCGGACATCAGACGGAAATGGCTGCTGGGATTGTCACCACGGAACAGAAGAGTGACAAGTTTGTCAACATTTGAATGCAGATGGAAGCCGTGAGATCACAGGGGCAGATGTAAAACGGAAGTACCTAGTACGGAAAACAGTGCATCTGTCAATTCTTGGTTTCCGGAACATCAAGATGATTGGCAGCTTGGTATCGAAACTCTTTGTTGGGAGTTTACAGAAACTAGCTGGCTCGTTTTGAGAATCTAGGCAATTACTGACAACTTTGACAGGATTTAAGCCAGGAAAATAGTTCTTGACAGGGGATGATTTGCCACTGTGCCACCTGTGTGGGGGAGTAAAGGATAACGTCACGTGGCCAACTTTGGTAGTTTGCGATATAAACTCGAGTTGAGATCAACTAGGGTGGACTTGAATAATGCTCTAGTCAGAGTGCCAGGGCACTGCAGTGCTTAGTGGAAATAATATCTACCGTGTGTTAATTAGTGACTTAATTTTACACGTGCCTATATGGCAGATGTAGATATGATTTATAGGACTGCAGTAGTGCCATTTAAGGTATAACCTATTATAATATATTCATTATAATTACTTTAGGCAGTAGCCTTGTTAAACTATAGTGTGATGATTAGCACTGTTAGTGGAAACTAGCTAGAGTAGTGAAGTGATACTTGGCTCTGTTAGCTAAAATAGATTAGTGAAGTGTTGATAAGCTTTACTAGTTGAGAATTGAGTAATGAGTGATAATTGGGATCTTCCCGTAGGTGTCCCTGGTGGGCGGGGTTCCGCATTCTGTTTGTTGATATTTTTTCTTTGTCATAGCCTGATTCGACTCTAGGTGGGTAGCTAATCTGCTCTATGACTAAGTCTAGTTAGCTAAAGATCATTAAGCAAGGTGATAGGCTTACACTCAGCCGAAGGGATCAGTGACTAGTACTATCACCAGATGTGTTGTTTCTATCCTAGGTTCCCTACCAGATCCAAGGAAACTCTACAAGTTTTGGGAAAGAATTAAAAACCCCATTCTGAAGAACACCAGTTCAAGAGTCAATAAAGTTGCATACAGAAACGTAACTTACGCTAGAAGGAAATTGATTCATCAAAGAGAGTGATGCATACTGATGCACCACACAGCATCAGACAGTAGTAACGAACCGAGAACCGGCTAAGAGTACCTAGTGTTAGTACAGTAACAATTAACATTAGTAATTAGCACTTCTGGACTGAATGGTTCGATGTGCAACGAGGATGATCTGTCGACTAACTAACTAACTAACTAACTGCGTACACACTACAAAAGACTTGTGCAGTTTGTTTAGGAACATTAGGAACGGACATTGTGTAGAGTGCAAACCGGTCCATGAGTAACTGTTAATACCACCGGTGTCTATTTCGGATGTTCATGAAATTGGATTACCAGAGGTCTACAGAGGCAAAGCATTATCCGGCAAGATGGTTCCGGCAACGGGTGAGACGTACTTGTTCTGACGTAACGTGCTGTGGTCTATCTTTGCTGTGATCAGCTGACTGAGTTGATGTCTGAGAGACAGAGTCTACACACTTTATAGAACACGTCACACATTTTCTTCGCATACACGTCTCATACACGTTACACTTTTATTTTAATAAATTAATCTTATTAATTTCTAGAAGCAAGAGTTGTTGAGTATGTTGCGTTGGGGAAGTATGATAAGGGGGCATAGTACGACAGTGTGAGAGTGATAGGAAAAGGTGTCCATAGGCTGATGGAGTGTGTTGGACGGAAGCTGGTGGATTCTCCAGAATATTGAGGGGGAAAAAAAATAATATTATAATGTGGGTGTCGGATCTCCTCACTCCATGGACGACACTTTAAAGGAGGACACGACATTATTGGGGGCTCGTCCGGGATATTGGGACAGCGGGATCTCTCGTAAAACGGAATCCTTGGACAGCGGATCTCCCGTAAACGGAATCCTTGGACAGCGAGATCTCCTGCAAGCAGGAACCTTTGACAGTGGGATCTTCTGACAACGGGGTCTTTTGACACGGAATCCTTAGTTATAAGAGGGAGATATCATTTTGGAGAATCCAGCTAGAGTGAATGTGGATAGGGGTTAGGACTAATATCTTACCTGTTCACACTTCACACGTCTGCATAGGTCTGTGGTCCTGATTCTACTCTTGTCACTGCGTGAATGTGCTGTGTTTGGTATATCTAGATTTATAGTACTTGTCATATATCTGTATAGTAATTTGCAGTTATATTGTACTAGACCTGCTAGCTGACCTCTCTGTATAATGGCCACCCCTAAACTTAGCACCGCAGAATTAAAGGCAAGGGGGGAAGAAATGGGATTGGCTGGGTCTGCTCTAACGGATTACATACAGGAAGTGGAGAGAGAGTATCGTCAAGCAGGAACGGGAAGATCGAAAGGCCGAGTTGGAATTGAGAAGGATGGAATTGGAAGCTAAGCAAGCAGCTAAGAAATTGGAAGCTGAGCAAGCAGCTAGGAAATTGGAAGCTGAGCAAGCAGCTAGGAAATTGGAAGCTGAGCAAGCAGCTAGGAAATTTGAAGCTGAACAAGCAGCTAGGAAATTAGAAGCTGAACAAGAAGCACAGAAAAGGGAGCACGAGTACCGGATGAGGGAACTCGAGTGAAGAGTCAATCTAATGGAGAAACTGAGGGAGCAGTTGGAGGTTCCTCCATCCCAGGATCAACACCAGTAGGTGGACATGGGTACCATGCTATGAAGTATCCTTTAGCGGTCTACGAGGAGGACAAAGAGAAGATTGATCAATACCTTCAACGCTTCGAGGCTATGTCTGTTGCTATGGGTTTGGAGCGTAACAAATGGAATCTTAAGCTATCCCAGGGATTACGCGGGACGGGATACGAGGTTATACTCGCCTGCCACCAGGACATGAGAACAATTATGACGAGTTAAAGACGGCTCCGCTGAAACGATTCGAGGTCACGTCACATACCTACCGGAAAAAATTTCGAGCAGCCGAAACGAGAACCGGGGGGAGTTGTTTGCTGCCTACAGTTTGCGTCTAAAATCTTATCTCCCATAAGTGGATGGATTTGGCTGGGTTCGCACATGACTATGAGAGTCTGGAAGAGCTCATGGTGGTCGACCAGCTGAAGAAGCAAATGTCTAAACCTCTCAGGACGTTCCTGGGAGAACAAGGAGCGGAACGTATTGACCTCGTGACTAAAATTTGAAACGGGTTGTCGAGGTACATGGGGAGGCAGGGGAAAAAACCCTTTTCCCCCAACACCCC